>CM043316.1:66548072-67148072 GCA_023736055.1 Quercus glauca | reverse complement strand
GAGATCTCACTAGATCCGGTGATATTTCCACTAGATCTAGCCTAGATCTCACTAGATTCGGTGAGATTTCCCCCAATTCTGCATATATATTGTTAGATCTAAAGGATTTTGACCAAAAACTCACCAGAATTTGGTAAGTTCACCGTCAGGGTGGGTGAGGCGGGTTTTGGAAGAGAGAACCTGCCAATCTGGTGAGATCTTCGCTGGATCTAATGAGTTTTCCACCAGATCTAGCTGAGATCTCACTAGATTCAGTTAGATCTCCCCAAATCTAGCATAAATATCGTTAGATCTAAAGGATTTTGACCAAAACTCGTCGGATTTTAGTAAGTTCATAGTCCAGTTAGGTGAGGCGGGTTTTAGAGGAGAGAACCTGCCAACCGATCCACTAGAGTCGGTTTTTGGGGTCTAGAACTCGTCGTCGACCACCAGATCTCCCAAGTCGATTGCAGATTAGTTGAGTCCAGTGGGTGAGTGGACACCACTAGTAACATTCATAAAAAATTATACTAGGTGAAATTCGATCGTCCTAATATGAGTGCATGTGTGCGGGCATGCATGAGCGAGCGCGTGTGATCACTGGCATGAACTACCAATCCTTATAATTATGTGAACATAGACCCAATTTTGAGCATAGTTATCAAAAATGTACCAAATCAGCAATCAAACAGTCAAACCAGTGAACTGTTCAAATTTTTTTAATCGATTTGCAAAAAAGAAAAAAAAAATTGATTAACCAATGAATATGCCAACGATTTTTTAGAAAAATACAAAACTGCACAATTTTATTCTAACCGTCCGAGTTTTTAAGGTTACGTTATTTTGAACATATAATCATACGTTTCTTCAATTTTGCACTTTTATTTATGGACTCTTAAATCTTTTTCTTTTAAACTTGAAGCAAGTAATCAAAAGATCAATTTTTTTTTTTTTTTTGGTTGAGAAACTGAATGTTCAAAATGGGTATAAAACACTCTTGAATGTTTAGACCCCAAATTACAAATTATCAATTCAAGCTTATTATCAAACAATTAATGTGCAGAACATGAACATAAGCCAAACACAAAATTGATAAGCAATCTAAGCCAAATATAAACACATCCACATCAGTAAATAAATGGCAAAGATAAAGGGAAGGAAGATGCAAACACACGGATAACACACGATGTGTTATCGAAAAGGAAATCGAAACCCTCGACGTAAAACCTCTCCACCACTCTCCAAACGATAAATAATCCACTAAAGAATGTAGTTGGGATGCATGAACAGCAGAAGACCCTCCAAGCTTAATTTACCCAATGTACCTAAACCCTCCAAGCTTCTTGCTCCAACGAGGTTGCGCCGAACCTATTTCTTCTTTAGCTTACTGGATTCCGCTATAAACCATAGTATCAACTAATAGACATTGGTTCCTTCCTAACTGCTTCGCAAAAGCACCAAATAAACCTTCTCACGGATATGGGTATGGTGAGAAAAGGATTTGGCTAAGGACCTCTCAAGGATATAACAATGGAGAGGAAGAGAGTAGAGGAATTTGAGGAGTCTCTAAGGTAAAGATTGTGGATGAATCAATCTTGTTTTTCTCTAGGGTTTCTCTCACAAAATTCTCTCTGGAACCTCTCTACATTTCGTGGGTATAAGGGTCTATATATAGTGGTGTGTGTTTGGAATACGAAGAGACAGTTTTTCCCAAACAGGGTGCTTTGGCGGCTTGGCCTCACGACTGGTCTGAGTCGCGAGTTCAAGCCGCGAGATAACAGCCTAGCCAGCCTGGGACTTTTGTCCTATAGTGCGACAGCTGACGTGACCCTTCACCTCCCCGCATGCTTCTCACGTGTGCTGAAGTTGGCGGCTTGCCAGTCGCGAGTCCTAACCGCGAAACTCTGCATCCTTGCACAAACTTGAGTTTTTCTTCACATCTTCTCATACACTACCCTTACAAAAATCCCACCTAAATACAGGGTTACTAATTGCTAAAATACAAGCAAATTTGGTACGGAATAAAGCTAACAAGATTGTTGATTAAATTCAACCTTACAGAAATGTTAAAAGCTCAATTCAAATATTTTATTTTTAGTCATTTTTATATATAAGGAACATTACATTCAACATTTGAATAAATTTTCTTAACAAATATAATATCTTATTAATTTCCATTTTTGTATCCTTATGTGTGTGTATATATATTTATATTTGAATGGAATATAGTTTCATTTCTTTTTTTTTTTTTATCTTTTTATTTATTTTTTATTTGATTCTTTTAATTTCTTTATGCATATTATTTAAAGTAAATTAAATATTTATCTAAAGGTTGAACCAGTAAACGATCCTATCACTTCTTGAAAAGTTTAATTCTCAGTTTGGTTATGATAATTATGATTATGAGTAACTCACTTAAGATCCGATGTTTGCGCATGTGCATTGATCTTGTATTTTTTATTTTATTTTATTTTTTTGGTGTTATTTGCATTTCATACATGATACATTGTGGATTAAGTTTCCTCTTTCCTAACATTAGGTCAGTTTTAGCCTATAAAATAATAGACCCTATATTATAAAGCAGATTTACAGCAGCCCAATAAAGTGGTTCCTAATCAAATGGCAATTCCTTTTAAATTTAAAAAAAAAAAAAAAAAAGTACGGACTCACGCTTTTCCATTAAAAGGAAAAAGTACAGACTCACGCAAGTGTCTTTGTTTTAATTGTGCCTCCTTGACCTTATACTTATTACACCTAACCCAAGATTTGAAAGATTCTTTTATCCACTTAATTATTATTCTTTTAATATGTCAATGAGCTCAATTTGGAAAGATTTATTATTACTGTATAAGATATTAAAGATTCATACCCTCTTATGCCGAATACAAATTTATATCTTAACTTAATCAGATAATAATGAGTAATTATCATGATAATGACATAAATTATATGTGCAAAAACCCTGCTGCCAACTTCAAGTAGCTAACATCATAGATCAAATTCTAGGAAAAAACAAATTTCCAAATCAGTAGCTAACATCACAAGAATTAAGACAGATATCATAGAGGAAGGTGTACCAATACAGCAGCCTGCAAAAGTTGTTGCCGACTTCTCATGCCTTGACTTATGTATTCCGACACAGATAGATGCTCATGTCCTTGTTTTTTTTTTTTTTTTTTTTGTTTTTTGACGGGGCTCATGTCCTTGTTGATGCTACAGAAAATGTATTAATTGGCTTCACCCAAAAAAAAAATGTATTAATTGGCAGGTTTTAATTATTGCTCTTGAAAAGTATGCCTTTGGGTATTTATTTGTAGTCCATGTGTTGGACTAACAAAGTTCACCTACCTCTAACAAACAATATTATCATTTGAAATGTCCACTAAAATCCAAGTGAATACCTACTCCCACCAGAGGAACACTACGGAAAATTAATAAAAGGTGGATGGGACCATGGTCAAAGCCACCGGTAAGGTACAGTCTCTTTCTATACTTTTCTTTTTCTTTTTCTTTTTCATTTTTTTTTTAACATTTTCTTATTTTCTTATAGTAAATTTCTTTTATATGTCAAATTTAAGTGAAAAAAATAAATAAAAATCCTACCTATTTTATCAATATCTTTTAAGGTTCAAAAGTTATAAAAGCAAAACAAAGATAGGATAATAAAAAAAACGAAAGTAAATAAGCAAAAGTTTAAATTGAAAGGAAAATATATAATAAAAATTTATTTTTTTCTTTCAAATTAAAGTGTTAATAGCTCAAATTATGTATATTGTTTATATTACAACTTTTATTTTTTATAAAAAATAATGTTTAAGTAATAACATTTAAAAATAATTTTATAATAAGCTACATAACTTGATATTGCTTTCAAGTTAACTTTAAAGCTTTAAATACACAAAATGTATTCTTCCCAAAAAAAAAACACAAAATACTTCATTTATAATTTTTAAAATCTAATCATTTTATGAGTTTAATAAAAATTGACAAAAGTTCTACTTATAGTTTATCTAAATACTGAATATTATTATATGAAAATTATAAGTGAAATTTTGACTACCAAAAAAAATTACAATATGGCTTAATCATATATGAAGAAATTATAACAAATAAACACAATATAATGCATAATAATTTTTTCAATAAATGTTCAAGTTTGAAATATTATTTAATACTAGTCGCTAACCCGTGCGATGCACGGGATAATTAAATAAAAAGACAATTAACCAACATCACGTTAAGGTAAAAGAATTAGTGAGAGACTGATTTGCCTACAAAGAATTTAAAAGAAAAAAAAGATTGATATAATAAAATCTAAGAAATTTAGAAATAGAAAATTGGGTTAATAATATGCATATTATAGACATTTTGCTAGTTAGCGTTTAAAAAAAAATAGATCTGTCATAATTAAATAAAATACAATGGGAATAAATATTTAACTTCTATGCTTTTCATTAGTTTAGAAGTGTTGTCTAACGTAGAATGTTATTGGGTTGTAAGAAAGATTTTTATAAAATGTTAATACCATATATATATGCTTATATTGTCAATGTCTCACTGCAGGTATATAGTTACTGAAACCTACAAAATAATTTACAATTCTTAAATTAATAAAGCAAAATTCCCAAAAGTTATATATATACACACACTCAAAACTGATATAAACTACAAAGATAAAAACAAATCTTATTTAGTCATATTAATAACAATATAAACAATTCAAAATATGGAACATTATCAAATTTATAACACATGATTCCATTATCTTTTACGTTGAATCCAAACAAATAATTAATCAACCAAAAATCAAAACTTTAATTAAGAAAACAAAAAATCACATGAACCCAAAATAAAAATTCTTAATAAAGAAAAAAAGAATTAAGATCAACCTACTAAGACGCAAATACCAAAAATCTCAAAACTTAAACCTTCCAAATTTTATAGAATCCCCAAATTCTACTTCAACACCAAACAAAACCCTTCAAATTCAAAAAATTCATATATAATATACCAAATAAAAATTTACCACACCTTGGGTTTGGAAGACATAGATTGCAGTTTCGATTTTTCTCCAAAAAATAGAGATGCTTCATCTGCTGTATACAATATAAAATAATTATTAGAAATTTCAACCCAAAAACACTATCAAAATATAGAGATTAACTCAAATACTTAGAAGAAAATAAATTCTAAACATGGCAAAACAATAAGATAGAATGAAAATTTCAGGCACACATGAAAGCAAATAAAAAAGACAAAACCTACGATTTTTTTTTTTTTTTAGTTGAGTCTCTCTCCTTTTTATTTTTTTAATTTTAAAGTGAAGTTAAGTTTAGGATTTTGAGATGGTAATTGCTAGGGTTTTAAGGAGAGAAGAGAGAGTCCTACCAGGAGTCTAAATAATATAAACAATTCAAAACATGGAACATTATCAAATTTATAACACCTAATTTCATTATCTTTTACGTTGAATCTAAACAAATAATTAATTGAAATTAATCCAAACAAATAATTAATCAACCAAAAATCAAAGCTTTAATAAAAAAACAAAAAATCACATGAACCCAAATAAAAATTCTCAATAAAGTAAGAATATATAAAAATTTACCACACCTTGGGCTGGAAGACATAAGTTGCAGTTTTGATTTTTCTCCAAAAAATAGAGATGCTTCATCTGCCATATACAATATAAAATAATTATTAGAATTTCAACCCAAAAACCAAACCCATAAAAACACTATCAAATTATAGAGATTAACACAAATACTTATAAGAAAATCAATTCTAAACATAATAAAACAATAAGATAGAATGAAAATTTCAGGCACATATGAAAGCAAATAAAAAAAAGACAAAACCTACATTTTTTTTATTTATTTTACGTGAGTCTCTCTCCTTCTTATTTTTTTAATCTTAAAGTGAAGTTGAGTTTAGGGTTTTGAGATGGTAATTGCTAGGGTTTTAAGGAGAGAAGAGATTTTGGTATTTTTATGCAAAAAACGTTATTTTAGGTCTAGGTGATTTATTTCCTTGTTTTTAGGCTCTTTTAATGTTTTTTTAGGTCAAATTTGGTTTCTATTATGATTAGGTATTAATTAGGGCTTATTTTAGAATATATTTTCTTGTCCATCAAGTTTTATGAAGCCCTTAAATAGGCCTCCAAGTTTGTATACGTTTTTCAATATTACTAGTCGCTAACCCATGTGATGCACGGGATAGTTAAATAAAATGACAATTAACTAACATCACGTTAAGATAAAAGAATTAGTGAGAGACTGATTTGCCCACCAAGAATTTAAAAGAAAAAAAGATTGATATAATAAAATCTAAGAAATTTAGAAATAGAAAATTGGGTTAATAATATGCATATTATAGAATCCCCAAATTCTACTTCAAAACCAAACAAAACCCTTCAAATTCAAAAAATTCATATATAATATACCAAATAAAAATTTACCACACCTTGGGTTGGAAGACATAGGTTGCAGTTTTGATTTTTCTCCAAAAAATAGAGATGCTTCATCTGCTGTATACAATATAAAATAATTATTAGAAATTTCAACCCAAAAACCAAACCCACAAAAACACTATCAAAATATAGAGATTAACCCAAATACTTAGAAGAAAATAAATTCTAAACATAACAAAACAATAAGATAGAATGAAAATTTCAGGCACATATAAAAGCAAATAAAAAAGACAAAACCTACGTTTTTTTTTTTTTTTTTTTTTAGTTGAGTCTCTCTCCTTCTTATTTTTTTAATTTTAAAGTGAAGTTAAGTTTAGGATTTTGAGATGGTAATTGCTAGGGTTTTAAGGAGAGAAGAGAGAGTCCTACCAGGAGTCTAAATAATATAAACAATTCAAAACATGGAACATTATCAAATTTATAACACCTAATTCCATTATCTTCTACGTTGAATCCAAACAAATAATTAATTGAAATTAATCCAAACAAATAATTAATCAACAAAATCAAAGCTTTAATAAAAAAACAAAAAATCACATGAACCCAAATAAAAATTCTCAATAAAGTAAGAACATATAAAAATTTACCACACCTTGGGCTGGAAGACATAGGTTGCAGCTTTGATTTTTCTCCAAAAAATAGAGATGCTTCATCTGCCATATACAATATAAAATAATTATTAGAATTTCAACCCAAAAACCAAACCCATAAAAACACTATCAAAATATAGAGATTAACACAAATACTTATAAGAAAATCAATTCTAAACATAATAAAACAATAAGATAGAATGAAAATTTCAGGCACATATGAAAGCAAATAAAAAATTTGAGATGGTAATTGCTAGGGTTTTAAGGAGAGAAGAGATTTTGGTATTTTTATGCAAAAAACGTTATTTTAGGTCTAGGTGATTTATTTCCTTGTTTTTAGGCTCTTTTAATATTTTTTTAAGTCAAATTTGGTTCCTATTATGGTTAGGTATTAATTAGGGCTTATTTTAGAATATATTTTCTTGTCCATCAAGTTTTATGGAGCTCTTAAATAGGCCTCCAAATTTGTATACGTTTTTCAATAATATTGTTATAAGATATAAAACCTAAAATAAAAAGAATAAAAAATAAAAAGAAAAAGAAAATAGTGATGACGTGGAAAATTGTGAGAGTTTCAAAAGTTTCGGTTTTATATATATATATAGATTATTATAAGATATAAAACCTAAAATAAAAAGAATAAAAAATAAAAAGAAAGAAAATAGTGATGATGTGGAAAATTGTGAGAGCTTTAAAAGTTTCGGTTTTATATATATATATATAGATTACATGAGCACTATATGTGTGTATATATATATATATATATATGAGATGGGTTCAAGTTACACCTGGTGTAACTCTTATAAACTTACACTTTTTTTACACCGTAGATTTCTAAGAGATCTAACGGTTAAAAAAATACTGTGGGTGAGAAAGCCCAGCTCCATACGTTGGGCCCGAGGCCCAGTTCAAGTATGATTCTCCGTCCGAAAATGTTAAAAGTATCAGTACTTTGCCATCCTGGTGAGCGCAAGGGGAAACGCTCCGTCCGAAGACAACCTAGTTGGGCCGAGGAGGCCACATCCCACGTATCTGCCCAGAACTTGATCGAATAGATATGTTGAAGATTCCCCTGCAAGGGCTGAGCCCTGGGCACGTCTAACGGCGCGGCTATCATAAGATATCTTGCCAATAAAGCTGCCACCGCCACATTTAATGCACTGCAGCAACTTTCCTGGCCGCATTTATGTGGAGAAGACACCTGAACAGTGTATTTTTACCCACCACCACTCACTGCAGGTTAAAGCAGACGGCTGATGTGACTAGTACTCAAGTGGGAGCCTAGATGAAGGACAAGTGTACGGTAAGGATGGAAAAAGAGTGTATATATATATGTGGAGCAGGCCTCACTGTGAGGGGGGAGAAAAAAACAGTATTCACAGTCTATGTATTCTAATCCTCTTCGGACTAAAGGGTTTTTGTTGTTTAAGGAAAACAGCCTGTCTCAACCCCTTTTTCTTTGAGATGGTTTTTGTTTGCATGATCCGTTGCTAAATCCACTACTAGCCCAGCTGTTTTAACCCATTCTCTACAAATTTATTGTTGGGAATTTGTTGGGCTCACGATATAGGGAATCGGTACCAGGCCCAACGAATTTGGACCCTACAAATACCATTAAATGCTATTGTTTTCCACCTTATTACCTAATTAATACTAACATTCTCTCTCTCCTTATTTATTACTTTCCACCCAATAATATTTTCTTCAACATAATCAAACAAAAAAAATTGAAAAATAATCTCATAATCATTAATTGTTTTCACAAAACTACCCACAACAAGAGTCATCATTCCCAACTACGATGGAAACATGGCAAAAGTTGTGGAAGATCATCGCATGTTTGTATACCCACCATGATGAGGTGGGCTTTAATTTTATTCGATGGCAAAACAACTAAACTATTGCATTTCTGAAAGATCTTGAAGATTTTTCTAATTTGCAGGTATCTTGGGTTTAAAAAACTCACCCTGCTAGATCGGAAAAGCCTTGTACCGTTACTGGATATGCATCACAATAGAATGCTTTCATGGAATGAATTTACAGCTGCCGTTGCATTGGTTCATGAGAAAAGAATGGGACAGCCAACTCATCGTAGGGTTATTGTAGATAAGCCAAAGGAGGAAGCTTATTTCTATGCAAACCCGTAGAAGAGCCTTTGTGAGGGAACAAATTGTGACTTGCTAGGGCATGGCAACTCAACTAAAACAAAGTTACTGCAAGCGAACAACTCTAAATCATCGTTGATAACGTTCCACTGAATTTTTCTGTGGTAATTTGGTGGAGAGGATTTATGTCTTCTTTCATAAGAGTAGGCATAATGACTATGAATATACACACCTGAAAGAGAGTTTTGCACGAAAAGGCAAAAAAGAACACTTCAATGCCCCATTTGGGTGTCAAAAGATTTGGACTCTATTGTTATTAATTTTTTTGTTTATATATTTATTGGTTCTTCTTCTACTTGATGTTTTTAGTGGTTTTGATATAACTCCACATGGAAACATATCAAATGTTGTAGATTATTGTTAGAAAAGTTGCCCACTACGAATTGTTCAGAGATACTAAATGTTGGACACAGTTGGGATTATTTTTCAATTTTTTTTTTTGTTAGACTGTGTTGAAGAAAATATTATATGGTGGAAAATAATAAATAAGGAGAGAGAGAAAGAGAGAGAGGATGCTAGTATTAATTAGGTAGTAAAGTGGAAAACAATAACCATTAATGATGTTTTTTTAACCGTTAGATTTTTTAGAAATCTATGGTGTAAAAAAGGTGTAAGTTTATATATATAGAGATGGGTTCAAGTTACACCTGGTGTAACTCTTAAGGAGTTACACCTTTTTTATACCGTAGATTTTTAATAGATCCAACGGTTGAAAAAATATCATTAAATGATTAAGGATTTCCACCTTATTTACCTAATTAATAACTGATTTTCTCTATCCTCATTTATTACTTTCCATAGACCTCATTGAATGTTGTTTAACTTTGTCCCTTTCTTCCTTTAAAAAAAAAAAAAAAAAAACTTTTGCAAACTTAGTAACGAAAATTATTTTTATTATAAAACACAGTTTTGACACTCTGCCATGTTCTCTCATTGACTTACACTCCACAAAATCTGATGCTTTCTTTACATAAACACTCTTCTTGTCCTCTTCTTTATTTTATTTTTTGATCTCAGATCCGCCCTATCTTCAATAGATTTGAGTTTTGTCATGTGTTTTTGCTATATTGCGTTGATACTGGAAACCACAAGGCTCTTGCTCATTCTATGAATTGTTTAGGGGCAGTTCTGCAGACATAGTGTACTTATAAAATCACAAATTATATATCTTTAAATCTTTCTCAAGGGATACACTTTTCATGTAACAAGCCTCTCTGGGTTGCCTAAATATTTACCGCCATGTACCAGTCAGTAAATAGTTACATTGGTGTTTTGGGCTCCTCAATATAACCACACTTTTTCTTTCTTTGTGAACCTGAGGGGAAGAGGAGTCCATTCTTCACTGAAATCTAAAGTGGAATTCATACCCACTTGGAAATCCTCCACCAAATCCATATCTTGTCCCCCCATGTCTTCAACATCTTCTCCTCTATCATATCTCTTCGTTTTTCTTCATTGCTGAGAACCTCATATGCAGCAGGCCGGCACCCAAGGATTTTGAGAGAAGAAAAATTTAAACCTTTTCAGTCTTTGTTTTTTGCCTAGATTTTTTTTTTTTTTTGAAACATTTTTTTGCCTAGATTCATATATATATCTAGCAATTTTAGGAAGAAAGGGACACATTTAAACAACATACAATGAGGTTTATGGAAAGTAATAAATGAGGATAGAAAAAAACTATTATTAATTAGGAAAATAAGGTGGAGAGCAATAATCATTTAATGCTATTTTTTCAACCATTGGATTTATTAGAAATCTACGGTATAGAAAAGGTGTAACTCTTAAAGAGTTACAGCAGGTGTAACTTGAACTCATCTCATATATATATATATATATTGTATGTATATTGTATGAGCGTATAATATAACTACAAGTGCTTGAAGACATGAGAATCCATTCTCTTTTCTTTTTTAATTCCCTATCCAACAGTTGTTTTAAAATCCATGGGACAATCTACTGGACCATGCATACTGTGTTTTGTTTTTCCATCATATACTTCAATAGCTCTCTTCTTTGGAAAGCTCTGAGGAGTTAACAATAATTGAAGCGTACCTACACAAGCCTAATTGATGCTAATTTTTGTAATTCAAGCCTAATTGGGCGCATTAGGGCTTTCATCTTTTACTCATTAAATAAGTTTCACAAAAATTTTTGTTCATATGCAAAAGAAGCCTGTCTAGTTGTGTTAACACTAACCAAAAAGTGCAATGAGACCCATGAATAGTAACAAAAATAAGTTAAATGGTAGCAAAAATAAGTTAAATAGTAAAAAAACTGCATTTTTTAGACAATGCTAAACACAACCTTAATATAAGTAAGCATACTTATTTCCTTTTTTGTTCATTTCTCACAAATGGATTATTTTTTCTTTTTCTTTTTTATATAAATTTGATAGAATTTCAACAGGTCAAGATACTATTCAATTTTTAGTGTGACCATAGTTTGAACCTTAAATTTCTTATTCGACAGTAAAGTATTTTACCAGTTAAATTAATTCAAACTCATATGAAAACTTTATAGTTTGAGAAAATTAAGAAACACGCCATTTTCAATTAAATTTCTTTCTTTATCGTTTCTAAATGGCAAAAAGAAACAATTAAATTTCTTTGTTGCAGAGACTTTACAAAAAAAAATTTTTAAATACAATAAAATTTAAATAATGGCATTTGCTGATTCGCTGCATAATGATTATTCTTTTTCATTAGGCTAAGATATCAATTAATTTTTGGTATAAGCGGAGTTCAAACATCAAATCTTTTATTTGACAATAAAAAATTTTACAAATTAGGCTAACTGAAACCAATCTCAACAACTAAAACTTTCATTCCTACCGCAATGCCAAATGGAATTTTAATTTTAACTGCCCCAAAGGGCCGAAACAAGAATGTAGCATTGAGAAAGAGAATTCGAATGATGTAAAGGGAATATAGAAAATAGATAGATACTCCAAAAATCTATTATTTAACTTTATTCTTATGGAATGACATTATTGTGAGTCTTTTGGCTAAAAATTGTAAAAAAACGGAGTTTATTGGTGTTATAGGTACTGTTCAAAGTTATTTAGCAAAATGAGGAGAGAGATTGAATTTCGGCAATGGTGTTGCCAAAATTGCAAGAAAAAGTACAATGTGTCAGGGGAGAGAGAAATTTGAATTTCAGTAATGAGATTACCAAAATTCTTGTCCTCCCCGTGGACTGCCAAGCGTGCCCGTGAAGTGCCTAAAATGCATGCAGCTCGTGTTTCTATCGAGACTTATGAATTCAAAACTTCCAGATCTGATTTTTGGCTCATGTTGAAATATTTGTATAAAGTTTCTTTTCTCACAACCCTAGGCATATATAAGGCTTATTTTAAAGGCCATCGCGCATGCAAAAAGTGACCTAGTGTCTTGTTCTCTCTGAAAGAAGCTATTGCGTCTTTATGCTAAGGATTTTGTGACTAATGAGCTTTCTGATCTTCATTGTTGATGAACTGAAGATTGCTGCTACAATACAAGTCCAATTGGGTATTGGGGTAAGGGTTCAACTGTAAGTTAGTAAGATTCCTTATACTTGTAACCGCTTGTGTTTAATAATAGTGGATTCTTGGGAGTGGTGACCTTAAAATCACCTAGTGGGGTTTTGTCTCCGTGATTTTCCCCATTCGTAAACAAATCACCTGTGTCAAATTCGCTACATTTAGATAATTTGGTGATTTGTTTGTGCTGCCACGCTATTACATGAAATTTGATCTATTTAATTAACTTGGATAATTAATTAATTAATTGCAAGGGGTCAATTCATTTTAACCCAACAGGAGTTATATGATGTAACTCTTTAGGTGATAGTCACTTTCAAACTTATGTGATGAATAATATAGAAATTGTGCTTATTTTCTGTTTACATATCATCTTATGAGTATCTCATACATTTACTAGTTGCACACACCTCAAACAAATCTTTGTTAAACTCTGTACATGTGATTGTGTGTTAAGTTTTGTGGCCTTCCCAAATTTAACTTCTTGATGCGTTTAATGCATTTTGGGGAAGTGAGGAAAGAAATGATTGAAGAAAATTGTTAAAATTTGAATTTTTCTTAGAAAAGTTTGGTTTTGTAAAACATTTGAAATCATAAACATACATCTCATATTATAAAAACATTTTTTCAAATGGATTTGCAGAAAAAGTTTTCCAGAATTTTCAAAATTTATGTTTCTTCAGGATTCGACCGATTAAGTCTATTTTTCGACTAATCAAAAAGGGAAGAGGAAAATTCAATTTGTCAGCTTAAAGTCTCAGGCTTATTCAATCCCTTCCCGATTCCCTTCGATCAGTTGAGCCTATTTTTATGAACATTTCGATCACTTCCCGATTCCTTTCGACCGATCAGATTTCGTATTTTCAAAACATATACAAATCACATCAGACTTTTAAACTATTCCTTTGTCTTTCTCTTCAATTCCTCTCTCGATTTCTTCTCACATTTTTTTTTTTTTTTGGTCATTTTTCTTGGTCAAAGATTCAAAGGTTTTCTTCAAAAACTTAAGGTAAGACATTTTTGTAGTTTCTTTTTCATCAAATTTCATGATTTCATACATCTTTGCATTTTCTTAGGGATTTTCACATTTTTAGAAATTTGGGGTTTTTGATGTTTTTGGGCATTTTGATCACAACTGAATCATAGGTTTTTCTTCATGCATCATTTAAACATGATTCCCATACTTTAATTTCAAAATTTTCATGGTTTATAAAAATTTTCGAAATTAGGGTTCTTAAGTTCTTGAGAGATTTAGGGATTTTGTTAAATTGAGTAAAATTGAACAAAATTGGCTTGTGTTATTGATAGATTGAGTGATTATAACATGAATTATGCTTTTTATGATTGATCAATATAAGGATTTTTCAAAATTAGGTTTTTCAAAATTGGGAATTTTATGAAATTCTTAATTTTCTTAGTCAATGTTCAAAATTGTGATGAAATTTGACTGTTTTTAAAGTATTAGAGCGTGCATCATATGAATCCTAATGTCATACATCATATAGTTTTTAAAAAATTCCATGTTATCTTGTCTCTAACCCTTCTCAATGTAGTTTGCCCTTAGTTTGTGTTGTGTTGTTTTGTTTTTGTCCTTAGTCATGGCTTCTAAGGTTGGTAGGAAATTTAAGACTAAAGCTAATAGGAACCCTGATTCATCCTCTTCTGGTTTAGCTTTTGTTGATAGAGTTTGGTTTCTCACTGATAAGTGTGGAGAGACTTATTACACCTTGACTAAATATAGGTCTATTTAGGGTGAAAGGGAGATTGTCTTGAGTGAGTTAGATCCCTCCATCTGTTGGAACTTTGTGTCTAGGAACTGGGTATCTTTGTGTGAGGTGTCTGATCCTCCTTCTACAGTTTTGATTAGAGAGTTTTATTCAAATCTCTCTATCTATCCTGAAATGACAGGTGGTCATTATTTGACTTCCTACATCAGAGGTCAAGAGTTTACAATAAATAAGCAAACAGTTTCTGAAGTTTTAGGAGTATCTTTAGTTCGTAAACCCACATATCCATACACTGATTTTCCTTCTGTTGATGACATTATGTCACTTCTTTGTGGTAGGCCTGTTTCTTGGGGAACTGAACCAAGAATCAATTATTGAGAACTTACTGAGCTTAATTCTTTATATTTGAGGATTTCTAGTCATAACATCTACCCCTATTTCTTGTTAGGACATATTTGAATCATGTTAGGAAAATATGTCATCTAGAATTGGCTAATCATTTGACAAAATACATTTTACTTGTAATTGGGTAGATCTAGGCTGTGTTTAATATTTCAAGGAACAAGAGTTCAAGTCTAAGTGTTAAAGCCATGCAAGTCTGTCCAAGGAATAAGTGAAAAAGTGCTGGATTTTAAAGCTCGACAGCTAGTTCAACAGCTAGCTCGACAAATAGCATCTATCAAGGTTTAAAAGGCTGCTTTTGCCTGATGCTCCATAGCTGCTTGATAGATAATCTATCTATCGAGATTTATAAAAATCAGTTTTTCATATTTGATTTCACACCAATCCGTGTATCCATGTTTGGGTTTTCTTTTCTCACAACTCTAAACATATATAAAGATTATTATAAGGGCCGCCACAGTTGATGCAAGTGAGTGCAGCTTGATGCAAAGGTTTTTCACAAGCATATTGTAACAGGAGACATATGCCCTAGTTCATCTTTCTCCTTAAGAAGCTGCTACGTTTGTACGTCGTAGGGTTTTGTAACCAAGGAGCTTTGTGATCTTCATCGTGTTGATGAACTGAAAAACTTTGCAACCAACATCCTTCTCAAGTTGGTGGTTAGTCACATACTTGGATCCATGCATCGATTGGTTAGTCATGTACAGAGAGCCGTGCATTGTAAAGGAGAGATTGTCACTATAGAACAAGTCCAATTGGATATTAGGGTAAGAGTTCAACTGTAGGTTGATATAAGGTACTGGGATTCCTTTACTTGTAACCGCTTGTTGTGAAAATAGTGGATTCTTGGGAGTGGTGACCTTAAATTCACCCAGTGGGGTTTTGCCTCAGTGGTTTTCCCCATTCGTAAACAAATCACCATGTCAACTTTATTTTTCGCTGCATGTTAACTTAGTTGGTGATTTGTTTATGCTACCAAGCGTATTGCATGTTAATTGGATTAATTAATTAACTTGGCTAATTAATTGGTTAATTCATCACAAGGGGTCAATACATTCTTGGCCTATCATTTCTCATGTTCATACTGTTCCCATAGATAGATGTGCTTTTCTTTGTGCTCTTGTTACTGATGGTTCTATGTGTTTTCTCTCTATGTTTATTCAATCCATTGTTGATATCCATAGGAGTACGAGTAAAGCTCAAAAGTTGTTCTTTCCTATGTTCATATATAGGATTTTGAGGTTTTTAGGGTTGTCTAAGTTTCCACCCTTAGAGTTAGTTCACATCACCGCCCCCATAGGAGCCACCTTTCTTAGACAACAGCAGGCACAGATGAAGAGTGCTAAACCAAGCATTGGGACGTCAAAGAGATCACAAGGAGAAGCTTTTACTACAGTTCCTGCCTCTAGTGCTATGCCTGCTATTGAGGAGACTTTTGTGGATCCGACTGCAGCTGTGGATCCTTTTGGTGGTACTAACAATGTAGGCCCTACTGTTGCCCCTCTTCTCTCACTCCATGCCATGATGGATTCTTTCATGACTACTCAGGTAGCTCATGGATAGCTTCTAAATGAGTTGTTGATGGAGGTTGCATCCTTGAAAGTTGATTTTGCGAAGTATAGGAGTGCCTTTCCACCTCCTCCACCCTCTGATGACTGATCCTGGCTTTGGCAATTCGTAACAAAAAAAGGGCTTTTTGTACTTAAGGGGAGTAGAGTTTTTGTACTTAGGGGGAGTTTGATGTATTTTTTTTCCTTGGCTTTGCTGTTTATATTTCATTGTTTATATTTGTTAGTGTTCTATTCTAGTTTCACAAACATTGATGTGCTTATTGATTATGATAGTTATTGATGATGAGGTTATACATTATGATCTTACTGTCTCTTTATATGTTTTGTGAATTAAAGATCAATTTTTTACTTAGATTATGGTACTGTTTTTTTTTTTTCCACACATGCGTTTATGGTTTGTTTTCAATGTTTCAGGAATTTACAAGTTAATTCTTTCAACAACTACTGTCTATACTAGCAACTAATAGCTAGTAGTGTAAGAATTGTATTAGGGCAATGCCTTGTATTTGGGTTGGTATTTAATTTAAGCATTACGTTTTATATGTGTGTTTTGTCACGGATTGTCAAAGGGGGAGATTGTTAGGTTCTAAAGATTTAGGTTTAAATGTTTAGAATCAATTTTTTTTTTTTTTGTTGGCAAACCAAGAACAAAACATATTTAGTTTAGGTGTTAGGCAATGCTTAAAAGTGTTGGTTTCAAGTTTCAAGTCCAGCTCACTGCAGAAAAAGGAAGAGAGTTTCTGCCTTGCTCGACCGATCAAGAAATTAGGCTCGACCATTCGAAAATCGCAGGAACAGAAATTCTGCAGATTTTTAAACCAGGCCCAAGCCCTCGAAAACACTTAGGGTTTCATTCCAACTTCTCCACATGTAAAAAGGAAACCCTATCTATATTTTTCAGACTTTTGGGAAAGACTTGTGTGTTACTCTTTGTGAGATCTGAGGGGTTTTTGTACCTTCTAACTACACAAGAATCTACTGTAGTAAAATCTACAATAAGGCGTTGGTAGAACATAGTTGCTACATCAAGATCATTACTGATAAGAATTTGAAACCTTTGAGTGGGATCTCAAAGTCATAAGCAAGAGTGCTTGTGTTGGTGTAAATCCAAGAAGAGAAGGAGTCCATGGATTCGAAACTTGCACGTGGTCATGTCAGTATATTATTACATAAGGTAGCAATAGATTTCAGGTTAAATCTGATTGTAAAAACTTCAATTCTCTTATAGTGGATTTACTTTACCTTGAGGATAGTTAAGTTAAATCCTCCCCAAGTTTTTACCCTGAAACGGTTTGTTTCATTGGTTTTCTTAGGTCATCATATCGTGGTGTTATTTACTTTTCCTCTTTTATGGATGATATGATATATGCTTGTTTAGCCTTGATTTGAATAATAAACCTAATAATTAACTTGATTAATTAATTAGGTCAAACAATCTAGTTTTAGGAGTCTAAACGAACCAACAATATTTATTATAACTATATACAATATTTTTCTTACTAAAAAACAAATTAGTGTTGTCAATTAAACAATTTTAAAAAGGAGTAAATTACACCATAGCGCCTACAACCACACCCAAAACCAAACCTAATTTCACAACTTTCTTGGAAGTCATTTTGTAATTGGATTTCAACATTACACACAAAGCCACCTCAAGAACTTAATGAAAAACATTTAGGTACACCAACCACAAGGTGTGACACATAAAACATGTTGTAAATTTGGGTGTGTCCCTAGTATTTTTTCAAATTACACATACCACCATTGTTGTATACCCTTCAAACATGGAACTATCATGTGGTTTATTTTGTGATACTAACTTCTTTTGTAGTTTGCTTTATGAAGCATCTCCCCTAATTTTAATGGAATTTGACAACGTAGCAAGTGCCAACATCACAAATAGAGAAACGTTGAAGGAAAAGATCATTTACCCCCACATTTTTTATTCTCTCTCTAATTTTCTCTTTCAATTCTCAAATAAGTTTTTGTATGTTTACAATATTAAAGCTTCAAAATAGATATTTTTCTTTAATTCTTTCCTAGGGATTTTGTTGGCATTTGCTACATCATCAAATTCTATTAAAATAAGTGGAATAAAGCAAAGTAATTACCCACAAGGGAAGTAATTTTCTCATAAAGTAACTACAAGGGAGGTAATTGTCACAAAATAAATGCAGGAATGGGATTACTCCATATTTTTTAAGGGTATACCATAAGGAAAATAGTATTTGTAATGTATCCAAATAAAACCAAACATATAGACAAAAAGTAAAATGCACTCAAATAATTGATTAAGTTGAACCAAATATAGACATCACTCAAAACCTGAAATCTCAAACATCGAACTAGTAAATTGTAATGCTAAACCCAAATAAATCAAGTGACCATTTTATTTTTAAGATTCTTTTGGTCAATTTTGGGGGCCAAAAACAATTTTTTTATTTAAACTTTCAAATATATATATATATATATATAGACACACACTAATGAAGTTTTTAAAAAATTTCAAGAGGGACCAAGGTTCCCAAATCTCTAAGTACTTTTTTAGTTCGAAAAATACTATGATCACAACTTTTGCCACAATTTATTTACGTAGCAAGTTGTAAATGGTGGAGTGAAAGTGATGGATTTATATGGATTCACAACTCCAATACTCACAATTAACCATGTGACAAAGTTATGACAAAAATTGTATTCTTAGTATTACTCCCTCCGGTTATTTATGACTTTGTAGGTAGAATATTTGTGACTTTGTAAGTAGAATCTTTGTTTTTTATTAATTTCTAGTTGGCTTTACAGGCTTCTTGTTTGCTGTAGAGTCGTTTTTTTTTTTTTTGGGGGGTTGTTTGTAGTCTTCTCTTTCTGTTAATATATAAATCCTCTGATTCATTTCTACTGGGGAAAAAAATAATTAAAAAAAAAAAACTCCTTTTGTTTAATATTGTATGACAACAATTGTACTCCAATATTGGGTCTTTTTAATTTTTATGATACGGTAGTGGATTTTGCGGGCAATTAGTCATGTTAGCACTCGATACGAAAGAGATACGATGAATTTAATATTTGGTGGAGATAAGATGAGGGGAAGGGTTTTTAAAGTTTGGTAGAAGTGTCTTCTAGCCCAGTGCATGCAAACTTCTAATATTTTATTATTAATTTATATAAAACACGAATAAACTAATTTTTTTCAAACAATTTAAAAATAGATCATAATATTAAAAACAAATAATAAATAAATAAAAAATAGGGGGCGTTCTTCTTGTTGTTATTAAATATAAGTACTAATCATAAAGTTATATGATGATACTTCATCATTATTGGTGCACGTTAAGACAATCAGGTAATCTTATTATTAAGTGAACGGTGAACCACAATAATGCAATAAATGCATTTCATAAATTAGACCCTAATGTACTGGACTTAATTTTTTTTTTTTTTTTTTTTTTGTACTTTAATCTAAAAAAGGATCTTTGGATAAATTTGTCAATAGTAATAAGAAAATTACAACAGAAAATTTTGAATAAAATATCATAAACGAACCATAAGTTTATCAAAAAGATTCATAAATTTGGGAATAAACGAATAGTGAATTTTCATCTAAAAAAGCAAGAATGATGAATTAAAAGAATATATATAATATATAAAGTTAAATAAATATTATTTAATTTATATTTATATATAATAAAATATATCACTTAAAATTGTTGCTTAAAACGTTAAATTGTAATGAGTTGGCTCTACTAGTAAGCTCCCTTTTACAATTTGAGACATGCTTTAAAGGCCGTGTAAAAGTTAATAAAATACTGTGTAGTTATGCAAGTACTTAGATCAAATGGCCATTATGACAGAAAGGGTAATTCTCTATATGTCTTTTTTTTTTATTTTTTTTTTATTTTTTAGTGGTATTCTCTATATGTCTTGAAATGGACAGATTCATATATTTCATGATTAAATTTAGTTTTATAAATTCAAAGAAATATAGGGTGTCACGTTATTTGAAATAATTATCATCACTTATTTTTTATAATAAATTTTTTAAGAATAATGCTATTGTAAGGACTCAAATTGTATTGGACCGAGAAAAGAAATGGGATTCGAGCCCAACAAGCCCAAACAATAAAATTTTTTAGAGAGTGGGTGTAAAAACTAGTTCCAGTAAGTGGAAAAAGACATCGCTCTTGCGTAGCAAAAAGAACTTCAAAGTAAATAAAAGAAAACACTCATTTCTCTTCTCCTCGGCTTGGTTTCTAGTGTATATCTCTCTCTGGATCCTCTTTTTTTTTCTTTGTCTCCTGATTTCACGTTATATACTACCTTCTTCATCCTGCTCTCACCGTACATGTGTAGGTTCCCTTCTGAGAACTTCTTTCTGTCCTATCCAGAACTTCTTGGATCCTCCGTTTAGTGACCATAAAGCTGCTTGGTTACTGTTCAGGTATCACCTCCACATTAATGCGGCCAGAAAGTTAGCTGGGAAGCATTTAATGTGGAGCTAGTAGCTTTCAGGAGATATTTTCCATCTTTCCTGGTTCCTCCTTCGTTCTATATTTACTTTTCAGTTCATACACAACTTCGCGGAGTACATTAATTGTTAAGATAGTTACATCCACCTCGGAGAATGGTATCCGAGGTGGATCTGTTCCTCAAACGCGGTTTGGGCAATAAACCTTATCCTCGGACTGGGCCTGCAGGGCCACAAGCCCACTTCCTATGTACTCTCCGTTTTAAGTTTTCAAGCAACTGGCCCCACAGCTATATTTACAAACTATTTTACAGTATGTTTACAAATTATTTAGGTGACAAATTCTTACTGGTTCTCATTTAGACCTATCACTAAATCATTTTTTTTTTTTTAATTTCTCAATAATCACTCGCTGCATCAGTAGTTTGAAAATTTTTTTATATATAGTTTTAGCATTTTTCAAATTTTAAATGATGTGTCACTATGTAGAGCCTTAAATTCATAAAACTAAATCTAAATCATAAACTTAATTATCTATCTAAGTAATTAGAAATAAAAGGGGAACACTGTGTAAATATGCAAGGTTTAATTTCCCAAAATATTAAATAACAACATAGTTCTTAGATTAAATAATCTTTATAATGGAAAATGTATTTCTTTATATATCGCGAAATGGAGAGCATTCATAGTTCAATTCAGTTTTATGAATTTAAAGGTGGTTATGGTGTCATGATATTTAAAATTAGTCATCATCGCCTATTCATTTTAAATGGTGTGCCGCTATGTACCCTCTTAAATTCATGAAAACTAAATCTAAACTATAAAATGGCTTGTCTTTATTTGGAAACAAATGGAGAGGATTCTTTTTTTTTTTTTTTAATGTCAGATTCAGATATATTTTGATAACAAGTTAAAATTTTACGGAACATTGGTTTTGATACAATTAAAAGGCTTCAAAGCTGTAAATGGGTTATGAAAGATTTTCATGGTTATCTTGCAGCTTAACAAAAATTTTGAACCGAAAATCCATTCTGTTAACATACGATGTAGTGTGAAATATTTATTTATTTATTTTCAATCACAGACGATAGAGTGTAGAATCATTTTTGTTATGCAACCAAAATCGATTTTTCTATAATCAAGTTCAACCCTAAAGAGAGAAAATTGGAAGATTTTAACCATGAGATTCACTTTATAATAATTTTTTTAGGGCTAACGGGTCATATGGGTGTAGAGGAGCGGAGCGGAGCGAAGACGAGTTGATTAGCAGCCACTCACTCTTGGAAGACTAGCAGAGTGGAGTCATTTTTGTTCTACAACACAAAATTCTATTTTCCTATATTTATATTCAACCCTAAAGATAAATAAATAATTTAAAAAAATTGGAAGATTTTTTAACTACGAGTTTCACCTTGTGATCCCTAATAAGTTACGTATGTTGTGTTACCCATTAAGGTGGTATAGAACTCTTTTGGGCCATATTAGAAAGATGTTGTATACAAATATGATGAAAGCTCCTAACATTTATGCTTTGTTTGATTGGGGGATGGAAAAGTATGGGATATAAAATATTTAGTTTTCCTTTGTGTATCTTTGGTTAGGCAATGGAAAAATGAGATGTTAGAAAACTGCGTTTGCATAAATTTACTTTCATGCCTCTTTTACATTAAAAAATATAAAAATAAAAAGTAGTTTATAAGGAAAAAAACCTAATTTTTAGGAAAGATTGAACGTTTCCCATTGGGAAAAAAGAAGAAGAAGAAGAAGGAAAACCAACATAGAGAGGGGGGGGGGGGGGGTATGGGAATGAGAGTCAGAGGAGAAAACAAAATCACCCCCTCCCCTAACCAAACACTTATTTTCTTCTTCGATCCCATGTTCCATCCCCCAAAAATCACCCTTAACCAAGGCTGGCTCAAGGTATTGTGAGACCTAAGGCAGCTACTTTAAGTGAGACCTATTTTTATATTTTTTAAATATTAATGAAATATTTATTTAACTTTTGGTCTTTTTTTTATTAAATTTTTTTTAGATGCAAATTTACTAATTAAAACAAATTCATTGTATTACTCAATGACTATACAACTAAAATAAACACTATCTATTAAGTGAAGCAACCAAATACCAAAAAAAAAAAAAAAAAAATTAATTAACAATTTTAATAAAATTATATATTTAATATCTCCAAATAAAATTTGAGTATAAATTTATTTACTAGTAATTAGTTATAAATTTATTTAATTTTTAATTTTTTTTATTATATAGAAGTGTTAATGTGGAAAAAAAAAGTAAAGGTGAAAATTTATTTTTAAAATAAAATTTTTAAAAAATACTAAGAGCTAAGTTTCAAGAACAAAACAAAAGAAAAGTAAAGCAAGAATAAAAGTTTTTAGATAACTGCCAAACCTAAAATGATGGAGTAGACTTACAAAGCTCAGGAGAAGATGGTCTAAAGCGCAACTAGGAGGTTTTTTTTTTTTTAATAAAAAAAAAATCATTTTCTAGCATTTTTTTAGAGAGACATAGAGACTTGAGAGTGTTTTTTTAGCATTTGTGTGTGGGAGGATAATGAGTTTTACACTTTAAAATTGAGAAAAACGAACCATCATTACCACATCCAATGAAAATATTTTTCTTTTTTTATTTCTCTTTTGAATAAAAAAATTACTTTTTTTATTGGCTAATATTTGAGGCTTAATTAATACTTTAATTAATACTCTCATTAGAACATAGATACTTTATTGATAAAATTTGGAGCCTTCTTTCATTGGGAGGTCCCAAGCAATTACCTGCCTCATACCTTCAACTGGCTTGTAGTGATGGCTCTAGAAATTTTTTCTAAGGTAGTCATTAAGAAACTTAAATTATACAGTATTTAATAAAAAAAATAGTTATATCTCATTATTAATGCTACAAGCTATAAGTTTTCTCAAAAAAAAAAAAATTATAATACTGCAAGCAATATCTCATTCAAAATTTTAGTTAAATAAAATTTTTCTTGGATTTTTCTTTTTGTTTGTAAAGGCCCAATATATTGTTAAAATGACCAAAATTTTATTACAAACTTAAGACTACAACTTTCACTAAACAAATTAACATGACTACATATTTTAAAAATCTAACCGTTAAATTGTATGTTTTTTATGTTCTTAAAACACATGTTGAATTTTATGTCAATCGGATGTTATTTACTATTTGATTCATAAACTTATTTTTTGTGTATAATTTTAGACTACAAAAACTCGAAAATTAAACATTTGATTGATGACAAAAGCTATTGATCTTTAATTTTCTCGAAGTTTTGCAAGTATAGAGAATATAAGAAAAAAAAATGTAATCTAATTGTGAAATTGTCAAAATTCATATTCAATAAAAAAAAATATTAAGTGGAGTTATAGGCTTAATCTACAATTAAGTTTGTTGCTAAACTTTATCCAAAGTTTAATTATATTGGCCCTAAAAATTTTTAAGGTATTCACACATTTTTTAAAGGTAAAAAAAATCATAATATTTTTAAATTTTATATAATATATATATATATATATATATTTTTTTTTTCCAGACAGCTAGCATGGTCCTGTGAGAACCACTCTAACGTGGAGGCGCCGCTGGGCCTAACCAAATGGACCTTCACTCCTTATATAATTAAGGACGCAAGGGATACATCATATTCAAGCATTACCTACAGAAGCTCCTCGCTCATTCGACTACACTTAGAATTCCCCTTTTCCTTCTAAATACGTTTTAGAAAGAAAAACAAATGGAAGCAAGATACTCCATTGTTTTTTATTTCCTCATGTTACCTGCTTTATCCAAAGTTTAATTATATTGGGCCTAAAAAATTTTAAGGTAGTCACACATTTTTTAAAGGTAAAAAAATTATAAAATTTTTAAATTTTATATATAATATATATATATATATATTTTTTTTTTCCAGACAGCTAGCATGGTCCCGTGACAACCACTCTTAACGTCGAGGCGCCGTTGGGCCTAACCAAATGGACCTTCACTCATTATATAAGGACACAAGGGATACATCATATTCAAGCATTACCTACAGAAGCTCCTCGCTCATTCATCTACACTTAGAATTCCCTTTTTCCTTCTAAATACTTTTTAGAAAGAAAAACAAATGGAAGCAAGATACTCCATAGTTTTTTATTTCCTCATGTTACTTGCTTTATCTTCGGCCTTTGCATTCCCGAGCAAGAAACAGTATAAACCATGCAAGCATTTAGTCTTATACTTCCATGACATCATTTACAATGGCAAAAATGCTGGTAATGCAACATCTGCCATTGTAGCAGCTCCTGATGGAGCTAACTTAACCATCTTAGCAGGCCAATTCCATTTTGGGAACATCGCAGTTTTTGACGATCCCATTACCCTTGACAACAATCTCCACTCGAAACCTGTTGGCAGGGCACAAGGCCTTTACATTTACGATACAAAAAACACCTTCACTGCTTGGTTAGGCTTCACATTTGTTCTTAATAGCACAGACCACCAAGGTACTATAAATTTCTCCGGAGCTGATCCAATCATGGTGAAGTCTAGGGACATATCAATCGTGGGTGGGACTGGAGATTTTTTCATGCACCGTGGAATTGCAACTATAATGACTGATGCATTTGAAGGAGAAGTATATTTCAGGCTCCGTGTCGACATCAAGTTCTATGAATGCTGGTAATCCCTTTTTACTTTGAGGTGAGAATAAGCTCCAGATTTCTACCAAAAAAGAAAAAGAAAATAAGCTCCAGATGACACTGTGACATTGTAATACCTATTATTTAACTGTATTCTTATGGAAGGACATGGTTGTAATTCATATGCAAATTAAAGTTTCTTGTTTCCTTTGAATTGAGTATTCAGTTATTGCCTTGTTTTTTCTCCTTTTTCACTTTTTGTATGATAGTTTATTCATTGCAAAAGTCACAACAACCGAAAGATTCGGAGTTAATAACCTGAGTTAGCACAAAAGATGTGTTTAGTTGCAGACCTCCAGGGACGGAGCTGTGCTTTGGCGTTGGAGGCCCCTCCAAAATATTTACAAATTACCCCAAGAAACACCAAAAAAAAAAAAAAAAATTGTCTGACCTCTGCTTTTGCCCAGTTGCCCCAAGAATAATTTGAAAAACTTTTATACAAAACCTTTAAAACCATAAAAACAAACCAGATTCCTCTCTCCGTGGGATGTGTTGTGTGAGGAAACTACTCTAGTTGCTCTGCCCCATTTTTTTTTTTTAATTTTATGAAACCCAGACTCCGTCTCCCAGCCCTTGCTTATCTCCCTCTCTGCTTGTAGTGACAAAGTGTACCAGTGGTACCGGTAGTGACTGATATTTTTAGACAAAAAAGTAAAGAAAAAGTTCTTTGATAAAAACAAACGTGTGGCTGTCGTTAGATGACTAGAGTATTGGGTAGCTAGTGCTGTAGCGGAGACTAGTACGAAGAGGAAAAATTGAAATTGGCGACTTTTGTGGTCGTAGGAGTTAGGACAATAAAAAAGTGGTGTATTTCATGTTTTGTAGTTGTTAATATTAATATTATTGTGACTTTAGGCTTAATTTGGCAAAGCGAGGTGTATAGGTTGCGGCCGAATGTCCACTTTGTGAGAAAGCAATGGAAAGTACTAGTCATGCATTAATATATTATGATAAGCTATGTGAAGTTTGGTGGAATTGGCAAGACTGTCCAATTAATTTGCTGGTTGGGAACATGTGCCTTGTGGATTTAGCCTTAAAAATTTTGGATGCTGGATCTCCACTTGACCTTGAAACCCTCTTTACCACTGCGTGGGCCATCTGGTATAATAGGAATATGGTGGTTCATGAAGCTAAATGCAGTCCCCATTCTCAGATTTGGAACCTTGCGGTGCGTACTCAAGAGGACTACAAGAATGCCATTCTGTATAAGCATATTAAGCAGCAAGCCCCAAAAGTTGGATGGGCGGCACCTCCTCCAGGAATTTGTAAGATAAATGTTGATGGTGCTACAGCGGGTTGTGGGGGTTGGTCCGTTGTGGGAGTAGTTATTCAAGACAGTAGAGGGATGGTTGTAGCTGCGTGCTGCAAGGTATTGAATGGTGATTATAGTGCAGCTGTTACGGAAGCCTTTGCAGTGGATGAAGGAGTTCGCTTGGCCATGGAGTTGGAGATTCAGCAAATCATTGTGGAATCTGATTCAGTTGGGGTGGTTGAGACCTTCAATGAGGGCAACTGCAATGGTGAGTTTGGGATGGTCATCCAAGGATCTTTGGAGTTGCTTCGGTACTTTAGGAGCTGGAATGTGAAATACCTGAAAAGGGACTACAACAAAGCGGCACATGAGCTTGTTCAGTTTGCTAAGGCAGCGGGTTCTTCTCAGCTGTGGAAAGAAGTAGAGCCACCTATGCTACGGCATGTGTTGCTTTTAGATAGGGCCAAAAGTTGATTATGTATTTTTTTAGCTCTTCTTTCTTCTTTGCTGTGTTCTGTGTTCTGTTGTATTCCAGTTTCAGATTAATGAATGTCAGGTTCAGTTTCAAAAAATATATATATATATATTATTGTGACTTTATTGTGTCAATAAATTATTAACATTAAATTTGTTATGTTATGTGGGCATGTTTATTTGGGTTTTTGTTTGGGACTAATTTGGTGGGGATGTTGTGGATTTGGGTGTCTCTAACGTTATTCAAAGAAAATATATAAATAATTCATAAGCTAATAATGATAATTTAGTGTTGCTAACTTCTAGTGTTGATATCCTAAAATAAAATCTTGAGTAATCACCAACAATGAAATTGGGATTAGTTTAGGTCAGGCTTAAACTTAGGTCCAGTGTTCAGTAATACTGAACCCGTTAAGATGATGACATGTGTCACCATCTTATCCGGTTCAGTACACTGGACTTAAACCAAGTCCATTAGTTTATATATTATAGAGTGATCTTGGATTAATTGCATTTGCAAATATGAGATTATGATGTTAATAAATGTGATAAAATTCAATAAGCTTACATTAAATTTGCCCCCTAGGTTCAAAGTCTGGCTCTGCCCCTGCCGACCTCCTTAGCTGACAAACTAACATTTTACTTGGCCTATATGATAGGTATCTTGAATTCATGAAATATACATATGATTTCCTGGAAGTTGGTCTGTCATTTTTCTGTTAAGTCGAAATTAAGCTGTTAGCCTGTTTCTTTCTCCAAATAATAATAATAATAATAATAATAATAATAATAATAAAATTGTTAGCCTGTTAGTATCATATTTATTAGAACCAAATATGACCGACTGGGTAAGTTACATAATTTATACAATTAATACAAATATTGACTGGTCTCAATCATTAATAAACTAAAATTTTATGTATAAAAAGAATAAAGAAATTTACAGGGACCTTTTTTGAGTTTTTGAAATTACATTTCAACCCTCTGTTCCTTCGAATTAAACATTAATCTCTTTAATTATTTTACTGATTTCATTTATACACTATTCACCCTCACATGAAGCAAAATGCTTAAAAATTAGAGTTTAATTTTAACTAAAACAAGATAATAACGACAAGTCGACAATAACGACAATAATTAAGCCTTTGTTCAAAAAAGTTGGGGCCAACTATGAATCATCAAGAAACTAATCATAGTTGGCTATTTATATATACTTTTCTAGTATTCTATCATATTTTTAAAAAGATGAATAACTATTTCTTATCAAAAGTACTGAATATTTACTCTTTCACTTTATGTAATAACCTTTTTAAAAAATTTCCTAAAAAGCCATTAGTTGCTACATCTTCAAAAGGAAAGAAAATAAATTTTTCTTCTTGTTAATTATCAGCTCTATTTTGAACACGCTAAAATAAGTGTATTTTAAGAAATTTGACTTAAAAATGATTTAATTATACTTTTTTTATACTCTACTAAATTGTGGATGCATATTTATAATTCTATTCCTAAATGGTCACCAAACTAATACTTATTTTTTTGCAATTGTGCTATAGTGTCATCCTAAGTATTTTTTGTAATACTTATTCTTATTCCCATGTAATAATCATGATTACAGTGTTCCAAACGTGCCATAAGTAAATGTATAGGGAGTTTTCTTTTTAAATGAAAATGGTGCCCATAAGAAAATTGATTTTCTCATATCAAATCCGGACATGTTGGCTGCATATACATATAGGCTAAATAATTCATACCAATTGAAATTGTCTTTAATGAAACTAGTATGTAGCCCCGTGCTACCGCACGGGAATAGATATATTATTAATCATGAGTTTATTCATGTTTAAAAGCTCAGTTAAGTCTAAATTCATATTATTAACCAGAAAATTTCATTAACAAAACTTAGTAGTATATATATTTTACACAAAAAGATGAACCTTGGTGACAATGTTTATCCAAAAAAATCCATTCACGCTTTTGAATCTTCAATCTCTATTGGTGATTAAAATTTTCGTAGCTTAAAAAATTTAAAATTAAAAAAAAAAAAAAAAACCCTCAGAATTGTACTCATTTTGTAGTTTGACAATGGGTCATTTTGTAACATGGTGAACATTTGTGTGAAGAAAAAACCTCTGAAGTTTCATAGTTGATAAAAGAAATTCTCTCCAATCTCTTTTTATAGAGAGATGGGTTTGTGCGTGTTTTTATACATCCTTCATAGTTGTATTATCACGAAGCAGGTCCAATGGATTTAGATTGGTACTACCGATTCCCAAAACATGAGTGTTTAATGTGTTACTAATTTTATCTCATTAGCTTCTACACATGACAGCAAAATTGAAAATAATTAGATTGTACACGTGTATAGTAAAATTGGACTCTAATTTCAGATTCTAATTGAACAATTGGAATGAAAATATATGATGATACCAACAATAGGAAAATTCAAATAAAATTTCGAATTAAATTGTAACAATCTAAATAAAAAATTCCAGTAGAAAGATAGAGTGGAGTGATCCACTCCAAGAAGGCGACCAAACTTGTGTAAATATAGACTAATAAATCTCTCTCCGGAAAATTTACATTGTTCATAACCTTTACCTTCACTGAAAATTTTAAAAATATAGTGACTCACATCTGCCATCTAGACATCTACAGCCAGGTCCTCTCCAATTCGCGTGAGATTCCATTGATCACTAAGGTCCTTTGCAACCTGCAAAAAGTATCATCCATCGGTCCACAGCAGTGCTTTCTTCATTGTTATAAGTGCCAAACCTGAACAAAAAGCCAAATATAAGGATAGTGAATTTTAGGCATAATGTGCATCTAATCACATATTAGCAATTTATAACAAATGTAAAGATGCAAACTTTGTAAGTGAATAGTAAACAAAACTCAGTGTCAGAACCAAGAAGAAAGCACTTTAATCTGAAACTTAGTGCAAATGTAAAGATGCAAACTTTGTAAGCAATTTATAACAAAGATGCAAACTCTGGCTTTGCTATCTTTTTGGAAATTATGCAATGTACTCAAACCAAGTTCTTATCACCGATATTAATCTCTTTGGTTTTCACGTTTGACCTCAAAATCAAGAAAAAACTTAATTAGCACAGTAACTCACTTAACCCGATACATATAAGTGGTTTTAATGAGAATGAACCCACATACATTTAGCCACATGATACAAAACTCAACTTCAATTTCACCGATATTAATCTCTTTGGTTTTCACGTTTGACTGCAAAATCAAGAAAAAACTTAATTAGCATAGTAACTCACTTGACCCGATACATAGAAGTAGTTTTAATGAGAATGAGCCCACATACATTTAGCCATATGATGCAAAATTCAACTTCAATTTCAAATTCTAGACACATGGCACAAAATTAGAACTTTAATTAAGAATTCTAATTTGGTTTGTACACGTGGCACACAATTAGAGTTCTAATTTTGAATTCAATTTTCTAATTTGGTATGTACACGTGGCACACAATTAGAGTTCTAATTTAGAATTCAATTTCAAACTCTCTCTTCTTCACCTATTATTATTATTATTATTATATATATATATATATATATATAGAGATATATAGATTTGAACGTTGGTTTGACTAGCTTCCTCATAAAATCAAATAGTAAATAGTTTTTTATACCAATAACTTCCAATCTTAAAAAATCAGAGCATATGAAAAGAAATTTTTTTAAAAGGAAATGTATTTGACAAGGAAATATTGCTATATGCATTAAGCCATTAACATTCACAAAATTGCCAACTGAAAAGGGAAGTCTTCCCGATGGTTAATTACTTGAATTTCTAAAAGAAACCGAAAACTAGTTAATAACCAAAACTAATCTGATTTTATTTTTCACTTAATTGGACATTTAATTAGAATTTAAAGTTATATATATAAATATATATATATACACACACACTAAGGTTATGTTTGGTAACAGTTTTTATTTTCTATTTTCAAAAACTTATTTTTAGGAATATAAAGAAAAAAAATTCTTATATTTTTGAAATCAAAAACATGTTTAGTTAGTTGAAATTAAAAAGATAATTTTTTGAAGAAAAAAATAGAAAATACTAAAATATGTTGTTACTAGAATTTGAACTCTAATGCTAACTTATTAAATGAGATAGATTCATTAAATTAAATGCGTATTTTTATTGACTTTTAAAAATTAGAAACTGAAAACAGCATTTTACTTGTTTTCAGTTTCCTTTACAAATTGAGTTTTGAGAACAATTTTTGTTTTCTGTCTATTTTTGGTTGCCAAATAAGTTTTTTAGTCTCAAAAATATAAAATTGTTTTTGAAAACATAAAATAAGGGGAAAAAACAGTTATCAAACATACCCTAATTTTTTTATAAAATATTCCAATAGTAACTCTATAAGAAATGAGTTGGAGAATTTGGAACACTGTATGAGAAAGTATTGCCAATGGTCTGGACTAGCTGTAAACTAAGCCAAGTAATGTTTGTCTCAAAAGATTTTATAAGAGCATTCGCAGTGGAAAATTGTATCATATCATATTTTACCGTCTCAAAAAGTTACTTTATTAATTATACCATACCATTTTACAACACACCCAACATTTCAATTTTTATTTTCCTATTCTTCTCATTAAAATAATATATATTACTCACGAAAATAATATAATATATTCCAATATAACTCTTCCTCTCTCTTCTCCCCCATCTCTCTTCCACTTTATCAATTAAAATATATTGTAATTTTTACAATTGTGCTACAATGCCATCCTACACTTAGGATGGCACTGTAGCACAACTGCAAAAAAAATTGTAATTATAGCATTTTACAAGCCCGGTTGCCAACACATTTTGTCTTGATTGTACTTTTTCCCTACATTTCCCATTTGCAATTGCCAATGGGAATGCTCTAGGGGTTACGGCTAATAGAATAGCCAACTCTTTGCAAAAAGTATTAGCCTTGATTCGAGATACCAGCTGGGATCCTCGCTCAAAGATTTTATGGAGATTGTTTTCTTGAAGAAAAAATTGGAAGCTAAGCTTAGCAGCTGAAAGTGTAACTGCCCAAATTATAAAGGTTGGTAAAGCCACAATGATAGAGCATGTATTGTAGACCAAGCTTTATCTGCTTATAACACTATTACCACTGTTAGAATCCTTGAAAAAGTTTGTAGTAACTTAGATGGCTAAGATAGACGTTTCTAGTCCAACCCGTTTTAGTTCTAGCCCAATTCTAGAATTCACACTTAGTATTAAACATTAAAATCCAGCCCAACAAGTCCAGCAGCCCACACGCTCAATTGAAATCAAACCTAAACAGATCCAACCCATTCGCTTAAACTCTTTCAAGCCCAAGCCCTGTGACCCAATGGCTCAAACCCACATTCAATTAAAATACCAACCCACACTAATGCTCTGTTTGTTTCGAAGTAAAATTTTTTCAAATGTAAAATATTTTACAAGTAAAAAATTTTACAGTAAAATATTTTCAGTAAAACATTTTCATGTATTTGGATTGTCCTACACACTTGAAAGTGGAAGCACAAATCATCCACCACCAACCACCATTGGGTGCAAGCACAAACCACCACCAACAATACCAAATCCAGATTGGGAAAAAGGAAAATAAAAGGCCATCACTGCTGCTGCCACCAACTGGCCATCATCAACATTAGAACCCACCCCCAACACCATACCTAGCTGCCAAACTCAAACCAAACCCCAGCAAAACCATACCTAACCACCAAAACCATGCACATACCCAGCCACCACAACAAACCATTGATCACCCAACACCATACCTAGCCGCCAAACTCAAAACAAAACCCAGCAAAACCATACCCAACCACCACAACAAACCATCGATCACTCAACACTATACCCAGCCGCCAAACTCAAAACAAAACCCAGCAAAACCATACCCAACCACCACAACAAACCATCGATCACACAACACCATACCCAGTCACCAAATCAAAACAAAACCCAGCCACTGAACTCAAAACCAAACCCACTACCAACGACCCACCTATCCAGATTTGAGAGATGCGGCCTGAAAAATGTTAGGAACATGAGGAAGAGTGTAGAAGGGAGGAAGGGGGGAGAGAGAGACACAACAACCCAGATTGACTATTGGCGCCGCACTTACTGCCGCAACCTCTATATTGGAGACATCGACGCTGACCGCCTCACAGCTCACCAGTAGGAATCCCAATGGACTGCCAAAGAGAAAAGAAGAAAGAGGAGGCAGAACTTGAGAGTAAGAAGGTATAATAGTCGTGAGAGAGGGAGAGCAAAAACTGATAGGGACTGAGTTGTGAGGAAAGGAAAGTATCGAGTAAGACAAAGGAGAGCAAATGTAAAATATTTTACCAAAATTTTAAGTGTAAAATATTTTACACAAATTTTCTTAGGTTGATTTGGTTGATTGAAAATATTTTACTTTTAACTAAATATTTTACTATAAAACAAATACGGTAAAATGGGAAAATATTTTCCTGAAAAAAATTCATGCCCAATTAAAACCACCAACACAAACATTTCTCAAAATTACAAAATGATCCCCTTGACTTTCCACATTACATTTTCAATCTCCAAAACTTTCAAAAACCACATTTTCGCCCCTAAACCTTTGAAAAATTACCTTTCAACCCCGAATATTTTCCAAATCATATTTTGGCTTCAAGTTTTTCAAAATTACATTTTTACCCCTAAATCTAAAAAATGCACAAAGGCTCTTGAGGTCACAAAAATACATTTTGTATCTGTTTGGATACCAAGTCTGCGTTTTCCCTTTTTTTTTTTTTTTTTTTTTTTTTGGCTTCAGCCGTAGTTGTTGACCAAGTTAGCAGTGAACAATGCACCCGTGCACTGTTTATGGGTCCCACAAACTTTACTTTTCAGCAACTTTTCATTAGAAATGGGTCCCACGGCACTATTCACACATTTAAAAATTATTTTATTATAGTGTTTTTAGTTTTCAGTTTCAGCAAAATAAGTTCTATCCAAACGAACCATTTAACTCTCATTTTGTGGCAAATGACATTATTCTCATATTTTATAAGCATTTAACATTTGTGCTCGTTATTTTTTTTATCTTTTTGCATGAGAAATATTTTGGGAAAATGAATGCAAAAAATTGATTTTGTTAGGCTATATATGCTTTGGAGTGAGGCTAGTCGTATTTAATTCAAGAATACAATTTACCTTATTAGCATAAACCATGCAATCACATGCTTTACTTTTCTTTTTATCTTGCTTTCTAGAATAAATTGTTCACAAGTCCATGCATTTTGCACATGCTATGCTTTTTACATGTCATCTTAGGATATATATACATGTCATCTTACAAATTTTTTTTTTTTAATTTTATAAAACCTATTACAATAATATATTACAATTAAACTGATCACATCAATAAAAATTAATTTTTGCCAAGGATTGAATAATAGAATTAGTTTACTCATCATGAAACCTCAACATTATTGGCCTCCCGATTATTGAATTTTTCTTTATTGAGCAAATCCGTGTCACTCTTAACCACAAAAACTTAACCTCAATCGTAGTATGACCTTAGACACATCAGATTTACCTTAAAGACAAACATATTGGTGTTTTTGGTAAAAATTTTATTGTTTCTTTGTATGTGTACAATGGTTTCCTAATTCGAAAATATATATAAAAATAATACCCAATATTTTTCCGTAATTCCCAATGCTGAACAGTCGATGTTGCACAATTTTCTCAAATTTTTATCGTGCCTAAAACACTTTGTTCTTTGGTGTTTTGACTATTTTCAACTGAGATAAGGTTTGTACATGAGGACATTTGACTAGAAAACGTATTATAGTCCATTTTCATGAAAACAAACAAACACCTAAAAATGAGTTTTTTTTTTTTTTTTTTTTTTAAAATAAATTTAAAATGACTTATTTTTAGAGAACATCATCAGTCAAAACAAATGATGCGTAACAAAATTGTTTCCACTTTCATGACCAAAATTTAAGACATTTGAAAAATAAACTTTAGTTGTGGATGCCACTTTTCTTAATTAGTTACTAGTTTTTTCTATCAACTATGAATCATCAAATTGATTTAACAACCAAAAAAAAAAAAAAAAAAAAAACTTTGAATCAATAAATTCCAATTTCAGACCATAAATTTATATATTTATTAACCACAAGCCTAGCCCAAAAAAACTCTTTAGGCTTTCTTTCAAATTCCTCAACTGGGCTACCCACTTGGATACAGCTGAAACTGAAAACTGAAAACATTGTAGCAAAATAATTTTAAAATGTGTGAATAGTACATAGGACCCATTTTTAATACTTTTAAATGCATGAACAGTGCTGCTACAGCAGTGTTGCTATAGTGAAAATTGTCTCCTGCAGAGTGCGTCCATGTGATGTTACTGTTTATGCATTGAAAAAAAAGAAAAAGACAGAAACGTAGACGTTTGTTTAGAAACGTGGTATCCAAACCCACACTAAGGTTTTGGAGTGCGCTAGAGAGAGTTCCCACTGTGGCGCTCAATGAAGTGCTTGTGGTGAATTTGTGTAGCATGTATGAGTTGGCTTATGTGAATCACTCTGATATCAAGCGCACACTCAATAATTGGATTGCTCGTGTTGCTCCCAATGAATTCGATTCTTCGTGTACTCGGATTTGAGGCAGTTTATAAGCATTGTTGTTGTAGTAGTACATTTTCTTTAAACATACATGTGGAGTCGTTAAACAATAGCTGGAATTGTAGGACTAGAATTTTTGTTAATGTGATTTGATTTTCATATGGTACATTGAAGTAAACAATGGTGCTTTTATCAGTTTTATATTTCACTTTGTGTTGGTGTTATGTCATATAACAATTTTGCATGAAGAGTAGTGGATTGAAAACAATCTTGTGAGTACTTGTTTGGTCTAAAATTTGGAAGTTGTGTCTAGGGAAATAGAAAATTCAATTGTATTGGTCAAGATGAATTTAAAATGGAAAATCTGTTGCTTATATATAAAACAGGACACTTAAAACTAATAAAATTGACATAGGCTACAAAATCGATTTGCAGCTGCTGAATTCACACTAAATCGCGCCATGCTGCATGTAGGGGACTTGCTATTCGCCTTGTCGTTTACTTCACACCTCTTATAGCTTAACTTGGATTTTGACACTAACCAATTTTGGAGAGGTTAGTCAAAGGATGAAGTTTTATGATGCATTTATCCTATTTGCATTTGGGAAAAGACCTTTTAAGGTGCCTTTGTAGTGCTCGGTTACTCAAAGGATGAAGTTTTCTGATGCATGAGATCTAGCTTCTTTTTCACATATGTAGGGGGAAAGAAATATCCAAGTAACTTGCAATGGCTATAGTATTTTAGATGTCATTTCCCAAAATGAAAATCCAAAGAATTATTCAAAATCTTCCATTTTTCTCTGTTGTTGAATTTGGCATCAAATACAGCTAACAAGATGTTTTAGTAAACAAAGGCAGTGACCATGCTGGACATAGAGGACTCAGTTGATGTTTTTGTAGTTAATTTATATATCTGTCATAGCAATGCTTATAGGTCGAAATCTGTTGTAATTTTAGAAAGGTTGTTTGTTGTGCATTAGGCATCCGCTTCTGCAGGGTCCTGTTGCCACGCCATAGTGTTGAATTTCTTATTGTTAGGTTTTTAGACCCCTTAAAAACAACAAATGGATTAACCTAGCCAAGTGATTAACTTAGTCAATTTATGCAATTCTAGGTTAACACAAGCATATAATCATATCGAGCATATAAAGCAGCGGAAATATAAAGAACACAAGATATGATGACCCAAGAAACCACATGGTAAAAATCTGGGGAGGATTTGACCTAGCTATCCTCAAAGTAAACTTGAATCTATTATATGAAAGAATCGAAGTTCATACAATAAGACTTACAAGCCCCTACGCTCGACTTGTTATTGCTACCCACTAGTAGAACTTACTGACACGACCACGTGCAAGCTCCAAATCCACGGACTTTTTCTTTCTTGGATTCTCCACAAGTACAAGCACCCCCGCTTGTTTTTCTTTAAGATCCAATAATAGCAACTGAGTTGATCATCAAGGTGTAGATAACATCTTCTCCTTGAAAACCCTAAACTTTGTGTAAAGGAAAATTCCTCAAGGATCTCACAAGAGATTTACACAAAACCACAAATATGAGTAACAATCCGCACTCTAAAACGTGGCTAGGGTTTCCTTTATATAGTGGGAGAAGTAGATCTGAAACCCTAATCCTTAATGGGCTTAGGCTGAGTTGGAAAATTCTACAGAAAATCAATTTGCATGACTTTCTATCGATCGAGTCTAATTTTTGATCAATCGAGTCAGGCAGATTTACACAGTAAATCCTGCAGAACGCTCGATTCCAACTTTACATAAAAACATACTTTGAGCAAGTCTAAAATAAGACTAAAATGTTTTGATCACGGTTTGCCAACAATACACATTAGAGTTCTAAATACATTAGTTCCTAAGTCTTAAGAACCTAACAAACTCCCTCTCTGGCAATCCGTGACAAAACATAAACACAAAGCTCAAAGTTACAAGTAAAAGCCTTTTACAAAGATAATGCCCATTACCAAATAATCCAACCTAACTACTATCCATCAGTTGCAAGTGTAGACAGCAGCTCAATTGAATCAACCTGTATATTTCCTGAAAAACTAAACAAAAACGCATAAACGCATGTGTGGAAAATACAAGTAAACGAAAATAAATTCTTGATTTCATATAACACAAAATAAAGACATATACCAATGAAGAACTCATAAATATAAATCAATAAGAAGTGAAACAAGAAACAAATATATCAAAATAAATTCTAACTCTCCCCCTAAGTTAGATACATCAAAAAGTTTTATATTCTATCCCTAAACAAAACAAACAGGTCATCTATGTCTCTCCTTTTTTGTCACGTATTGACAAAGACTACCTAATCAGAAGGTAGACAGAAAACATTCGCAACAGAGTAAGAGAAAATAGAGACAACTCCCCTTATGAAGAGCAACAACTCCCCCTAAGAACCACAAAGGTTAAAAAAAAATTTCTCCCCCTATAAAAATAGGAAAAACAAAACAAGTTTTGGGAAAAACAGTTTTGAGAAAAAATAAAGAGGGTGGGAATAAATAAAAAGACACAAACCAAGTTTTAAAAAAAAAAAACTAAGTTGAGGATACACATGAAAATAAAAATATTCTCTCTTTCAATAAAATGCAAACATGGCACTATGTGACTCATAAACAGTTGCATAAGTAGAGAAAAAATTTGCACATTTATTATCCATCATATCTCTTAAGAAAAATATTTTCTACAGTTCACACATAAAAAAGGCATATACTAGAAACTACATAACTCAAAAATTAATCAATCAATTTTTTGATCAAATTGAGTACCCAGTGTAGCAAAGTGTATGCATATTATGTGTGAAAACAATGACAGATATGACTGCAAAATTGCAAGAAGAATACAAAAACAATGCAATGCATGTGAATCATAAACACAAATGATGCATGCTTTAATACAGTGAAACTAAGTTCAATTTAAGTTCAAATTCACAAAATGGGCTTGAGCATAGAGTTTCTAACAAAAACCCCAAAATTTTAAAACCACTTATCAAGTTTTAGGAAAAATTTGACCAATTGATCATCACACAAGCTAAAATACACAATATAATGATCAATTACATCAATTCAACAAGCCAATTGCATCAATTAAACTCAATTTGAACAAAATCCCCAATTCGAGTACATTCAACCTCTAGAATTTCCAATTTCTCAAACTTTAAACACATTTTACATTAAGATCAAGGAACTTTTAATCTTGGATGGTCACAACAAGATCACACACAATATAATGTACCAAGTTTAGCAAAGAGTAACTTGTGTAGTGTGTACAACTAGTAAAAACTTAAGATACATGTGAGGTGATATGTGAATAGAAATCAAACACAAAGTCTACAAAATTCATCACATAGAGTTTGAAAGAGACTATCACCTAAAGAGTTACATCATATAACTCCCACATCTCCTAGAAAACAAGCTTGCAATCATGTAAGTTTCTTGATTTTTGCCTCATAATATACACACTAATTTTAATTAATCAGAAACTTATTAATAATAGCCAGGATAATGTATACACCAATTTTATTTATTTGATTTCGCTTTAAGCCCAATAATGTACACACCAATTTTAACATTTAAACAGAGGCTACACCTTATGTTCTTTCTGTGCATATGCTATACTTTCTCGAACACAAAATCTTATGATATGCACTAAGGTGTTCATGATTGGCTAGTAAACAGTGGTGAGATGATTATTTATACCTTTCTCAAAAGGTTCAAGTCCGACAGTCAAAAGCATGTGATTTCAAGATCAAGACAAAATGATCAAAAACTATAAACATCTTTCCCACACAATATGCACTACAAAGTTTTAACTAGAAAAATGCAATAAATAAGCTTATCAAAGCTAAACAAGGTACATAAACACATTATGTAAAAATAATATGGCCAATCCTTGATTATAAATCCAAGATGTGAAATACAAAACACAAAATCTTTTTGGTTTAAAAAATTTATGACCAAAAACAAAAAATACGTATTATGCTAAATGAACAATGCAAAAGCAATGCATGATAGTGCTTACCTAAGCTATAGAGGGTACACAAACAAGAAATATCAATTTCTTAATTAACCCTTGAGTACATGTACAAATTAGTACTTACTCACACAAAATCAGAAAAAGCTTAGCACTTATATAACACATACTATTCAAGTTTCTCCACAATGTCAAGCATATTCTTAATCAAGAGAGAGATATCATAATTCATGTAATCCTCAAGAAAAATAAAACAAGACACAAAATAAAATATTTTTGTCTTTTTTTTTAAAAAAAAATTTCAATGTTTTTGGATTTTTTTTTTAAATAAAAAACAATCTAAAAAACAAAACAACCAAAAACAGAAACAAGACATGTCCACAAACAATTGAAAGAATTAAAACAGGGACAAGGCAGCAACACTCACCTTAGAGAATCTTTTCTCACCCATACAGCACGAGACTTCGGTTTTGTAGGTGAAAATCCATGTGAAGCAGAGTGTATTTGAGGAATTACACCAATCTTCTGAGAAAAACTAAAATCCTGCAATTTCCTTTCATAAGCCAACAATCTTAAATTTTTCAAATGAATATGAAACAATTTATATGAACTTATGGCAGGAGAAATATCATCACATATCCTAGATTGACATACAGAATGCTTAAATTTCAATTTATGACTATTAGGATGAATGTGACCACGGACGCCACAAAAGTGGCAAACAAGAACAATTTTGGAATATCAGTATTCCTAGTGGGGTTTCCAGTCATAAGCTTTGGTTCTTGTCTCAACAAAGAACAATTTGGTCTAATGTGACCAACAACACCACAAAGGTGACAGGTAGGCACAAAATGAAAATTTATTACGCTCTTTAACAGTAGGTTTAGACATAGGTTTAGAAATTTCAGCGTCTACATCAGAACTTTTACCTTTATCTAACCTAGCACAATAAGCCTTTTCTTTATTATTCCTCTTGATAGGAGGGATATAAACTTTCTCAGTTTTAAGCTTAAGAGAAACAAAACACTTTTGTTATCATCAGCAGACTTAGTACTAGTCAAATTTTCAATTTTAGCTTTAGATTTAACTAACTCTTGTTCCAAACTTTTCATCTTCTCATCTTGAGAGAAAATTTTATTTCTCAAAAATTCATTCTTTTTATTAGACTCATCTAATCTCACAATCAAATCCTTTTTTTTAAGATTAGCCAATTTTAACTCTTCCTTGAATTTCTTAGCAATTTTCATAGATTTCACTAATTCTTTACGGAGAGTTTCACATGCATCAATAAAATCAACAGAAGCATAAGAAAAAACATGATCAGAAAGACACTTCAAATTATCCATGACAACAGGGGTCAAGGATCAGTTCTTAGATCAAAAGATCTAAAACAAAAGAGCAAACCGCTCTGATACCACTTGTTAGGTTTTTAGACCCCTTAAAAACAACAAATGGATTAACCTAGCCAAGTGATTAACTTAGTTAATTTATGCAATTCTAGGTTAACACAAGTATATAATCATATCAAGCATATAAAGCAGCGAAAATATAAAGAACACAAGATATGATGATCCAGGAAACCACATGGTAAAAACCTGGGGAGGATTTGACCTAGCTATCCTCAAGGTAAACTTGAATTCACTATATGAAAGAATCGAAGTTCATACAATAAGACTTACAAGCCCCTTGGACTTCTTATTGCTACCCACCAGTAGAACTTACTGACACGACCACGTGAAAGCTCCGAATCCACGGACTCCTTCTTTCTTGGATTCTCCACAAGTACAAGCACCCCCGCTTGTTTTTCTTTAAGCTCCAATAGCAGCAACTGAGTTGATCATCAAGGTGTAGATAACATCTTCTCCTTAAAAACCCTAAGCTTTGTGTAAAGGAAAACTCCTCAAGGATCTCACAAGAGATTTACACAAAACTGCAAATATGAGCAACAATCTGCACTCTAAAACGTGGCTAGGGTTTCCTTTATATAATGGAAGAAGTAGATCTGAAACCCTAATTCTTAATGGGCTTGGGCTGAGTTGGAAAATTCTGTAGAAAATCAATCTACACGACTTTCGATCAATCGAGTCTAATTTTCGATCGATCGAGCCAGGCATATTTACACAGTAAATCCTACAGAACACTCGATTCTGACTTTATATAAAAACATACTTTGAGCAAGTCTAAAACAAGACTAAAACGTTTTGATCACAGTTTGCCAACAATACACATTAGAGTTCTAAATACATTAGCTCCTAAGTCTTTAGAACCTAACACTTATTGTCTTCCTTTTTATTTTTTTTTTTAAATTTTTTTTTTTGTACGTGTGTGTAGTTTCTTCTATGAGGAAAGTTGTTGCATTTGATTATTATTTATAAAAAAATATTATATTAGAATTTGATGTCAGAAGTGAGTGTGTGTCTGTCTGTAGTTTTTTGTGTATATGTCATGATCAATATGATTTAGGAAAGATGCTGCATGCAGGGACAGACCCACGTTGAGCCCAAAGAGGGTCCAGGCCCCCCTGGGCCCAAAAATTTTTTTTTAGCAGGTAAAATTTTCAAAAAACAAAAAAAAAGGGCTTGGGCCCCCTTCCCAGAAATCATGAACCCCCCAGCCCATATCCAGCCAGTCCAGGAGTCCATTTTCTGGCCAGTCCCTAACCCACATCTGGCCAGTCCATGTAAAAAAAAAACACTCAGCTCTCAGCTCTCACTAGTCCAACTCCAACACCAAACACCAAATAGAGAGCAAACCAAAAACATGAAGGAAAAAAAAGAAAAGAAAAAAAAGAGAGAGAGAGGAAAGGGAGAGGCGATAGAGAGGCTAGAGGCGAGAGTGCGAGACAGAGAGTGAGAGAGACTGAGAGTCCCACGCCGACGACGCTGCCAAGACCCACACCGGCGGTTGTTCGATCCTCGATCTGAGACTGAGAGAGCAGAGACCCACTCCACTCACCCATTTGGCCATTTTCTAATACCCACACCGGCGACTGGCGAGAGTCGTGAGTGACTCCACTCACCCACGCCGACGACGCTGCCAAGACCTACACCGGTGGTTGCTCGATCTGAGACTCACCCATTTTCTAGTACCCACACGGGCAAGAGTCACAAGACCCACTTGCCGCCGCCCACGCCGGTTGCTCGATCTGCTTAGCCTAGCTTCGTCGCTCCAGCCTTCACAGTTCACAGGTATTTACTCTTATCTTTTCCTTCAACTTCAAAATGTTTGTGACTTTGTGATCTGAGAATCTGAGATTGCCTTGTGGACTTGTGGTGTTGGTGATTGTGATTGTGAATCGGAACTAAATGTTGGTGATTGTGAATTGAATATTTGAATCTGTGTTGCTGGCTTGCTGCCTGTGGTGATTTTTTTTTTTTTTTTTTTTTGGCTTTTTGGCTTTGTGACTCTGTTTGTGTTTGTGACTCTCTCTCTTGTTTATATAGATAAGAGAGAGACAGAGAGACAGAGAGTAGAGTTTGTAGAGATTAGTTTTTTCTTTGTTGACTGTTAGTTAGGCATAATAAGGACAAGTGAGGTTGGGCAACGGGCAAGTGACAGAAAAAAAAAAAGGTAAAGTTAAAAACTTAAAGAAAAGTTTTTGTTAGTAGTGCAGGGAATAAATTTATAGTGTTGGTGGTGGATTCATTAGGTTCTTGGGTTAGTGTCAAAAAGATGGAGACAACCCAAAGACATAAATTATAAATAAAGTCGACCAAACACAAAGACATAAATAAAGGTAGACCAAACACACACAAAAAAAAAAAAAAAAATCATATATTATAGAAAATTGTCACACAAATTTAAAAAAATAACGGTGATTCTTATTTTATTTGTAGATCATGAAAAAATCAACTACAATGCTTGATTTTTTCAAAAGAAAAGGTTCAAATTCTTCCGAAGTCAACGTGGGATTGCCAACAACTAATGTTGCTATTCCAATTCCAGAAAATGTGGATGCTCCAATTCTAGAAAATGTAGATGCTCCAATTCTAGAAAAGGTGGAGGATGCTCCAATTCTAGAAAATGTGGATGCTCCAATTCTAGAAAATGTGCATTTCTTAATTCCGGAAAATGTTGATGTTCCAATCTCTCAAACACAATTTCAAAGAGTCAATCTTGTTTCTTTGGATTATGATCCCGGAACACGCAAACAAATATGGGAATATCAAGTTAATCAACGTGATGAAATTCACTGGGCTTACATTATAAAAGGTCCGCACCAACTTCCTCTAAAGAGATACCCAAGAAGTGGAAAGCACAATCGTAGCTTTCAAGCTTCTTGGTTTGGATCTAATTCAACATGGCTTGAATATTCTCCTACCACAGATGCAGCTTATTGTCTACCCTGCTTTGTCTTTAATAATCTAAATGGGGTTGTGGGACAAAATACATTCAGTGTTGGTGGATTTAGGAATTGGAAAAAGGTTGGGGGCAAAGATTGTTCTTTTCAAACTCATATAGGAAAAGAGCCTAACTTAGCTCATAGAGTTGCCGAGTAAAAGTGTAAGGATTTGATGAACCAATGGCAGCATTTACAAAGGGTAGTTGATCATTTCACTACTGAACAAATTGCAAATAATCGGTTGCATCTGAAAGCCGTAATTTTTACTGTTCGATATCTTGTCTTTCAAGCTATAGTTTTTAGAGGTCGAGATGAAAGTTGTAGTTTATTAAATCATGGGAACTTTTTTGAATCATTGGGTATTGTGACTTTTTGGAATGAGAAGGTTGCTAAAATAATAGAAAAAGCTCCCAAAAAATGCAACCTACACATCACCTAGGATTCAAAAGGAAATTCTACATGTTTTCTCAGCCAAAGTGAAGAAGGCCATTCGGGAAGAAATTGGTGATGCAAAGTTTTGCATAATGGTTGATGAAGCTCTTGATGAGTCCATGAGAGAGCAAATGGCTGTGGTTTTTAGATATGTTGATGCAGAAGGCTTTGTCAAAGAACAATTTTTTGGGCTTCTTCATGTTGCTAACACTGCGGCTTTGACTCTAAAGAATGGGATATATTCTTTGTTATCTCAACATTGCTTAGATATACAAAATATTCGAGGGCAAGGATATGATGGAGCAAGCAACATGCGAGGTATGTGGAATGGATTACAAGCTTTGATTTTGAATGATTGCCCATATGCTTACTACATCCATTGTTTTGCACATCGCTTACAATTGGCATTAGTAAAAGCATCAAAACAAATTAATGCCATTAGTCATTTTTTTCTTGCATTGCTTTTTCTGATCAAAATTGTTAATGCTTCATGCAAGCGCAATGAGCAATTGAAAGTTGCCAATGCTAATGAAATAGCACGTTTGATTGATCTTGAAGAGCTTGAGACTAGAAGTGGACTTAATCAAATTGGCACTTTACAATGACTTGTAGAAACACGTTGGAGTTCACATTTTAGATCAGTTTCTAGCTCATTAAGGATGTTTACTTCAACTGTTGAAGTTTTACAAAATATAATTGATGATGCAATTGATGGAGAACATCGGGCAGAAGTAGAGTCAGCTTATGAGGGTTTAACTTCATTTGAATTTGTCTTCATCTTGCATCTTGAGAAGGAAACTATAGAGATCATTGATAAACTTTGTCAAGCTTTGCAAAGCCAATCTCAAGACATTTTAAATGCCAAGCATTTAGTTTCATCTACTAAAGCACTTATCCAAAAATTTAGAGATGATGGATGGGATGGCTTACTCACCACTGTGATATCATTTTGTGAGAAGCATTGCATTGATGTTCTAGATATGAATGCTCGTTATGTTTCGAGGCGAGGTCGAGCTCGTAATCAACAAGATAACGTTACAATTGAGCATCATTATCGAGTAAATATTTTTTATGCTACAATAGATTCTTAACTACAGGAACTAAATTATCGGTTTAATGTAGATGCAATGGAGTTACTTAGGCTTAGCTCAGCTTTAAAACCTCGAGAGGCATTAAAATCTTTCAGAAGTAGTGATCTTTGTTTGTTGGTAGATAATTTCTATCCACAAGATTTCACAGATTATGACAAACAAGTGTTGAAGAAGGAGCTTTATCATTTTGAGCATAATGTAGTCTAGGATCCAGAGTTCAAAGAATTGAAAAGTTTATCTAAGTTGTCTCAATGGTTAGTGAGAACTAGAAATTCAGAACACTACAAACTTGTTTATAGAATGGTGAGACTTGTGCTTACTCTTCCAGTTTCTACTGCTACTATAGAGCGAGCATTTTCAGCTATGAAAGTTGTCAAAACTAACATTCGAAACAAAATGGAAGATGATTTTTTGACGGACTCTTTGATGTTATACATTGAAAAGGATATAGCTTTGACATTTAGTTTGGATTCAATTGTAGATGATTTTGAAAATTTGAAAAAGCGTCGAGTTCCCTTTTCATAGATGATTGTATAAAGAAACAATAGTGTTTTGTGTTTTTTGTTTTTGTTAGTAGATGATTGTATCTTAATATATTAAGAAACAATGATTTTTGGGTATTTGTCTTGGTTGATAGTTTATTAATACTATGTGGATGCGTATTTGAAATTTTTTTTTTTTTTTGCTTATCTCTGGCCCCCCCAACTTAAAATCCTGCGTTCATTCCTGGCTGCATGTGATGAATTTGATTGAACATTTTGATTTTGATAAAGAACCTGCTCATAACAATGAAAAGCCATATATCTCACAGTGACATCGACTCTTATTTTATTTATTTATTTATAATTATAATAATTATTATTATAGAATTTAATGTCAGAAGTGGGAGTCATGTTCATGAATCATGACATCTCTATCGGTGTTCAGGTATTCATCTGTCTTGCACAACCTTGTGCCCCTGGTAGGCATAATTAACTCTCTCAACCTATTTGGCTGAATTCTATATATGTTCTACTTTTTTGGGGGATGAATAAGAATAGATATATAGAAAGAAACAAGATAATGGTCCCAACTCATCTCAATATTCAGGGGAAAAGACCCATGGAGGAAGAGGAGAGATGGAAACAAGCCCATCATCACAATCTATCTATGCTCTTGAATGGATGAAATCATTAACATCTCATATTTGATAATAAAGCTTATGTGAATGGTTCTTGTAATATTTAGAATGCTCTATAATTATGACATACAACAATACAAGATTAACATACCTTTAGAATGACTCAAACTCTTACGACATTCCCTGTTATTCTGATTTGGCATCCATTACAGATGCCAAAATGCTTTAGCCAACTTTTGGCAATGACTCTACGGGTTGTGAAGGGACGTGCATAGATGTTTAGGCAGTCACAATGTATCTGTCTATGAACGTCCTAATCTTTTGCATCATTATGTTGAATTCATTTCTATTATATTATTTTACTTTAGTTAGTTTTTTAGAAGTTAAATTCAACACGTTTGCTTAATGCTTGGTATAGATACAAGAAAGAAGTTGCATATGACATGAGGGTTGAAATACTATTTTATTTTTTTTTATTTTTTTTTGACTGAATACTATTTTATTTCTCAAGACAAATGAATAACTAAACTCATTAAAACATACGGGGAAAATGCTAAAAGTATTACAAATTTTACTATAAAAAACTTACAAATTGTTATGACAGTTAATTTGATTGGTGTCAAATTATTAACATCATAAATAACTTTCATTATTATTGTTGTTTTGGTTTTATGCTTAGGAATTGACATCAGTTTATATGTTTTTATGTAGTAAAATTTACACTATCCCTGCTGAATATTGTTTTCCATAACCACACCCCTCCAGAGGGGGCAAGATTGACAGGTGCCACATTTGAACTAGGCGTTTGTTGGCATTAGGATGGTGTGGGGAAAAATAAAAATACTGGAAAGAATAATAAGACTTGCAAAAACTTGTGGGCTAATTTTTTGGTACCTCTATTATTTTTATTTTTTTGATTATGATATCTCAATGATTATGGTCATTCATTTTCATTGTTATCATCTTGTATGTATATTCATGAGTAAAACTATGGTTAAAATGATGTGGATATTCCCAAAGTTGTGTTATACTTGTGGCTTTTTGTCTTGTAATGCAGAGAGTTTCAGATAGGCAATTCTTGGAAAGCTAGAATAAGGCTAGATTGCAATAATTAAAAGAGCACAGAAAAGTCAAATTTTAGTACTCTCTCTCTCTCTCTTTTTCAAAAAATATGCCAACTGAACGGTTTTTAGACCCCTTAAACAACAATAGGATTAACCTAGTTAATTAGCCAAGTGATTAACTGAGTCAAATTATGCAATTCTAGGTTATCACAATCATATCAAGAATATATAAAGCAGCGGAAAAATAAATAACACAAGATATGATAACTCAAAAAATCACATGGTAAAAACCTGGGGAATATTTGACCTAGCTATCCTCAAGGTAAACCTGAATCCACTATGAAAGAATCGAAGTTCATACAAAAGGACTTACAAGCTCCCCGCTTGACTTCCTAATGCTACCCACCAGTAGAACTTACTGACACGACCACGTGCAAGCTCCGAATCCATGGACTCCTTCTTTCTTGGATTCTCTAATAAAATACAAGCTCCCCGCTTGTGTTTTCTTTAAGCTCCAATGGCAGCAACCGAGTTGATCATCAAGATGTTGAAGTAATCTCTACCTTGAAAACCCTAAACTTTGTGTAAAGGAAAGCTCCTCTAGATCTCACAAGAGATTTACACAAAATAAAAAAGTATGAGCAACAATACAACAGGAACAACTCTCAAAACATGGTTAGGGTTTTACCTTATATACCTAGGGCAAAAACATAAAACCCTAAACGTTTAATGAGATAGGGCTGAGTTGGAAATTCTACAGAAAACGCAATCTGGCCGACTTTCGATCGATTGAGTCTATCCTTCGATCGATCGAGCCAGGCCGAAATGCACTAATACATTTGCAGCCTCTCGATTCCAACTTACAATAATTAATCAACTTTGAGCAAGCCTAAACAAGACTAAACATATTGTTTTGATCATGGTCTGCCAACATTACACATTAGAGTTCTAAATACATAAAATCATAAGTCTTTAGAACCTAACACCAACGATTTCTACACAAAAGCTCACTGTTTAGTGCATGTATGGCACTTTCTTTCTTTTGGGTTTCTATATCTAACATTAGGCAGTCAGTTGCACAAAGCACTCAAACCAGAAGTTCTTGGCTTATTGCCATTTGGACTCCGCTAATGACAATAACGTCTTCGCAAAATTGTTTGAGGGTGTTTGGTACATCCACTCAAACACACATTTTCTGTTTTTAAACAACATTATATGTATTTTTATACACTTTTTCACCCATACGTATTTCCACACATGTTTTCAAACAACAAAACACATGTTACACATGTTTTTAAGTGCATGTACCAAACACCCTTTTTGTATCTTGGTAAACCAGCTCCATTTCAGCTCCATTGGGCTAGCACTGATGACCAGGGCTGAGTTTTGGGATTTAATGATGGGTAATATATACAGCACCTGTGTGGACTTGATGGCATACATGGCTTGATTTTGTTGATCCCTTTCCCACCCTCTTTTAACCCTCTAAAGCCTCGAAACCATCGATCAGAACAGCTACCTTAGCAAGATTTTTTCTTTTCTTTTTTCTTTTTCTTTTCACTTGATATTTGATAACAACAAAAATGTACTAGAGAACCAGGAACAAATCCTTTCCATTTTTATGTTCGTCCAATTTTTTTTTTTTTTGAGTGACAGTTTCAATTTATGGTGTCCGCTTCTGATGATAGTTTTTTATCATCAGACTAAAACACCAATCAGTTTTTAGTGTAGGTGAAGATTGAACCTCAAATCTCTTATTCAACTATTAGAGAATTTATCAGTTGAGCTAGCTAGAACCCACATGTTCATCCAATTTTTAAAATCATAAATTCAGTATAAAATTGTTTTTATAAAAAAATATATAAGTAAATAAAATTCAACTATATTAAAATAGAAACAGATAAAATAAGCCCAAAGTTCAATACCTTTATCAGCACTGCCTTGAACTTTGGGCTTTGATTATCAAGTATCAACCACATATTTTTACAGATCACAATAAGTAGTGTCCGTTTGGATACCGCTTGTTGTTGAAAACTGAAAATACTGTAGTAAAATAATTTTTAAATGTGTAAATATTGTCGTGGGACCCAATTTTAATAAAAGTTTTGTTGAAAAAAGATGTTTGTGGGTCCCATGAATAATGCATGTGACCTACTGGATACCGCTTATTGCCATAAAAACGCTCTTCTCAAAAAAAAAAAAAAAAAATGAAACGCACGCAGTGCTTTTCAACACTATCCAAACGGTCACTAAATACCTATCACTAGCTAAAATATCAAAAAGAGACCGACATTGAAAGTGTAAACTTCAGAACAGCGTTGATTTCCACCCACAAGAAGCCGCCAGGAGCTCTTGATAGGAATCGACAGCATGTAGACAACTTGAGATAAAGGGTGTATTTGGATACCACTTATTCTGCTGAAATTGAAAATTTATTACTGAAAGTACTGTAAATAAATGTAAAAGTTAGTTGAAATAGTACAGTGGGGCCATAAGTAGTGCCAAAAAGTGTAGTGGGATCCATAAATAGTAGCAAAAATAAGCTGAATAGTAAAATAATTTTAATTTTTCATCCTAATCCAAATGCACAAAGTGGAAGAGTGCATGAGAAGCTAGGTAGCACAGGGTGGATTCGGGTTCGGGCGTAGGTGCAAGAGTGGTGCAACAACATTGTAATTTTTGAAAAAGTAAGACACAGATGAGCGGACTATGTTTATTAATTAATTAATAAATATATTTATATTTATATTTTCTATATATTGCTAAGCATTTTTTTTTTCATGTAATGGTAAATATATATAAATTTAAGAGAAATAGTAAAGTAAATACGTAACCATATCGTTTTCTTTAAATTGAAATTGGGATTAATTAAGAATTAAATTCTTGTTCTCACAATTATTGAAAAAAAAAAATGTCACCAAATAGGGTTGAATTCCCAATGAAAAAAAAGTCCAACTTATTCTGAATTTTTAAAACTATAAAATAATTCAAAATATGTCGCGTGAGATGTTCTTAATGCCCATGTTTTGATTTCTATTTCGTTAGCCATTTCGATTTTTTCTAACTGCCCTTTCATTTTGGGATTACTGCAATATACACATATATATATATATACATATACATATATACTAGTTAGGGTGACACATGCAAGACACGTGCTTGCCGTAGAAAAAGAGTAGTGATTAAGGTCAACCACAATGTTAGGGTAGCTATTTAACATATAAGTATTCATTTTACTATAATAGTTTTTAGTACCTATTTGCTAAAGGCAACATATCCACTCACTAAAAATTTCTAAGAATGATAACAAATATCATCATCTTTCAACAATAAACAACTGAATTTTGCTAAGAAAATAAATAAATAAATAATTAAAAAAAGATAACAAAGGACGTATGTTATCAAATTTTTCATTAGATAAATTACAAGTTTCAAAAATTAAAACCTAGAAATTCAATGTTTTTTGGATAACAAATAAAACACCTTATGTTGGGAAATTTAGACCCCGGTTGATAGAATTAACAAGTTTTAAACTCAAGTTGTTAATTAGATTTATTATGAATAAACCTTATTAAAACAAACAAACATCAATATCATGTCAATATCATACACAGCAAAATAGTAAATAAGACAAGATATGATGACCTCAGAAAATTAATGAAACAAACTAGTTTCACAGTAAAAAATCTGGGGGTAAACCTTCCCGAAAAGCAATTCACTATAGTAAAGACAAGTTTTAGATCTAATACAAAACATTTGTCCCTAAACTCTACAATCCCTATAAATGAACTTATAGCAGAAATCTTCTATCGCTTCAGAACCTCTAAACTCTTCAATATATGAACGCCACCATTTTGCACGGATCCCAGTACGTGATTGACTCCAGCAACTTGAAGATGTTGTTAGCTGCAAAGTTCTTCACTTCCTCAACAATGAAGATTAAGAAGTACTTTATTACAAAACCCTAAGGCGCAAAAGACGCAGTAACTTCTTGCAGAGAGAATAAGGTACTAGGTCACTTTCTACATGTATTCTCCTTGTATAACAGCTTTTAAAATAAGCATTATATATGTCTAGGGTTGTGAGAAAAAAAAAAAAAAAAAACCCTACACATACATGTCAGCCAGGGCCAAAAATCAAATCTAAAAGTTTTGATTTCGTAGATCTCAACAAATTCAGCTTCATCGAGCTTCTATCGAGCTTCGTTCTTAAATCTCGATAGATACTGTTTTTGTCGAGGTATCTGTCAAGCTTTAATGAACAGCTTTTCTTCACTTGTTTCTTAGTCCAATCTTCATGATTTTAATACTTGACTTGAACTCTTATTTCTTGAAGTGCTAAACCCATCCTAGATCTATTCAATTACAAGTAAAGTGCATTTTATCAAAAGATTAGCCAATTACATAAAATATGTCCTTAACACCTTATATCATAATTCCAACTTTCCAAAAATTACTACCATCTAAAACTCAAAATGCATGAAGAAAATTTTTGGGATGTTAAAATTTAGTGTGAGTAATTTAGACATTACACAATAAAATATTTTAAGAATCATAAGCTTTTATTAAGGTTTAATTTAGATAATAACAATATGATATATTTGCTATTTTTCAAAATATTAAGAGAAAAATTGCTTGATTTTAAAGTTTAAGGAGGAATTGTAAACTACTTGAAACATAAAGGATAAAATGTGTTTTTTTTTTCTAATTTTTTTTAAAATTTTTGTGTGTGTAAAACTATGTGTTTTTACTTAAAATGATGTGTAAAGAAAAAAAAAAAAAAAAAAAAAGTCAACCCAAGAAAATTGTATGTGAAATAGTGAATTTCAGCTCAAAAAAGCTGACTAAATCAACAAAAAATTTATAAAAACACAAAAAGTGGCACAATATTTTCATAATACCTTTAGAATTTTGTTATATTTTATTTAGAAGAATTGACAGCTCAGCAGTTTCGAAAATATTGTGAGGACAACAAGATGTCTTAACATTTCACAAAAAAATACTACGTTCACGATATTTTCACAACAAATAATAAGTAGTAGGTTGTTACAAGTTGTAATTGGTGGACAAAAAAAATAGTTTCATTGGTAAGTTTAAATTAGAACCAATAACAATTTACCACCTATGATTTGTTGTGAAAGTGTTATAAAAAATATTATGGATGTAGCACTTTTTTTTTCACAATACCTTTAGTTTTAGTTGTGGTTGGTTTCAGTATGATATTTGATTATTTTATTTTGACTTATAAGGAATTAACACATCAACAATTATGAATTGTGCCAATTTGTTATGTTAATATTTTATTATAATGTGAAACAGTGAGAATTGGACAAACCAAAAATAATGTAGCACATCTACTGCAACTCTACACATTCACCCAAAAAAAAAAAAAAAAACAGAGTGGCCAGTGAAACAGTGAAAATTGAACAAACCAAAATTACTGTAGCAAAGCTATAGCTTTTCCCAATCACTCTTTTTATATATAGAAATATACATTGTACTTACAATATAAATAAAAAAAAAAAGATAACAAAAGGTATGTGTATATACATATACATATGTATATGCATATACATATGTGTGTATATACACACACACACACACACACACATATATTAGTTAGGGCAGCACATGCAAGGCATGTGCTTGCCGTAGAAAAAGAGTAGTGATTAAGGTCAATCACAAAGTTAGGGTAATTATTTAACATATAAGTATTTATTTTACTATAATAGTTTTTAGTACCTATTTGCTAAAGGCAATATATCAACTCACTAAAAACTTCTAAGAGTAATAACGAATACCATTATCTTTTAACAATAAACAGCTAAGCTTTGCTAAGATTTTTTTTTTTTTTTTTTTTAAAGATAACAAAAGACATTTTTCATTGAATTTTTTATTAGATAAATTATAAGTTTCGAAAATTAAAACCTAGAAAATCAATGTTTTTTGGATAACAAATAAAACACCTTCTATTATCATTCCAACTTTTCAAGAATTACTATCATCTAAAACTCAAAATACATGAAGAAAATTTTTGGAATATTAAAATTTAGTGGGAGTAATTTAGACATTACACAATAAAATACTTTAAAAATCATAAATTTTCATTTGGATTTAACATAGAGAATAACAATATGATATATTTGCTATTTTCTAAAATATTAATAGAAAAATCGCTTGATTTTAAAGTTTAAGGAGGAATTGTAAACTACTCCCAACATAAAGGATAAAAAGTGTTTTTTTCCTAAATTTTTGTTTTTGTATTTTTGTGTAAAACTAACGCGTTTTAACTTAAAATGGTGTGCAAATAAATTAAAAAAACAAAAAAAAAAAAACAAAAAGTCAACCCAAAAAATTGTATGTGAAACAATGAATTTTAGCTCAAAAAAGTTTACTAAACCACCATGACTATTGACTAATCATTCATGACAAGTTTAAAGATTGATTTACAACAATCACACAAAGATGTTAAGATTTTTCCCACAAAGATATAAGTGCATAAAGAACAAGCTAAGCTCATAAATGCATAAAACCATTCGTACGAAGGTACAAGGCAAAACTCACATGTGATATGTGCTCAAACATATACAATCAAACTATTTGAATTTTTCACTTTTTATGTGGTTTTGAATTTTTACTCACACAAAACTAAAACATAAAAGTAAGATCAAAACAAAAGCAATGCATACAAATAAATGCAAAATGCACAAATGCATGAAGATATGACATTCAATGCATGAAGGGTTCTACAAAGATCGAAAGAATTAGATTAAGGACCAAAAGAGCAAAAGCTTAACCATAGGAACCCTTCTTCATCCAAACAGAACGATTGTTTAGAATGAGTGTCTCAAGAGAAGTGAGACGAGGGTTGGAAGAATGAGAACCGAAGATGCACATAGTCAAGGAGTTAAGAGCATTAAACATATTCTTTAACAACATACTATTTTTACTCAAATCTGATTTACCCTTTTTAGCACAACTTCCAAGAAGTTCAATTTTTTTTTTTCTTTTGATACTTTTAAGAGCATGAAAATTAGAGTAATGAAGTCTTAGATGACCAAAAGCACCACAATAGTGACAAATAATGTGTTTAGGTTCACTAGACTTTTTGGGAAGGGATCTAGCAATATGGTTTTATTCTCTCTTCAACTTATAATATTGAGATCTTATATGACTAATCATACCACAATGGTGGCAAGTTAGAACAAACTTAGATCCATCCAAAGCCTTAGGTTGAGACCTAAATGAAGGCTTTGACTTAACAGCCATTCTCTCTACCTTTTGATTTCTTTTATATGGAGGAATGTACACCGATTTGTCCTTTGAGGTAAAACACACAATAGGTACAAAATCGGGTACCACAACATGATTGCAACAAATATTTTCATCCTTTCTAGTAATATTTTCAGCAATCAAATACTTGGCATGCATTTTAAGAGATTCATTTTCACATTTTAGCTCATCAACAAGTTTGTTAGACAAAACAAGTTTAGCATCCAAGTCCATATTCAAACATTCAAACTCTTTTAGCTTTTCAAGAGAATTTTCAGCAAGTTTCTTATATTTCTCAACCAATTTGTTGGATTCATTGAGCTTAGCAATCAAATCATCATTTTTACAAAATAACTTACTCAAATTCTTTTGAAACTTCTTAACCTTTTTCTTTAAGAGTTTGTCATTTGAAATATCAACAACACCCAAAAATTCATGTAACATAATATCATAATTATGAGGATTATCACTCATAGAGGCATTTTCACAAACACATGGCATGTTACATTCATCAACATCCAAAACATGCATAGAGGCATACAAAGCACTATCCATGGCAAATAAACACAAGGGGTCAAGGATCACACTTAGGAATTTAAACCATAACAAGTGTACCCGCTCTTATACCAATTGAATGTTCAAATAGCGTATAAAACACTATGAATGTTTAGACTCCTAATTACAAAATTATCAATTCAAACTTAATGTCAAACAATATATGTGCGGAAGATAAATATAAGCTAATAACAGAATTGATAAACAATCTAAATCAATTAAAATCACATCCACAACAGAAATTAAATGGCAAAGATTAAGGGAAAAGAGATGCAAACACAAGGACAACACAACGATGTGTTATAGAAGAGGAAACCGAAGCCCTCAGTGTAAAACCTCTCCACCGCCCTCCAAACGGTCAATAATCCACTAGAAAATGTAGTTGGGATACATGAACAGCAATAGACTCCCCAAACCTAATCTACCTAGTGTACCTAAGCCTTCCAAGCTTCTTGCTCCAACGAGGTTACGCCGAACCTTTGTCTTCTCTAGTTTACCAGATTCCGTTATAGCCCATAGCATCAACCAATAACTATTGGTCCCTTCCTAATTGCTTCCCAAAACACTAAAAAGCCTTCTCATAGATGTGGGTATGGTGAGAAAAGGATTTGGCTAAGAATCCCTCAAGGATGTAACAATAGAGAGGGTGAGAGTAAAGGAATTTGAAGAGTTTTTATGTAAAGATTGTAGATGAGTCAATCTTGTTTTTCTCTAGGGTTTCTCTCTCAAAATTTTCTCTGGAAGCTCTCTATATTTCGTGGGTATAAAGGTCTATATATAGTGGTATGTGTTTGGAATGCGAAAATTCATTTTTCTAAAATAGAGCTAGCTAGCAACTTGGCCTTGTGACTTGACTGAGTCGCGAGTTCAAGCCGCGAGTTAACTGAATGGCCAGTCTGGACTTCGTTCTATAGTGTTATAGTTGGCACGACAGTTCAGCTACTTTGCACGCTTCACTCGTGTGCAACTTCTGGCGGCTTGCCAATCGCGAGCCACCCACGAGATCTAATCGTGGGTCCCTGCTTCACTGCATAATCTTGAGCATTTCTTCACACTCTCTCACACAACATTTACAAGATTCTCACCTAAATACAGGGTTTCTAAATGCTGAATTACAAGCAAATTTGGCACGGAATAAAGCCAACAAAATAGTTGATTAAATTCAACCTTACAGATAGATTTAGTGGATTTTGGAATGGATGGATTTGGTTGTTGGGCTTGTGGTATGAAGTTGGTTGCTGGGAGCACTGAGAGGAAAGGAAGACTCTAGTAGGCAGTAGCAGATTGGGAAAAAAAATAGATAAAAAGGAAGAGAGAGAGAAAGAATAAAATTCATATTATTTTAATGAGTTGTATGTAAAAATAGAAACTGAGATGTTAGGTGAGTTATAAAATGAGATGATATAATAGATAAAGTAGGTTTTGAGGGTGTAAAATAAAACCTCTAATCTAAAGCCACCACCAACCAGATCTCTTTACCTCTCTTACTAGTTTGATTTTGGGTTGTGGTTACAGTGGTTGGTGGTGTTTGGTTATTTTGAGTGGTGGTTGCTAGATTTTGGCAAGTGGTGGGTTTCGATTTGGTGGAGGTGGGTTGTGAGTGGCGGTAGGCTTTCGGCAGTGCGGTGCACATATGTGATGTATGGTGCAATGTTAAATGTTATTTTAGAATAGAAAAAAAAATAATAATAATTAATGTGCCAAATGTTAAGTGGTTTTTTTTTTTTTTTTTTTACAAACGAGGGTGTTCAAACCTCTTCGAATATTTGACTATTCCCTCAAGTGTATGTAGTCTCCGTTCCACACTCACCAGGTTATTACAGAGAGGAATCCCATAAGGGTGGCCTCAAGATGTTGTCAAGAGGTTTCGAATTTAGGATCTCATAAACTATGAGGTCTTAGAAACCATTAAACCAATTCCTTGGGATTAATGTTAAGGGGGCATTTGGTTCACTGTGATGTGCCATTGATATGATATGCATTACAATAATGTGACATTAAGGCTTTTAGTTTATTTTATTTTATCTAACTTACCATAATTTAAAATTACCAAAATATATTACATTATCTTGATCTCATCACATTCCCAAACATTGTAATGTTGTATTTTTGTATTGAGATTACATTAATATAATATTATAATAACGTAATATTATGACGTAATGTAACATTACGATAAACCAAATATTCCGTAAGTTATAAATTCACATGCACAAACCTAATTAACCGATGTGGGACAAGCACCCCACAAGGGCACCTGAACTCAATCACCACAAGCACACTATGCAGTTTTGGTTGCGGCGTGTGAGTTTAAGGCCCCCCCCCCCCCCCACAAAAATAAAGCTCGAAATTGTTTTAAGGCTAAAATGCAAAACTGGCCTTCTAAGTTTCACATTTTGTCATTTCAGTATTTTAAGTTTCAATTTTGTCATTTTAGTCCTCTAAGTTTCAAATTTTGTTAATTCAGTCATTCGTTAACCTTCCGTTAAATGCTGCCGTTTACTAATCAAAACTACGTCGTTTTAGATGATATATTTTTTTTCATTTCTTAATTAAAAAAACTGAAAAACGTTAATAAAAAAAAAAAAAAGCTCTGGAGCAACGTCGTTCCCCTAGCCATTTCATTTTACATCTAAAAACTTCTGTTTCTTCTCAAAAAATCCGGGATAGAAAAAGAAGTAAAAAATAAGCTTAGACTGGAACGAAAGGTTTGCACTCAACCTGCTTGACGAATTGCCCGTGATAAAAAACTCTAAAGTTATTGTTAGTAATAGGATTTTTCTTTAATGGTATTTGTTATTGATTTAATTATTCAAGTTCACCTTTTGAGAAGCAGTTGCAAGAAAATGAATTCAAGCAATATTGTCTTTACTTGAACAAAATAACTGTAAGAAAGTTCATCTTTCCATTGTTGAAGAATGAACTAGGACCTAGGGAACGATGTCGTTCCTGAGCCCTTAGTTTCCCTTTTATTTTTTATTATTATTTTTTTTCCTTTTTTTTTTTTTTTGGGTAATTAACGTTTTTCAATTTTTAAATTACGAAATTAAAAAAAAAAATCATCCAAAATGATGTAATTTTGGTTAGTAAACGGCAGCATTTGACGAAAGGCTAATGGATGACTAAATTGACAAAATTTGAAACTTAGAAGAGTGAAATAATAAAACTAAAATCTAAATGATTGAAATGACAAAATGTGAAACTTAGATGGTCAATTTTGCATTTTTACTTTGTTTTAAAAGAGGTAATGCTCTTATCTTATGTTAGGCTGACCCACCATTTGGTGGGACCCTAGCTGACATGGACGGTTGAGATGCTTGCATTGCAACGCCACCTTCCACCTTGAAAAAGCCTTCTAAGTTCACCAACCCCTTTTCCCACCAAACCCACCTCCTACTATTCCCTACCAAACTGAAACAGTAGCCACTAAGCTCCCTCTCTTTTCAAAAAAAGAAAAAGAAAAAAAAAATCCCAGCAAAAGATATTTGTATCTTTTGGGTGTTTAGCACTTGGAATCGAATCCAACAAATGGCTAATTCACTCCAAACTTCTTCATCCACCACCACTGCTCGTCTAAGCCTCAGATCCCCGTCATCTGATTCGGGTTTGGATTCGGGTCTCAGATCCATATCATTTCCTCTCAAGTATGTTTTTACCTTACTACATTTATTTAACTTTTTTCAACCAATAAAAACTCATTTCCTTTCTTCTCCGATTTTCATTTTGTGCCTTTTTTTGGTTTCAATAGGTCATTGAAATTCTTGACAAGACAAGTAGTAATAAAACAACCGAATAAGAGTAGAAGAACAACGGAGTTAGTAGTAAAAGCAATGGAAGTAGATATCTCTCTAAGCCCAAGAGTAAATTCGGTCAAGCCTTCCAAAACGGTGGCCATAACCGACCAGGCCACAGCTCTCGTACAAGCTGGTGTCCCCGTTATTCGCTTAGCTGCTGGTGAACCCGATTTCGATACTCCTGCTCCTATTGCTGAGGTAAACAAACAATTTCTTATTCTTTATAAATTTTTTTTTTTACATGAATTATATGAATTGAGTGTTGTGTAGGCTGGGAAAAATGCGATTCGTGAAGGATACACGAGGTACACTCCGAATGCGGGGACTGTAGAAATCCGCCAAGCCATTTGTAATAAACTCAAGGGTTAGTTACTAATTTTGTATTCGCGGAGTCTGTTAAAGTAAACTTCTACTTTTTAAAAAGTGAAAAAAAAAAAAAAAAAAATGAAAGTTTTAAAAGTTGTGCATAAAAGTTAAAATCTGAGATCATGCGAATTAATTGTGAGGGTTGGTTGAATTGAATTGAATTGAATTTTGTGTTTTGCAGAGGAGAATGGGATCTCATACACGCCCGATCAGATTTTGGTTAGCAATGGAGCCAAGCAGAGTATTGTACAAGCAGTCATGGCAGTTTGTTCTCCCGGAGATGAGGTGGGTGGATCTTAACTTAATTAATTTTTGTGTTTTACATTGTTAGTTTTGTATATAAATATTTTTAGCTGTTTGATTGTTATTGGTTTTACTATATAATACCTTAGTACTTATCATAAGTGTTGGGATTGTCAGTGAGAGAGACAAAAGAAAGCAGAATTAGTGGCCACAGTAGAAAGATCTTTGAGCAGTTACATGTTTAGTACGTAGAATTGCGTGTTACCGAAGTAGGATTATGATTGTTTCACTTGCTATGCAAGTATATGGGTTTACAACGAGTTTGAGCCTTTTGGGCCATAATATCTCTAACACTTCTTACCTAATACTTGAATTAGATCAAATTACTAGTTAAAAAGACACTTCATCCTTTGTAGTTGATGATGAATACACATACACTATGTTCATCTAGTCAAAGAAAAATGCTAAATGCAATTTTTTTCCCTCTACTAAGCAACCATTTCAACTTCCAGCTTGGCTCCTTTCTCATTTCAAAAAAATAAAATAAAATAAAAGAAGAAAGAATGCGGTGTAAGTGGACTTCCTCTACTTTATAACCAACTACACTCACTAAACTTCCTCTCACTTGCTCAAAAGTGGATAGCCTCACGCTGCCAGCTTTTTGCCAGAGATTTTAAGTATTGGGGAACCAAAATTTTGGTCTTACGCACATGCAGAAAAAAGGGAGTTGGGGGGGGGGGGGGGGGGGGGTTTTGGTTGAGAGTCATTGGTTTTTTTTTTTATTCATAAATTTAACATGGACTTGATGGTTTTGAACCTATGACCTCACGCTTCAGTCATTCTTGTGATGGATGAATTGCTGTTTTTGCTAAAGCTCATTGGAGGGCCATTGATCATATAAAGAATCTGGTCAGAAGGAAAATGGCGTAGCTATAGGTGAAGTGGGTATACTGATTATGCCAATAAAGGTAAAGATATTGTACTGGTTAGTTGCAATGAGAATGAGGAGCTAAAAGGAATGAATTGGTCATTGAGGAGGACTGAACAAGGAACAAAAGCCGAAGGAGTGTTAAATACGAGGAGGGTAATGTTAAAAGGGTAATTTCTGAGCAAGAGCACAATGACTAAAAACTTTGAGCTTAGAAGATGACGATCTGGTTTCACTAAGCATATCAAAAGAAAAGAAATTTAGTGGAGTTGTAGCGAGAAGGGGGGGGGGGGGGGGGGGTAAGGACCGTGTTTTTGTTGTATTGTAGATAACTCTATCAAATTCTTAATTCTCCTAAATCTACATGGCTCTATTCTCATCCATGCTATGTTAAATATGTTAAAGTAGGAAATAGCTTGTTTAGGCTGTTCTGTAACAGATTTCATGGATTGGTTGCTGAACAATGTCCTCTTTTTCATCATGCCTAGCTGTTTAGAGTGTTGTGTTACAGTTTCTGTGGGTGATAACTTGGATTTTTTTTATCCTCTTCCACATCCTTAGGAAACTATGAGATTGTTGGTGTTTTCTGTGTCTATACATATTGAAGATCCACAGTTCTAATGTAAAGGTGCTGGTGATTACTGGAACAGTAAAATACCTTTTACATCTGATGCATTTACCTAATGGAAATAATTTTTCAGGTTATAATTCCAGCTCCATTTTGGGTGAGTTACCCAGAAATGGCAAGGCTGGCTGATGCAAAACCTGTGATTCTTCCAACACACATCTCCGAAAATTTTCTTTTGGATCCAAAGGTCCTTGAATCCAAACTGACAGAAAAGTCAAGACTGCTTATTCTTTGTTCTCCATCCAACCCAACAGGATCTGTTTACCCCAAGAGATTGCTGGAAGAGATTGCTCAAGTTGTAGCAAAGCATCCCCGGCTTCTGGTACAATATTCCTGAACCTAATAAGATGCACTTGAATCAGTTGAATGTTGCTAATATGTCAATCTTGAATTTTCTATTGCTTTCTCTGTTCAGGTGTTGTCTGATGAAATTTATGAACACATAATTTATGCTCCAGCAACTCACACAAGCTTCGCTTCTTTGCCAGGCATGTGGGAGAGGACTTTGACAGTCAATGGATTTTCTAAGGCAAGTCAATACCTCTGAATTTTCATGTTCATTAATGTCATATGTCATGTATTCTTTCTCTTCTATCAAATAGCTCCTCCATATTTGTATTTTTTTTTACTTCAAATAAAAGGGCCAGCCGGATCATTGTCAATATGCATAAAGTGGTAGGCCTCACTCTGAGAATTAACATTTAGATTGTGGGACTGTATAGGCCTTTGCGATGACTGGTTGGAGACTTGGTTATCTTGCTGGTCCAAAACACTTTGTGTCGGCATGTGGAAAAATCCAGAGTCAGGTATTTTTAATAGTCTGCATCTATCTACCAACTAAGCTCTTATGTATGATGCATTCTTTTGATTTCTATTCTACTTCTCCCTAATGAATCCCTTTAGACAGATCACTTTACTTGTAATGCTTGTGGCGACAATTTATTAGATATGTTTTGCTTCTATACCTGATTTTGGATTTTCAGAATTCTTTTATCCTGTTCTCCACCGTTCTCTCTAACTTTGAATATTCTAGGCCAGATATGATCCCAATCTCCAGTTGACTAGGTGGATTATTTTGATAGTTTGATCCATGTTGCTATCATAAATTATGGTAACACTTACTGTAGGCTGGGTATTAAGGATTGCTTGGTGCAGACTTATTGATCTTAAGCTGTTTGGACAAAACACTTTCAATGTATGTCACATCATAGTTTTTGTGACTGGTTTCAAGATATGAACAAGTAAATTATTATGCGAATTATGAGTGAGTTGTTAACTTATGTATTCTTTAGTTCAGTATTGGGTTATTGAAAGAGATCTGATTTGAGTCTACTCTAGTTTGTTAATTCAAAGTCTGTTCCTAGTCCGTCACTTGTGGATGTGAAATATAGTTCTTTATTGCAGATATATGTTAGTATTTAAATATAACAAATTCTGAGAGGAGCTTGTAACATTTATAAGCAAAGTGATAAGTACCTCGAAATTTGTATTATGTATGTAAACTGAAGTTGCTTCTAGCATTTTCAAATTTGATGATATCTTTGACCTGGAGTTGTTAAATATAACTTATATCGCCTCTTTTTTTCCCATATGCCACTGTAAGGAGGGTATATTTGAGAATGCTATGCACACAATTTGAATGCTGAGGCTGAATTGGAAGTAATATTGGAGGGGTATAATCTGATATGCCTGTGATGGGGAGAAACACTCTATGAGAACCATAAAGCAGAATGAGGAATGTATAGTAAGATCATATAAACTTGTTCAAAATAGGAAAAGTTGATACTCTAAGAGGTATTTTGTTGGAGTTGAAACTGCTAAAGATGCAAGCAGAAATGAGGGATCAGGGTTGCCAACTTCATATAGTTCAAATAATGATTGTGTTGATCAGCTGGTTAATTTTTATAAAAAATTAAAAATTATAAAAGTAAATGGTAAAAATAGTTGGATTTGATCTATAATGGAAGTAGGTAATTCAACATTTCAAGATGCCCTTTTCCTTATAAAATACATTTTGAACTCCAGCTGATTCTAGTTTCCTTTATTCCAGTTCACTTCAGGTGCTAGTAGTATAGCACAGAAAGCAGGAGTTGCTGCGCTAGGACTGGGATATGCTGGTGGGGAAGCTGTTTCTATCATGGTAAAAGCATTCAGGGAGCGGCGGGATTTCTTGGTTAAAAGCTTTGGAGAATTGGAAGGTGTTAAGATATCAGAACCCAAGGTACCAACTTTAATTATCAATTTGCTCCTGCTTTTGGACAACTAATGCACTTTTCTGTCAGATAATTGTTCTTGCCCCTTTTCAATGCTCTTTCTTCCCCTCCTGATCATCATCATCATCACATTTTTCACTTGTAGGGAGCTTTCTATCTCTTCATTGATTTCAGCTCTTACTATGGAACTGAGGCTGAAGGATTTGGTAAAATTGAGAATTCAGAGTCCCTCTGCCGATATTTGCTGGACGAGGGTCAGGTATGCTTAATTGAATGCTGTTTCATAAAATATCTTTTCTCAAAAATTTAATTTTAGTGCTTCTCTTAGATTAATTGAGAAGGGATGGATGGTTTTTTCATGCCAATAAATTAAAAATCTCTGAGTGATTTCTTTAATGCCAACTTTGTAAGAAACTACTTTTTCACTCTATATGAAGTCCATAGGGAGTAAAATGTGTGTGGAGCAGTTCATTCTTCCTAATTGGTTAATGGCTGTTTCTGACAGGTTGCACTAGTCCCGGGGGATGCATTTGGGGATGACAGCTGCATCCGTATTTCTTATGCAGCGTCCCTCACAACCCTTCAGGCGGCTGTGGAGAGAATTAAGAAGGCACTTCTCCTTCTCAGGCGGGCTGTCCCTGTTTGATGTAGATAATTACTCTACTACTAAGGCAAAATATTATGATTTCGTTGTTCCTTTCTTAGTTTCCAAAATGTTTATTGCAATAATTAGTTTGGGAAAAAGGATGACACGTTGGTCATCTTGGGGTTCATTTGCCTTGTTTTCCCCAGCTGGAGTTTGTATTTGATGGTAAAAGTGCAAACGAGGATAAACTTGGACATTGGCTTTGCATGATGTTTTCAGTGATGTATCAAATGTTTATAGTATGTGCAACTGAAGAGTAATTGAATAATTCAGGTTGTGTGGCATTTCCATCATTGGCAATTGGCATTTCCTTGTGTCGTTTACTTCCGTACCGAATAAGAGAAAGCGAACACTAGTAATGTCGGGTTTTAGCATATACAAAATTTTTTAATGCTAAAACCAACAAACTGGATAAAGCCGAACTCATTTTAAGTGTAGCTGTCATTTCCATGAGGGATCATTGGGTTCGACTGTCTATTCAAGTTTGTTGTATGAAAGTGGAGCTATCTATCAAGGAACTTCACTCTTGTTTGGGATTATGATTAGATTAAATCTATGTTTAAAAGATAACTAAATTGACTGGACAATTTTAGAACCATCTCTTTTGGGTTCTCCAGACACCAATATGCAGAATTTAGAAGCTACTTTCGTGTTAACAATTCTCTCGGTCTGATTGTGACAAAAACATTCACGTTATTGCGCACTAAAAAAAAAGACCATGGTTTTCAATATTTACAATACTATCACTTGCTTGTGTAAAAAGTTATGTTACTAGGATCTGAAATTACGTGGGTAAATATGTTTTACAGTTCCGTGGTGCCTTCTTTTGGTGGTAAACATATTCAGGTTAAGATGGTAGGGAATATTCTTGCCGAGAAGACTTTGCTTAAAATGTTACAACATCTTCATAATTAATAACTTAATGGATTGAGAAAGTCGAACTTTTCCCAGAGGTTTCGTCCAAGAGTTTCTCCTTTCGAACTCAAAAGCAATAGAAGAGCAAGAGAACGAGGAAAGGTAGTCCGTGTTCGTTGTAATAATATTCCAATCTACCTGGAATACCTTTAAATAGAACATCCTCAAGAAGCTAAGGACCCTTTCATTCAAAGCCTAAACATACATTTGACTTGAACTACAAGAAAATCAATCTCAGCGAGAATTCTCTTCTTCTATCTGCACTTTTCTCTTTTCTTCTTCTTACTTCATCCATTTAAGACAATCATGGTGATGACATTGAACCTGCACAAAAGCCTGAAACGGAAAAGACAGGTAATACCGATAAGAGACTTTGAAATGAAGGCTTATAATTCAGGAAAAGAAGGAATGATAGAGATTGTGTTCTTTGACTTGGAAACAAATGTGCCCAGTAGAGCTGGGCAACGTTTCTGGGTATTGGAGTTTGGTGCAATTGTGGTTTGTCCCCAGAAACTTGTTGAACTAGAGAGCTATAGCACGCTGATAAGGCCCAAAGATTTGTCTGTGGTTTCTTTGAAGTCAAGTCGATGTGATGGGATAACAAGGGCAGCTGTTGCGAATGCACCAAGCTTTGAACAAGTTGCTGACAAGATATTCAGCATTTTGAATGGTAGGGTGTGGGCAGGCCACAACATTCAAAGATTCGATTGCATTCGTATTAAAGAGGCCTTTGCTGATATTGGTAGGCCTGCACCAGAACCTGTTGGAATGATTGATTCTTTAGGGATCTTAACTGAAAAGTTTGGCAGAAGATCTGGCAATATGAAGGTATGTACATAGCATATATTTTTTGGTGAAGTACGTACATAGCATATGACTGTACATTGAGGAGGTATATATCTCATGCTTCATATACATGCATGTTCTCTCCCGTAGTGTGTGCCCCATAGCTGCACGCTATGAGAGGGAAGATGTATATATTTGTTCATGATCTAATTATTGTTGTACAAGAGGTTTTGCAACAAGTTTTCGTGACATTTAATGAATTTAATGCAACTGTCTAATCCATGATAGGTCAAATTAATGGTGTTCTTAGGTCTTTATGCTTTCTTTATTGAATCTAGATTACATGGGGGGTTTTTGTACTTATTATTACTGTAATTTCTCATACAATCAGAACAATCTTGATCCCTCATCTCTTTTTGTTAGATGGCATCGTTGGCTACATACTTTGGGCTTGGGCAGCAAAAGCACAGGTATGGAAATAATTTGTCTTGTTTGTATACTTAAAATAATGCTCAGTCCATTTTTTTTTCCTTGATAGAAATAATAATGCTTAGACCTTTATTTAAATAAATTCATAATGATGGTTTTAATTTTAACTATGTTAAACAGGAGCCTTGATGATGTCCGAATGAACTTGGAGGTCCTCAAGCATTGTGCAACAGTGCTATTCTTGGTATGCACTAGATTTCCAAACTGGCCTTGATCTTAAAGTCTTTCAATTCAATTCATGCAACAATATACACCAAGATCACATATAAAAATGTTGAAGCTATTAATTTTACTATAAAATATTTACAAATTGATGTGTTAATAATTATGCATGATTAATAAATATTACATCAACAACATAATAAATAAGATTTTTTAACTACTTTTCTATTTTGTGTTTATTGATACATGAGTTAGTTATAAGACGTAGATAATAAAATTTATAGTATTGATTGTGGTGTTATGGTATTAGGAATCAAGTCTCCCAAACATATTGAATGGCAAGTGGCAAGGCTCTCCCACAATTATGACAAGAAGTAGAACAAACGGAAAATTGCAATGCAGAGAAGAAGCTAGCCAGAAATCTCCCCAAATTAGTTCTATTGGATATCAGAAATCAGTTCCCTATACAAGAGGAAGTTTGCGAAAGGTTTTAATTTCACTTTTCTCTTGTTATATATTGTGCATGCATGGTTAATCATATGTAATATGACACTTACAGTGACAAAATGAATGTCACAATTGAAAACAGGTGACAGAGAGAGTATGAAATCTGTTGTGTAAAGCTCAAGGAAAACAAACCCTTAACAGCCTACTCAAGCATTCTCACACGCTGCTACGTTGAATCAGATGATCAAGGCATGTATGTCCATCCGACTTTGTTTGTTATTTGAAACAACGGAGTTCACGTAACTTTCAATGGTAGAAGGAAAAAAGGCTAGCTTATATATGTTCAAGGTGTTCGTTTTTCAATTGAAATGGAGACTCTACACGTATCATGCAATGGAGGATGACGAAGTGAAGTACATTAAAGAGAGCTCGTCCCTGTTCGAATGCACAAGTGAGGACGCTGAAATCATCAAAAAGATGCACTACAAGAACACCAATCAATTTGTTTATCCTTAAATTAATTGATTAATTAGGTCATTCTTCTTTTTCTTTTCTTTTCTTTTTCTTTTTCTTTCTTTTCTTTTTTTTCTTTTTTTTTTTTTTTAGAGAAACCCCTATCATTAGGGAAATTTTATTAAGTAATGAACTAAAGGTCAAAATTGTAAACATTGATCGTGTTTGGAGGAAAAAACTCCATCCAAACATCCAACGGATTAAGCACGGCTCTTTTGGCTAGTTTATAAGCCAGACAATTACCTTGCCTCCTAATATGGTGAAAAGAAACACAACTAAAAAAAGAACAAAGAGACTTAATGTCTTGTAAGATATGCCCAAACTTAGATTGAGCCATATTATCATCATTGATAGAGTTAATAATAACTTTTGAGTCACCTTCAACTATAAAGCTGTGAAATCCAACTCCATTGCAAACCAAAGAGCTCGGCGCGCTGCTAGCACTTCCACCATCTCTACCAAAGCAGGCAGTGGAATCTGTTGTGTCAAAGCAGCCATAACTAGTCTGTGTTCATTATGGATTATAATACCAAGTCCAGCAGTGTTTTCTTCAGCAAAAAGCGCCCCATCAAAGTTTACTTTGAGCAGACCTGCCGGTGGAGGACGCAACCTTACGGATCTTGCTGTTCGTGGGATCTTCTCATGAGTGGGCCGAAGTTGGTGGTACTCTCGTGAGATCTTTGCTAATGGGGCCGCGTCTTCCTGCAGGCGTAGCTTATTTCTTCGCATCCATATTAAGGACGACGTCCATGCAAATAATGCAAAGCGAGACCAATCCTGTTGTGCAAGCTGAATAACATCTAGAAAGCTAGACACACAGTTAGTAGCTTCAATCAAATCAGCAAAATAAACCTGCCATACCGTGGCTAATTGTTGGCACGTCCAGAGAGCATGTAGTGTGTCCTTAGGACCCATCTTGCAATGGTCTCTGTCAACAACCGAGACGAACCAGGTTGACTCTTGTAGGTAATGAATCGTTCCCAGCACGCCACATGAGCAACCAGATGCGATTTGGTACCTCCACCTGCCAAATTCTATTCCATGCGCTCTTCATCACTCTTGTAGAAGCTGAGTTAGTGTCTGTTTCCCTCACATTCTCCATCTCCATGAGCAATTTATACCTGGACTTAACAGTATAGACCCCATCATGATTCCTTGGCCAGAATATCTTGTCACATCTACTAGAAAAGATTAAGGGAATAGCCTTAATAATAGAAGCTTCCCTTGGCAAAAATAATCTATCAATCTCGGCTTCTCTCCAACTCCACAGGTCTTGATCAATCAAAGAGGCCACCAAAGCATCTGGATTGTTGTCCAAAATGGGAGAGCTGACCCTACCATGCTCAGCTGTTGGTAACCAATTGTCTTGGTAAACCCGGACTGAAGACCCATCACCAATCCTCCACCTCATACCCTTCATAATGACTTCACACCCTTTTAGTATACTCATCCAAGCATAGGATCCATTTTTGACCTTAGCATCAAAAATTGATCCAAGTGGAAAAAATTTTGCTTTAAAAAATCTAAAAAATAAGGAGTCCTCCTTCGATGCCAATCTCCACACTTGTTTGGCTAACAAAGTATCATTAAATTTTTGTAGCTCCTGAAAACTCATACCACCTTCATTTTTTGGTTTGCATAGTTTGCTCCATTTTACCCAATACACCTTCCTTCTTTCACCTCTTTGACCCCACCAAAATTTACGGATCATAATCTCAATCTCATTGCACAATGTGTTTGGGAGTTTAAAACAACTCATAGAATATGCAGGAATGGCTTGGACTATCGCCTTCAAAAGAATCTCCCTACCAGCTTGAGAAAGTAGTTTCTCCTTCCAACCCTTAATTTTAGACCACACTCGCTCTTTTATATAGAGAAGGCTAGCTTTTTGCTTCGACCCACAAAGGAGGGAAGACCCAAATACTTCTCATATTGCTTGATCTCAGGCACACCTAGCAAGGAAATAATATTTCTTGCATCCCTTGTGGAACATTTTTGCTAAAGAATAGAGTTGTTTTTATCTCTATTTAAGCCTTTTTTTTCTTTTTCTTTTTTTAAGGCGGTTCTTATTTGGAAGCCACTTGTATATATGTTTTTTTTAATCATTCATTTTAATGAAATTCATTGTATATATTCTACTAACTTGTCATTCCACGTTTACAAAAAAAAAAAAGTGACTATAACTAACTTATAGCCGCGTTTTTAAGAAATGCAACTTCAACTGCTGACCTATAGTTGCATTTTTGCGTGTCTTTAGCCTCATTTTTTGTGATAGGCCCTATTGTTGCGTTTAGAAAACGTGACTATAGGTCCAGCCGAATAGATTTTTTTTCTTTTAAAAAAAGATGACCTATAGCCGTGTTTATAAAACGCGGTTATAAGTTAAGTCTATAGTCATGTTTCTAAGTGTTTAGAAGCGTGGCTATAGGTTCACTTGATTTTTTTTTTTTTTTTTTTTAAATAGACTACCTATAGCGGCGGTTAGAGTTGCTGCAATAGGCCTGACCCCCAAAAAAAAAAAGGAGGAATATATCTATATATAGCGGCGATTCAAAACCGCTGCTATAGGCTGAGAATAAAATAAAAAAACCAAACACTCTGATTGGTCAGATCAAGCTTTTACTCTCAACCTCTCTCACTCTCACGTCTCAAGCTCTCTTACTCTCCACAACGCTGATCGTCGATGCTGCTGACTGTCTTAAGCTCTCACCCATTTCCCTTCTCTATCTCCACTCCATCAAACACCATCGAAAAGTTTACGTATGACTCTCTTCACACGGAGCAATACAAACCAATTTAACTCATTTCCTTGTCCAATTGATATTATTTTCCTAATAATTTTTATGGTGGAAGAATATCACACAATTTACATTGAATCGGATTCTTTTCATTTTATTATAAGAGTTGCACACTCAAGATATTTAGACCCCAAATTTTACTATTATATTAATGTCAATTTTATGCTAATTATAAAATTTAAGCCCAATTGTTTATATGATTAGCCCATTACTTAAAACTAGTATGTAACACCGTGTATATGCACAAGTACAATAAAAAACAATCACAATTATACAGTTCAAATTATACTTTTTTTTTATTATAAAAGATGTTCAAATTATACATGGTATTAGCTTACACTTTTTTTAAACTGTACATTTCTAAAATATGTAATAGTTTCTCATTATATATATGTGTGGAGCCTAAGAATTCGATAGCCCCAGCCCACTTCATATTAAGCCCAAGGCCCACACTGAGGAGGAAGCAGCGTCCGAGGATGAACAAGGAGGGTCTAAGTTGTCAAGAGACATTGCCGAGGAGGTTCCTGTCCTCGGCCAGCCGAGATCATAGGTGGGAAGGGCGGTACGCCATCAGGGACCTCGTCCTCGGCCAACCAAGATCACTAAGGGGAAGAGCGGCGTGCCATCAAAGGCAGCCTCCCAGGACATCCCAAGGAAAAGGACAGGTACCATGGATCAGCCATGGGATCGCAGTGCAGGAGCAATTCAAGGAGAAACTGTCACCTCCACATTAAATGCCCGTAACTGACATTCTGGCTGCATTAATGAGGAAATAACCTCTGAACAGTGCTGCCTTGGTTGCTACAACTCACAGGAGGTTTGGAAAGACGGCTGATAGGACAAGCACTTAGGTATAGGCTTGGATGATCAACAAGTGGAAGACAGAGATCAATGAAAGAGGACTATATAATAGGAAAAACCCTCCATAGGGGGGGATTCCGCAAACGATTCTTATTCATTAATTATTAGAGAAAAGCTCCTTGGACTATGCCGATGACAAACTTTCTTAACCTCAGTTCATCTCTGTTTAATTTCCATGAAAGCCATATTGACTGTTGTCCATGCGCTAAAACTTAGTTCTTTGGCCCACTCTGTACAAATTCATTGTATTGGGCTAGTTGGGTTTGAGTTCACTCATCCAAAACTAGAAGTACTCAAACCCAGTCCCTACAATTGGCGCCGTCTGTGGGAAGAACTTGTGCTTTAGTGAGTGCAACGATCAATCATGGTAGGACCGAGCTCCCATCAGTAAGGGTCCCTGAAGAAGGTTGTTTTGGCAACGGTGCATGCCAAACGGAAGCTTCCCCTTTAACTGCTTCGAAGGTCGCCGGGCCTCATCCTCTTCCTGGGAGAGGCGAGGTCTATCAGCCTCTATGGGTTGTTTGCCTTTATCCTTCTTCTGTTTGGAATCGGAAGGCTCAAGCCTTGGTGGCAAGCTTGGCTAAGGGGGAGGAGGTGGAAGCTTGGATTGGGCAGAGGACCTGGTCTGAGCAGGCTGAGACTTGGAGGGAGAAGAAGGAAGCTTGGAATGAGACCCCCTTGGCACATCCTTCCCCAGCTGGCCCTCAATCAAATCGAAATGGCTGGTTTGGGGCTTCCTCTTGAAACCCATTTCGACCTGAGAAGAAATCCCCTCTGACGAGATGTCCGCTTCGGTCAAGTTGGGGTCGGCAAAGTCACCAGAGAGATCTTTGGGTGGATTGACTTCTTTTTCTCTCTCTACACCTTTTCCCTCGCCCTCCGCAGCCTGATGGGTCGAAGAAGGGCCTGCCGACTAAATGACTTCCGGGATAGAGGATCCCTCAGGAAGCACGAACTCATGCTCTGCTACAGTGATTTTGTAAAGCCGAATATCTTTGGCCCTAACCACGTACTTCGGCGCCGAGAACGACTTCTGGATCGGATCGTATCCGAGGATCTTGTGAGCTGCTCTAACTTGGTTGTCAGCCTCGTTCACAAAGATCTCCGTCCTGAGAACAGTTTCCAGATCCACCTTGTTGACCAAGTGAAAATGGCGCTCAAAAGTGTGTGGATCTGCAGAAAAGGAAGTATGTTCTTGTTAGCAACCAAACAAAGCAGGCCATGATGATAGAAAATACTAGACCCTCTCCTACTCTAAGTACCTCACCTGGTATCCCCTCCACAGTCGGGTAGTGAAGGCCGTCGTGCCATTCCTCGGACAGAATGAGAAAGTCTTTATTTAACCCCTTGCTGGATTTAGGGAGGCATTGGATAAGCCGAACCCTATCCTCCCTCGTCTTCATGTAATAGGACTTACCCTTTAAGTGCTGGAGGTTGTAACACCAGTTTACATCGTGGTGGGTTAACCTCAGCCCCATCTTCTCGTTCAAGGCATCCACACAACCCAGAATCCTGAACACATTGGTGGCGCACTGGGTAGGAGCTAGTCTAAAGTGCCTAAGATAGTCCCTTATCACTGGCCTCATAGGGATTCTCAAACTGCCCTTGAGGAAGGCAATTATGGGAACCACTACTTCACCCTCATCCCTTCTGATAAGCCACTCCCCTTCTTCACAATACCTCAGACTCACATTACTAGGTATCCTATAATCGGGGATGAATTTTTCCATCTCCTCCTCAGACTCAACCAACTTCTTAAACCTACCCATCCTAAAGAGTGACTAAAAGACTCAGGGAAAAGCAAAAGAGAGAGGGGAATAAGAGGAAAAGAAACTCAGATGGGAGAAAATATGAGTCAGAAAGAGAAGAAAACTTACAGAAATGAGGAAAAGCTCCTCGGATAGACTTTTTATGCTGAAAAGAGCCGTAAGATCGGTTGGAAACTTGACCAAGTTCAGAATATGTGCGCAAGAGCTCTTGAATGCAAAAATTAGGAGGAAAATCGGTTCAAATGGGTATTTATACCCCCACTTAAGAGTAACCGTGTGGGTTTTCCCGCCTATTAAGTCAAAAAGATCCCCACCGTTTGATTATCATCACACCGTTGAACGTGGGAAGCACAGAGCCACCAGAATTTAATACGAGCGTGCTCCCTATATCGAAGTGCTGGGAACGCGCCTTGGGCAGGTGAAAGGGCTCTGGCACTTAAAGAGGATGAGACTTGACAAATCATGACATAGGCCTGAGGATATCAAAACCCTTATCCCCGACCGAGGAGCTGGGCAGCAGGATTTTGAGGGGCTATTGTGGGGCCCAAGAATTTGACAGCCCTAGCCCACTTCATATTAAGCCCAAGGCCCACGCCGAGGAGGAAGCAGCGTCCGAGGATGAACAAAGAGGGCCTAAGTTGCAAAGAGACATTGCCGAGGAGGTTCCTGTCCTCGGCCAGCCGAGATCATAGGTGGGAAGGGCGGTACGCCATTAGGGGCCTAATCCTCGGCCAACCAAGATCACTAAGGGGAAGAGCGGTGTGCCATCAAAGGCAGTCTCCCAGGACATCCCAAGGAAAAGGATAGGTACCATGGATCATCCATGGAAGCGTGGTGGAGGAGCAATTCAAGGAGAAACTGTCACATCCACATTAAATGCCCGTAACTGACATTCTGGCCGCATTAATGAGGAAATAACCTCTGAACAGTGCTGCCTTGGTTGCTGCAACTCACAGGAGGTCTAGAAAGGCGGCTAATGGGACAGGCACGTATAAGCTTGGATGATCAACAAGTGGAAGATAGAGATTAATGAAAGAGGACTATATAATAGGAGAAACCCCCCATAAGGGGGGGGGGGGGATTCCGGGAACGATTCTTATTCATTAATTATTAGAGAAAAGCTCCTCGGACTATGCCGAGGACAAACTTTCTTAACCTCAGTTCATCTCTATTTGATTTCCATGAAAGCCATATTGACTGTTGTCCATACGTTAAAACCTAGTTCTTTGGCCAACTCTCTACAAATTCAATGTATTGGGCTAGTTGGGTTTGAGTCCACTCATCCAAAACTAGAAGTGCTCAAACCCAGTCCCTACAATATGATTTACAATTTAATTTGTTTTAAACTCTTTGGTTTAAAAAAATGCTTGCAAAATTGTAAAATCATTTTTGTTACGCAACCAAAATCTATTTTTCTATAATTATGTACGACCCTAAAGAGAGAAAATTGGAAGACTTTAACAATGAGTTTCACCTTATGATCCTCAAAAAGTTAAATTACATTGTGCTAATCATATTTGTTTTAGGGCCAATTAGTCTAAGGATGTTATGGGTGTTTAGTTGGGGTGAAAAAAAAGAAGGATGGAAAACTCTTTTATTTGGTTGAAAGGAAAAATGAGAGAATATAAAATGAAATTTGTATCAATTGACTCTTATGCCACTATAACATAAAAAATAAAAATAAAAATAAAAATAAAAACCAAAACCAATGTGGAAGGAAAGGGACATGGATAATTTTCCATCAAAGCCCACATTCTCCCCAATTTGAAAGCAAACAAAACCCCTCAAAATGTGGGCCTGGGAAGAAACCAAAATCAGCCCCCTCCTCTAACCAATCACTTATCATTCCATCTTCCCTTCTATTTCCGGGCACAATGGTAAAATATTGCTTATTTTCAAAATATTTAGTAAAATAGCATTATTTTCAAACTATCGGGCAAAATAACACTCTTTTGGAACTTGATATTATAAATCTAGTTCTGTGTAAATTTAATATTACCAATATCGTTTCATGTGTATTTTGCCATGGTGGCAGGCATTAATGTGGCCTTTTAAATAAAAAATGACACGTGAAAACTCACTATTACTAGTATCGAGTTCTTTGCAAAACTTTTTTTAAAAATAAAGTGGAACTCAATAATATCGCTTTCCACTGCAACTAAACCCAAAAGCAGAAGACTCTGTGAGACAAGATTACTTGCAGATGCTACTTCTATGAGCACTGGTGGAAAAAATCATATAATAACCGTAAATATGTTGTAAATATACCCACCGGGCCACCGGCCCCCTAGGATTTTAAGGAAAAAAAATAAAAGATTACAACTAGTTTTGTTAATCTCTCTTTTGAAATTTGTTTGGTTCTCCCTCAAATTTTAGTACAAAATTAATACAAAAAATAAAATAAAACATTTGGCGCTTTCATTATCCCAAAACTCCTCCAAATTCTAATAGGCTAATAGCAAAAACATTTTTAATAAGTTCCCAAAGTAAAAATATCTCAATTTTTACTAAAAAAAAATTCAAATTGATTAGGGAAACAAACAAAAACACCCTTACGTGGCCTCCATTCTCCAAGGACTCGCTTGACAACTCCACAACTCACCGTTCCGCTCCACAATTCTCCCATGCTCCACTCCATCACTGGTATTGGCTTATCAGAATGAAGTAGTACTAGTATCTCCCTCTAGCTCTATGCCTCTATCTATTCGTGTTTGAGATTACAAAATTCTTTTGCGACTTGTCCAGGTATGGCCGTATGGGTATGTCAATGACAAACCAAAACAAAAGAAAGACTAAAACACTGTAATATTTTGATAGCTGTACTACTTGCGTATTAGTGTTGTGGGTCATTTGACAACTTTGTTTTTCCATTATCAAAATTTCCTTTTCTATTACTTTATGTGTGGGGACTTAGAATGTGTTGCTACTGTTATCCTTTTCTTTTTTTTTTTTTTTCTTTTTTTCTTTTTTTTTTGAGCTATTCCATAACCGTGTATATGATATGTGGTTTACAGCTTGCAAGTTGCAATCTTTAAACTTACTGTTTATTATATTATTTTATATTTATCAATTAGTTTTTATAATAGTGATTTGTAATATGTTTTATTTATCCGATATTTAAATTCAGCTCTTCTATTAGTATAAGAGCATCTCCAATAGATTAGTTGAACCTATTTTTTGGAGAACAAACTCCAAAAATTAGCTCCAACAGATTATTCAAATGCAAAACTTTTCCAAATTTTATTTGAAGTAACTACAGTGCTTCTCTAAATATAGAAAGCACTGTAGCAATTCCAAATGAATTTTTTTAATTAAAAAAAATCATACAACTCAATAAAAAAACAATTCTTTCTCTCTCCTCTCACAATGGCTACAAACATTCACAGCGGCTACAAACACAACAATCATTTCTCTTAAACATCTCTAAACTCAAGCATAATCAAAATACAAACTCAAAAACAAAATATTAAAATTAATCAAATCATACAAAAAAAAAAAAGAAAAAAAAAAGAAGAAGAAGAAGACAGAGAGCTAGCAACGGTGGAGCAAGCAAGATTTTGTGCCCGCCTGTGTCCTTCGATCAATGATGGAGCAAGCAAGATATCTCTGGCTTGTTCTTTCTCTGTTTCTTATCACATAGAGAGCTAGAGAATGTTCTAGAATCAAGTAGAGAGAGAGAGAGAGAGAGAGAGAGAGAGAGAGAGAGAGAGAGAGAGAGAGAGAGAGAGAGAGCTGGAGAGAGTGATTTGGAATCAAGTAAAAAAAAAAAAAAAAGAAGGGAGCTAGAGTGGGTATACGTGTGTGGTGCAAAAAAAAAAAAAAGAAAAAAAAAAAAAAGAGAAACGTATGGATGAAATTGAAAGGAAAAATAATATAAAGAATAATAAATGACAATTAAGAAATGCTACCACAATATTTTCACAATAAATTTTAAATAATAGATTGTTATTAACTAATATAGGTGAGTAAAAAAATTATTTCAATGGGGGTTTAAATTAAAACTAGTAACAACTTTCCACATAAGATTTTGTTGTGATTTTTATGAAAGTATTGCGAAAAATGTTGTGAATATAACACTTCTCATTAAAAAATATAGTTGTTGGGAATGAACATATGAAGAATAAATGATGATTAAAAAAAGAATAAAAAATGAATGATAAAATAATATTTAAATGAGATGGAGAAAATGATAGAAAACCTATAGGAAAGTGTATTTGAAAAAGTAGGTAGGTAAAATCTAAATGTTACCATTTATTGTCCAAACAGTACCAAAATTTAGATAAGCTATTGGAGATACTCTAACTTTTGCCATAATTTGTTGAGTAATCACTCACTACATCAAAATAAGTCATTACATCAAGTGTTAATACAACAAAATTGATATATGGTCTGTTTGGATACCGCTTAATGCTGAAAATTGACAACACTGTTGCAAAATAATTTTTAAATGTGTGAATAGTGCCGTAGGACTCAGTTTTAAAGAAAAATTTGCTAAAATCTATACTTGCAAGTCCCGTGAAAAGTGCACAGGAACCCCCACAAAAAAACGCTAATGCGCCCGTCTGCTATTTTTAGTGCAATCCAAACATACACATAGTAGTATTAGACGTAATATCATATTTACAAATTAAAATTCGTTGCAATAATAATTTAAAAGTGATAAATTATAAGACATTATAATTAGTTACAATAATTTATAATTTTCAGTTCAATAGAGGCTTTAATACTAAATTGCATTAAGAAATTTTTTTCCAATAACTTAATATCATTGTAATAACTTGATATCAATTATTTTGCAATCTATTACAATAAAAATTTCAAAGTGACAGTTTATTGTAACAAATTAATATATCATTACAATTACTAAATATCAATTATTTTACTATCTATTGCAATGACAAATATGAATTTACAATGAATATATTATAACAATAATCTAATACCAATTATTTTACAATATATTGTAATGACAAATATAACACAATTATCTATTACAATAAAAATATCATCGCAATAACTTGACCCAAATTATTTTTGTCAATTATTTGCTGTGGGGCCCCAAATATTTAGCAACCCCGGCCCACTCCACATCGGGCCCAAGGTCCACGCCGAGGAGAGGCAGAACCCAAGGACAAGCGGATGAGGCCCAAGTCGTCAAAGGACCTCGCCGAGGATTCCCACGTCCTCGGCAAGCCAACGTTGATTGATGGAAGCTATCACTCGCTCATTAAATGCATGCTACCAACACTCTGACCGCATTAATGGTGAATTGACTAGTGAACAGTGCAGCCTTGGTTACTCCAACTAACAGAAAGCCTGCAAAGGTGACTAATAGGATGAGTCCTCAGACATAAGTTCAGAGGACCGACAAGTGGACGGCAGAGATCAACTAAACAAGACTATATAATAGGTTGAACCCCTAACGTAAAGGAGGGGGGATGGGAGCTAAGGACCCAAGAGGAGAAATGAAAAAGGAATCTTCAGGTTGTTCGAGGATAACCCTTATATATGTCAGTTCTAAGGAAAGAGATCCTCGAACTGGGCCGAGAACGAACTTTCTTCACGAACACTTAGCCAAAGTCATTGTTATTATCCTCACAAACACTTAGTCAAATTCCTTTATTATTATTCCTATGAATCTCACGTCGACCATTGTTTGCTTTGCTGGTACTTAGCCCTTCTACCCACGCTCTACAAATTTGATTGTTTAGGTCCAATTCAATTTTAGTCCTTACAATTGGCGCCGTCTGTGGGAAGGACTTGTGCACTGGCAAGTGCGAAGGTTGGTGTGAAAAGATTAAGAGCAACACTTCTAAAAAACAAAAAAAACAAAAAACAATATAGCGTGCAGCAACAACATTCACTCAGAAGGCAACAATCACAAGAAACAAAAAGATGCGAAAAATAAAAAAGATGAAATGGGTCTACTTCTTTATTAATATATGAAGAAAAAGTTACATCTTACAATTGATGCCCATGCAGGCTTGGTCTAAAGCTAACTACAAAGAAAAACGCCTAACAAGGCTGGTGGAGAAGCAAGAGAAGAGGAAAGGAAGAGAAGCCTAGGCTGGCTTGTTTCAAAGCCATGCCCAGTGGTGGAGGAAGAAGTGAAGACAGGCCTATGTTGAGACCATCCACAGCTCCCCAACCACCACTTGCGGCTGAAGGAAGGAGGAGGAAGAAGAGGCCACGGCGCCTGACGGTTCCACCTCTCGGTTCCGCCTGGTTTCCCTCCCAACCTCATCACTGCCAGCTTGGAGGGCTGACGGATTCAAATCCGAGGGAGAGAGGTTACGTTCTTTCTGGATCCCCCTCCAAACAGCAAGGAGGGTCCCATTTCTAGCTAGGTTGAAAAGAAGAAGAATCTTCGGCCTCCTCCTACCCCAACCCCAGCATGGCGTCCAGGGTCGGGGTGCCATCCTCGACTCCTAAAAGGGGCTAGGCTTCCTTGTAACTGCCCTTTCCAAGGGCCAATTCGTTTTGTGGGGCACAAATTGCTATTTTTGCAAAACCCCTGAACAATGTGTTTGTGAAATTTTAATTCAGATGTTTGTGGAGTTTGAAGAAAAGGGTTGTCCCAGAAATGCCTTATAGAAGGCAAAAATTGGTGAGAGCCGGCCCGCACAAAATCCTAGGGAGAGATTATCGGAGATAATAACTCCGCCCAATTTTCAAGGGGCTTATCCGCCGTTAGATCCTCGTAAATCCGCAAGGACATTAATGAGGAGGCGCCTCATTAACGAAGAGGCACCGAAGCGTCAAACGCGTTACTTGAACAGCTCAAGGGACGCCTCGTAATCAAAAGAGGCACGCCAAACGAAGAGGCTAGACCAGAGCAAGGTCCCCTCCTCGGCGAAGCAAGTAAGAAAACTAGGTACTGGATAGAACCAAGGCCTTGCATGGTCCTCGGACTCAAGCCTCTAGGGAAACCAGCTACTTCAGACAGAAAACTAAGGGTTAGACAGAACCTAGGCATTACATGGTCCTCGGACTCAAATCTCTGGGGAAACTAACTACTTAAAAAAAGAAAACTAGGTACTGGACAGAATCAAGGCCTTGCATGGTCCTCGGACTCAAGTCTCTGGGAAACCAACTACTTTAGACAGAAAACTAAGGGTTAGACAGAACCTAGGCATTGCATGGTCCTCGGACTCAAGCCTCTGGGGAAACTAACTACTTAAAAAAAGAAAACTAGGTACTGGATAGAACCAAGGCCTTGCATGGTCCTCAGACTCAAGCCTCTAGGGAAACTAGCTACTTCAGACAAAAAACTAAGGGTTAGACAGAACCTAGGCATTGCATAGTCCTCAGACTCAAGCCTCTAGGGAAACTAACTACTTAAAAGTAAGAAAACTAGGTACTGGACAGAACCAAGGCCGTGCATGGTCCTCGGACTCAAGCCTCTGGGGAAACCAGCTACTTCAGACAGAAAACTAAGGGTTAGACAGAACCTAGGCATTGCATGGTCCTCGGACTCAAGCCTCTGGGGAAACCAGCTACTTCAGACAGAAAACTAAGAGTTAGACAAAACCTAGGCATTGCATGGTCCTCGGACTCAAGCCTTTGGGGAAACTAACTACTAAAAAGAAGAAAACTAGGTACTGGACAGAACCAAGGCCTTGCATGGTCCTCGGACTCAAGCCTCTAGGGAAACCAGCTACTTCAAACAAAAACAAGTGTTAGACAGAATCTAGGCATTGCACGGTCCAAGGACTCAGACCAACAGAAAAACCATTTCCTCATGAAATACCAAGTGCTAGGAAAAGCCAAGGTCTTGTATGGTCCTCAGACTCAAACCTATGTGGAAACTAGTCACTATAGGACGATCTAAGCACTGGGTAGAGTCGGGGTTTTGTACTGACCGTAGGCTCAAACCTACGGTAAAGCCAACCCCTTGGTGCTAAGTAATGAGCCCTGCTAGGAACGAAAATCAAGTAAAGCTGAGCGCTAAAGCACAACAACTTAAACCTATCCATCCTAGAAGAACTAGCAAGGGACTTAGGCGGAAAAGTATAGACTAGAAAGAGAAGAAGACTTACAGAAATAAGGAAAAACTTCTCGGGCGGGCCTTTTGTGCTAAAGAAAGTTGCGGGGGCAGTTGAAAGGATGGTGACACTGACAGAAAGGCAAGGTTCGACAGGCCAAGACAATAGGCCCGAGAACGTAAAAATCCTCCTCCCCGCCCGAGAGGTCGGACAGCAGAATTTTAAAGGGCTATTGTGGGGCCCCAAATATTTAGCAACCCTGGTCCACTCCACATCGGGCCCAAGGTCCACGCCGAGGAGAGGCAGAACCCGAGGACAAGCGGACGAGGCCTAAGTCGTCAAAGGACCTCGCCGAGGATTCCCACGTCCTTGGCAAGCCAACGTTGATTGATGGAAGTTGTCACTCACTCATTAAATGCATGCCACCAACACTCTGACCGCATTAATGGTGAATTGACCAATGAACAGTGTAGCCTTGGTTACTCCAACTAATAGAAAACTTGCAAAGATGACTAATAGGACGAGCCCTCAAACATAAGTTCAGAGAACCGACAAGTGGACGGCAGAGATCAACTAAACAAGACTATATAATAGGTTGAACCCCCAACGTAAAGGAGGGGGGATGGGAGGTAAGGACCCAGGAGGAGAAATGAAAAAGGAATCTTCAGGGTGTCTGAGGACAACCCTTGTATATGTCAGTTCTAAGGAAAGAGATCCTTGGACTGGGCCGAGAACGAACTTTCTTCACGAACACTTAGCCAAAGTTATTGTTATTATCCTCACAAACACTTAGTCAAATTCCTTTATTATTATTCCTATGAATCTCACGTCGACTATTGTTTGCTTTGCTGGTACTTAGCCCTTCTACCAACGCTCTACAAATTTGATTGTTTAGGTCCAATTCAATTTGAGTCCTTACATTTGCAATCTATTGCAATAAAATTTGTGAAATAATAGCCTATTAATATAATATATTCAATGTAGTAAATTGTTTATTGCAACAGCAAATATATTATTACATGAAAATTGTTATTAAAATATTTAAAGTTAATTTATTATAACGAATTTTTTTTTAGCACAAATCTGTTACCTCAAATTTTATTACAACAATTTACATAAACTATTGCAATGACTCTAAAGTGATTGCAACAATTTTTTTCGTTGTAATAAACATTTTTTTTGTTGCAGTGACTTTTACATAAGTTTATCTTTTTGTTTTTTTTTTTTTTTTTTTTTTTTTTCCTATAGATTTACTCATAATCAAATTATTGAAACTTTAGATGATAAATTCTTAGAAAGGCTCAGTCAAAGTCAAAGATACACAACTAAAGAAATAAATATTACATCCTTAGAATTATGAAAGTTAATTTATGAAATAAAGATGTTTTTGGTCATTAATATATTTTTTATTTTAAAATTAAGGATTTTGTTATATTTAGTTTGGCTCCTTAGAAAAAGTTTTTAGCTTCGCCACTGCCCATGAGACAAGAGTACGAGTCAGAAAAGCAGAAAAAACAAAATGATACAACAAAAGTAGGGCCGGGAAAATTGAAACTAATTTATTGTAGAAATCAAGGAAAATTTGCACAGTACATTAACAACAAAAGAAACCATTTTTCTCTTGCTCTCTTTGTTATACAATCTCAGGGTCGGCTCAATAGGTGATGCAATTAATGCAATCATCTAAAGCCCTAAATAAAAGAAAGCCCCCACTTGTAAAAATATATATATATATATATATATATATATGATATATTTATCTATATATTTTAATTAAAAAAATTTAAGCACTTTTATTAGTCAATAAAATGCATTAAAAATGTCTCATTGTATCCTAAAATGCAGAAGACTAAAAAAGGAAAAAACAAAAATAGTCAAACTTCAGCTAACAAAATTAAATTTTAGGAGACAAATTTATTAACTCATTCTTGGGATTCAGATCCTCTAGATTTTTTAGGATACTCTACCAATAGATTTCCTTAAATCTTAACCACTCTTTAATGATTTAATGGTCTAAATTCTGCAATGTCAGCATTCCACTAACAATAGTTTTAAAATAATAAAATAATGTTGCAAACAAAACAAATAAGATTATTGTTAGTGGAATGTTGACATGACAGAATCTAGACTATTAAATCATTAAAAAATTGTTAAGATTTAAGAAAATCTATTTGGTAAAGTACCTTAGGAAATTTAGAGGATCTGAATCCCTCATTCTTGAAATATGCTAAAATCAAAATTAATACCAGACAAATTCATTAATAATATAATGTAATTATCTTAAAATGTGCTAAAGTAGAGAATATAAATTTAAAAAACAAAAGAAAAATCTCTCATCTCTCTATCTCTCTACCTCTCCATCTATATTCTTAATTTTCTTTTCTTCATCTTCATCTTGATTCTTGATCTTTTTCCATAAACTCAGTCTAACTTAAAATTTTTCTTTATTGATTCCCTTCAATTCACAACAAATTCAAAATTGAAAAGAGGAAGCGTACCAGAAGAAGAGGCAATCTTCTTCCCCTCTTTATCTTTCCAAAAAATAAATATGATGAGTCTGATATTTATTTAACTTAAATTATATATTATTTCACTGCATAATTGATTGATGGGACGCGTTTTTACTATGACAGGACCCTTTTTTGCCCTCTGTTATTTCACTGCACAAGCCGTTGATGGGAGTGGGACATGTTTATTTATTTCATTGCACAAGCCGGCCCTGGTTTTTAGTCAAAGGACAGGCTGGGAAAATATTAATACAAAATATTGATACAAAACTCTACCCCTCTCTTACTTGGACCCTTTTCTGCTATGATAGAACATGTTTTTTGCATTTACACCTAGCCATAGGAGTACAGGATGAACACTTAGTTTTTCAAAATAAATATTAATAAAATTTTATTTAATGTCAACTATGTCACAAAAAAAATTAAGTGAATTAACTATTATAATGCCCCAAAATTATAAGTAATAAAAGTTTATTCAATCTAAATAATTCACAAAAAAAAATATTAAATAAAAGTAACCAACAACCTAAATTCTCATCACAAATGTTAGAACTCTAATCCACCAAATATAAAACATCCTCAAATAATTTTCTAGTACAATGTTTAATACCATAAAAATAATAATAAAATCCTCAGTTCTACAAAATAATTCGTAACCATTGTTTTCTAGGAATCTCTACTCCAATAATCCCTCTAATGTATTTGTAAGGGGAAATAAAAGGGGGTGAGATAACTCAATAAGTGGAATTTACTAACATTAGGATGTGAGAACAAACCTTTCAAATAAATAATTCTTACAACAAATTTATAACTTGTAACTCATCAATATTTTATCATCAAATATTTCATATAAAAAAATATCTTTATATTGTGAGCCATCATAACATATATATCCATGCCATAACAATTTCCTAGGCTTTTCTTGTAGTCAATGTTTACGCCCCTTTGACAGGGTTGTGTTGTCTCCTTTTTGGGATTAGAACCTCCTTTTCATCCCCTTTCTTAAGGGTAGTTCTTTTGGAACCTAAAGGTGCATTCCCTTGCTAAGGAGTTTTTTTTTTTTTTTTTTTTTTTTTTTTTTTTTTTTTTTTTCGATCCTCAATAGTATAATCCCTTGCTAAGGAGCTATCAAATGTGCACTATCCACTTTTCTGGGACCGTCCCTTACTAAGGACTAACTACAGTATAATTGTCGCTTGCTAAGAACTAAATACAATACTGAGGTTTTAATCACGACTTGCCATCGGTTTTCAAAACATACTCAATATGCTTACAAAAATAATCCATTCATAATTCTAAAAAATATAAATATATATTCACACATACAAGTTTAAATAAATTTAGGTTGTCCCACAAGTTTTTCATAAAATGAATAGTCAATGTGCACATCAAACATTTATAAAATCTCAATTTATATATAGAATATCAACATATTTCTTTGATATAAAATAGTTTAATAATCAACACTATTTTGGGAAAACCCCCAAAGTTAGTAAACACCACTTACCTCTTAGTTGCAAAAATATGAAACCAACCTCCCTTGAATCACAACAAATCAGTAGAATTAGAACCTAGCAACACCAAAGATATGTCCATCAATACACAATTTCCCACTTAAAATCAGTTTTCACACTTAAATAGTTTAACCTATCATCATTAAGGCCTACGGAGGTGTCTAGTTTCTTTGAAATACATTTTAGTTTTGTCAATGGGCTTGGCTATTGAATTCGTGGCCATCACCACTTGGGATTGCAGTTATTAAATTGATAAATGGGAGCATTGAAATGCCCCGTTTGATGCCTGAACTTGTCAATCAGGTTTCTAAAATTTTCACAACTATTCTAATTATGGTGTCCGCTTATGTTTGCCACCATAAATCCCTTAATGCCACAAAACATAGGATATTGCTAGTCAATTTTCTGAACAATGGCAGTGTGTGGATGGCAAATTGGTTAACTTAAATAACATATAATTTCTTATTCCTATGTTATAGGGGCTAACAAGATATTCTAGGCTTGAAAAGCATTGCTGCCTTCTACAATAATTTAGAGCTGAATACACGTCACTAGAAGGATGATAAGAAGATAAATATCAACCATAAAGCAACCTTTTCCCTTTCACATGGTGAAAATTTTGAATTGATAAGGTCCAAGACTATTACTCTATTAGGTACAATTTCAAAGCCGGTGGAGTACCTTTTCCTGACATACAGCCATATTGACAATTCCTAATCTCATATTGTACGGCACCGAGCTCCCTGGGCTTGTTGTATCAGTAAGGCCCACAAAGGGCCCTACTTTCTTGGCACGCTTGGGCAAGAACAGTATTGGTCTTAGCCGCTCGCACGTGCTTCCCAAAGTTACGTCATCCTCCAAGGATACTTCCCCGAGAAGTTCTATTATGCCCGGGGAACATACGGCCGAGCATTAGCGGCTAGGAGTTGTATCCGCCGAGCATCGGAGATTGGGAACCATTCCCAAGGCCACTCCCACCTAAACATCCACAAATCATCATCTGTATTGGACCTTCAAATGCACTAGCGCAAGCGTAATCATCACCATCCCACTAGCACCTCACTATAAATACAAGGATCTTGGGAAAGAGGAGGGTTGTTGAAAAACTGGGGAAATAAGAGGGGAAGAAAGAGAGATAGACAAGAAGAAGGAGAGGGGCTCTCGATCAGTCTCAGTATAGGAACGACCCAGTGTAGGAATTCTAGGCCCACAATACAAATAGATTGTGAGCCCAAACGAGTCACAATCCAGTAGCCTCGTTCGAGGGCATGCACAATTGGTGCCGTCTGTGGGAAGCGCCTACAAAGCTGTAGTTCGACTGAGACTTGCATGTGGGACCATGTCTGGCAGACATCCGGGGAGTGGTGACGAAACCGGTTCGGTTGGGTCTTCTCGGGGATCCTCCTGGAGAGAAAGGAGGCAGAAGGGGCAGGAAGACAGGGAGCGTGAACGAGAAGACATGTCCGGTCCAGGGGAGGGGTCGTATCAGACGCAACGGATAGCGACAGACGCCCCGAACCGCAGGCAACTTGACGAAAGGGACCAGGAGATTGAACGGTTGCGTAGGCGGGTGAGAGAATTTGAATTAGAAGCAGATGGCAGGCGACGAAGGAGGGAACGAGATAACATCGAAAGGCGGATTGAGGAATTAGGAGGTCGCCGGGACGTGGGGGCCAGCCTTTCGGGATCCCATGGGCGAAGAGAGCGTTCACGTTCGCACGAGTCATATAATCACCGAGAGAGAAGGCATTCGCGGGAGCCTTATCATCGCCAACACCGCTCCCGGTCGCACGATCATGAGGACCGGGGGTCGGATTCCCCCGAAGAGAGAAAGCCTCGGAATGCAGCCATGGACAAATTGAGCCGCGCCTTACGCAGAGTAGCAAGGTCCCCCTTTTCAGATGAAATTGAGCGGGCCGTGATGCCGAGAAAATTCCCGAGACCACCGTTTAACGTCTATGAAGGAAAGACGGACCCGGTGGAGCACGTCAGCCACTACATCCACATGATGTCCCTGCATTCACATAATGACGCACTGATGTGCAAGGTGTTTCCCTCCAGTCTTGGTCCAACCGCTCTTAGGTGGTTTAACGGACTACGGAAGAGATCCATATATTCTTTCGCCGAGTTAGTTCAGGAGTTCGGTGTTCGGTTCATGACTTGCAACCGAGTGCCGCAACCTGTTGATGCCCTGCTATCAATGAGGATGGGGGTGGGGGAGACTCTTCACAGTTACTCCAGCAGGTACTGGGAGCTATACAACGAGATAGGTGGGGGCAATGAGAAAATCGCGGCAAGTACCTTCCGGATGGGCTTACCCGAGGACTCCGAGCTGCGTGAATCACTTACAAAGAAGTCACTCGAGGACATGAGGCAGCTTATGAGGCGTATCGAAGAGTACAAGCGCCTAGAAGATGATCGGCTGCAAAGCAAAGGTAAGGCCTCGTTAATAAATCGTCCCCAGCAGGGAAATTTCCAACCGAGACCGCGGAAGGAATGGAGAACGCAGGAGCCATCCTGGCAGGCAGGGGAAGTTAATGCAACGTTCAAGGAACCAGTGCACCAAATAGTGGAAAAGATCAAGAATGAGCCATACTTCAGGTGGCCAAATAAGATGGGCGGCGACCCATCGCGACGGAATCAGAGCTTGTACTGCACTTATCATAGGGAAAAAGGCCATACCACCGAACAATGCCGGGTACTGAAAGATCATTTGGGGCAGCTGGTACGGGCCGGGCATCTGAAGGACTACGTAGTAAATCCCGGCGACCAAGGAATTGGCCATTTGGGCCGTCAGAAAGGCATCCCCCAACAACCGCCGCGCGGGGTAATCGAGATGATACTCTTACCCCCATGGGATAAATCAGTGACGGAAAGAGGGGTGTTGACAGTAGCACCTGCGAAAGAGTCACCGGACGCGGGACCGGCGGAGAAGAAAGTGAAGTATGGTCAGGGGGCAATCACCTTCGGGGAGGACGATCTAGAAGATACAATACAACCGCACGAAGACGCGTTAGTGATCACTGCTCGGATAAGCGGTTTCGACGTGAAGAGGGTGATGATAGATCAGGGCAGCGGGGCTGATGTAATGTACCCGGATCTGTTCAACGGACTCGGGCTGAAAACTCAGGACTTGGGAAAGTACAATGCGCTGCTAGTCTCGTTCGATGGAAGAACAGTGATGCCGGAGGGGCGGATTTCGCTGCCTGTAGATGTAGGGGGAAAGGAAGCAAGAGTCACCTTTATAGTGGTTAAGTCCTTCTCGCCGTACACGGCAATCTTGGGAAGACCATGGATCCACGCCATGAAAGCCGTGCCGTCCACCCTGCATGTAAAGGTTAAGTTCCATACCGAGCAGGGTATCGCAGTGGTGAAAGGGAGCCAGCGGATGGCCAGGCAGTGCCTAGTAGCTGCAGCGAACTGGGAAGGCCAGCATACACGGGGGGACAAAGTGGCCGAAGAGGCTCCGTTATAGCAATTACCGCGCCCCCGAGAAGATCCAGGGAAAGCTTGCGCCGAGGAATTGATAAAGGTCGGAATACTGCCGGATACGGACAAGCACTTCCAGATAGGGGCCAGCCTGACAACCCATGAGAGAGTTGAATTGCTACTATTCCTTGTTCAGAGCCTAGACGTATTTGCATGGAGTCCGTACGAAGTGCCGGGGGTAGAACCTGAATTTATCGTCCACAGGCTCAACGTGGATGCCTCATTCCCTCCCAGGAAACAAAGACCGAGGAGAAAAGCACATGAACATGCCGAGGCTGTTAGGGCCGAGGTTCAACGTTTAAAGGAGGCAGGTGCAGTGAAAGAGATCTTCTTCCCAGAATGGCTTGCGAACACAGTGGTGGTGAAGAAGAAAAGCGGTAAGTGGAGAGTCTGCGTGGACTTCACGGATTTGAACCGAGCATGCCCGAAAGACCCGTTTCCTATGCCCAAAATTGATCAGTTGGTGGATGCCACGTACGGGCATCCGAGAATGAGCTTCCTGGACGCGTTTCAAGGCTATCACCATATTGCCCTGGCCAGCGAGGATCAGGAAAAGACTGCATTCATATCTTCTGACGCGAACTACCACTACACCGTAATGCCATTCGGCCTGAAGAACGCCGGAGCAACATACCAGCGGATGATGACAAGGATGTTCCGTGACAAGATTGGGCGGACAGTAGAGATATATATAGACGACCTTGTAGTGAAAAGCAAACTGCGAACGCGGCACGTGGAGGACCTTCAGGGGGTATTCGGGGTATTGCGGCAACATAAGCTGCGCCTTAATGCAGGGAAGTGTGCCTTCGGAGTGGGGGCTGGAAAGTTTTTGGGATACCTGATCTCCAGCCGGGGAATAGAGGTGAACCCCGACCAAATTGTTGCCGTGCAACGCCTTAGGCCTCCGAGCAACCCAAAGGTAGTACAGGTGTTGACCAGAATGTTGGCAGCTCTTAACCGGTTCATTTCTAGATTCTCCGATCGTTGCCGTCCGTTCTACAAGCTCCTTAAGAAATGGAAGGGGTTCTAGTGGGATGCCGAGTGTGAAAAAGCATTCCAGGATTTAAAAGACTACCTGACGCACGCGCCGATACTGACCGCCCTGGAACCTGGAGAGGACCTGTTTATGTACCTCTCGGTGACTGACCACGCCGTCAGCGTCGTGCTATTGAGTGACCGGGGTAAGCAACAACCTGTGTATTACATCAGTAAGACTCTAGTTGACGCCGAAACCAGATACTTGCCATTGGAAAAGCTGGTTCTGGCGCTAGTGCATGCAACTAGGAAGCTGCCGCAGTACTTCCAAGCCCACACCGTGTACGTACTAACTGAATATCCTTTGCAGTCATTGCTGAGACGGTCAGACTTCACAGGGCGGATAGCGAAATGGGGGACCAGGCTCGGGGCTTTTGACGTACGGTATAGGCCGAGGACTGCTGTAAAGGGGCAGGTATTAGCTGATTTTGTGGCGGAGTTTTCACCAAGAGGCTCGTGCCAGATAGTCTGCCAGACAAGTCGCCGCTCATGGAAGATATACGTGGACGGCGCCTCTAGCTCCACGGGGGCTGGTGTGGGGATCGTAGCTATTGGGCCCGAGGGGGTTCGCCTGGAGCATTCTTTCAGGTTCGGATTCAAGGCCTCCAATAATGAAGCAGAATATGAAGCCCTGATAGCCGGGCTGAGCATAGCCTCAAGCTTGGGGGCCCAGGATGTTGAGGTCTATTCAGATTCCCGGCTAATTGTCAATCAAGTTAATGGCAGTTTTAAGGCCCGAGACCCTCGGATGAAGGCGTACTTGGAGCGGGTGAAGCAGATTATGGCCGGGTTCGAAATGGCGAAGGTCGTACAAGTAGCTCGGACGCACAACAGCCACGCCGACTCCCTCGCCACACTGGCGTCATCAGTAGCCGAGGATGTACCCCGGCTCATCAGAGTGGAGCAGATTCCGAAACCGAGTATCAAGCTATCCAACGATCTGGCAGTTGCGGCTATCGCAACACAGGGGCCCAGTTGGATGGATCCGATCATTGAGTTCTTGGCCGAGAACCGGGTCCCCCTCGACGAGAAGGAAGGAAATAAAATCCGAAGAACCGCTCCTCGGTTTTGGTTATCAGAAGACCGTACGTTGTATCGAAGATCTTTCGGGGGGCCGTATCTTCTATGCCTGCATCCGGACAAGGTGAATGAACTTCTAGCGGAACTGCACGAAGGGGTATGTGGCAGCCATGTAAGAGGACGGTCGTTAGCTCACCGGGCTATGACTCAGGGATTTTGGTGGCCTCGGATGCAGAGGGATGCCGCCGAGTATGTGCGCAAATGTGAGCAATGTCAAAAACACGCTCCCTTGATACATCAGCCTGCCGGCCATCTCAATCCGGTCAGTAGTCCCTGGCCATTCGCACAGTGGGGGCTAGATATACTGGGGCCGCTCCCCCGAGCAACGGGTAACCGAAGGTTCGTCCTCGTAGCCGTCGATTACTTTACAAAGTGGGCGGAGGCTGAAGCCTTATCGAATATCCGAGACGTGGACGTGAAAAAATTTGTATGGAAGAACATCGTTACCAGATTCGGGGTACCAGATTCCTTGGTTTCAGACAATGGGCTGCAGTTCGATAGCCGGGCATTCCGAGAATTCTGCATGGGACTCGGCATCAAGAACAAGTATTCTACCTCGGCGTACCCTCAGAGCAATGGCCAAGCCGAGGCCGTCAATAAGGTAATTGTCAATGGGCTGAAGAAAAGACTTGATAATGCTAAGGGGAACTGGGCTGAAGAGCTACCTAACGTCCTGTGGGCTTACCGGACAACTCCGAGAAGATCCACGGGGGAAACTCCTTTCTCTCTTACCTACGGTGCCGAAGCTGTTATTCCTACCGAGGTGAGTATATGCAGCGCACGAGTAGCTAAATATGACCCCAGTTCAAATGACGAAATGTTGATTCGACAATTGGACCGGCTGGGTGAGCGCTGTGAAGCAGCAACTATCCGGCTGGCCGAATACCAACAGAAACTGGCGAGAAGATACAACCGAAGTGTGAGAGCAAGGAAGTTTGACGCTGGGGACCTGGTTTTAAGAAAGGCAGTGGGGCATATGCGAGACATCCATGCAGGCAAGCTGGCACAATCCTGGGAAGGACCATATAGGGTCACGGCAGTAGCCGGGGAAGGGGCATACTATTTGGAGGAACTAGACGAGAGACCACTGCCTCGCCCCTGGAACATTCAGAACTTGAAGAGGTTCTATCATTAGTAAAACGCGCGTTCGGTCTGAATTGTACATTTGCTGGTGTTAATGAGAAATGTTGTTGATGTAAGACATGGGCAAAAGGAGTCTTACAAATGACCCAAGGACAGAAGCATGTCTCTCGGTTCGATCCCTATCACCGAGCATGTGGAAACCTAACATTTTACCAAGGACAGAAGCATGTCCCTCGGTTCGATCCCTATCACCGAGCATGTGGAAACCTAACATTTTACCAAGGACAGAAGCATGTCTCTCAGTTCGATCCCTGTCACCGAGCATGTGGAAACCTAACATTTTACCAAGGACAGAAGCCTGTCTCTCGGTTCGATCACGGTCACCGAGCAGGTGGAAACCTAACATTTTACCAAGGACAGAAGCATGTCTCTCGGTTCGACCCCAACCACCGAGCATGTGGAAACCTAACAATCCCCTAAGGACAGAAGCCTGTCTCTCGGTTCGATCCCTATCACCGAGCAGGTGGAAACCTAACTCTTTCCTAAGGGCCTAACCCTGTATCTCGGTTCGATCCCCATCACCGAGCATATCGAAACCTAATGCTTTCCCGAGGGACTGGAGCCTAACTTTCGGAACGTTTTCACACCCCGAGCTATGGGAAACTGTAAAACTAACGCTTATCCCAAAGACAAAAGCCTTGCTCCCAATCTGACTACATTCACCGAGCGGGTTAAAAACTTAGAACTAAATTACTTTCAAATGTGCATCCCGAGCGAGACGAAGTCCCCCGGGAAAGGTTAACCCATCATCTGGGAAGCAAGCCCGGGCGACACATTCAATAGGCAACACGTTAGTATGTAATGGAAAAATGGAAACAACACAATAACATTAACTGGAATTGCACCAGGCAGAGTGTTTGAAATGCGATAAAAGCCGAGGAAATAAAATGTCTTGTCACCACAGCCCGGTGACTTAGGCAAAATCCTCCTAAGGAAAGAAACTAAATTAAAAACAAGTAAAAATATACGGCAGTCAGCTGGGGGGAGCGTCGCTGCGGGGGTCGCTAGTAACCTCTAAACCTGTTGGCTCGGCATGGGAATCAATGGCCTCCACCAGCGCTCGCATACTGGAGGTCTCCTCCTCATCGATAACAAAGGGGGCGGTCTGTGCGGGCGCAGCTTGGGCCGGGAAGGGTATCTCGGTTGGGTTCCGCAGTGGGGAGTCCTCGGGAACACCCGCAGCTCGGAGTGCGGCTAGCCACCCCTCCTCGAACCCGAGCTTGTGAGCTTGACGGATGACCGGCTCCGCGGAGTTCTCGGCGTCAGCAAACCCCTCATCGTACCACTTGCTTTCGCAAGCGTCTAACGCAGCCTTTAAGGCCGCCACCTCCTCCCCTTGGGCTGTTTTCAGGCTTTCTGACGTGGCTAACTGCAGCTGCACGTCCCCCAGCTTCTTTTCCAGCTCAGCCCTCAACCCCTCGGCGCGAGCCCTGGCCTCCTCGGCTGTAGCTGCTCTTTTTTCTGCGTCCTCCGCGGCTTTAAGCTTTTCTGCGGCAGTGACTTCAGCCACATCCTTCAGGGCCTTCTCCCGCCCAGCATCTTCGGCAAGCTCTTTGAGTTTCCCATCCACGATCTGGGACAACTGCACGGCCTGAACAAATGATTGCGCGCATAGCATGTGACAATATGTCGTTCAAAAACAAATCCAAAGAACAAATCAATAAAAAACTAAGTGTTGTAGTTATAGAAGATCTTACCGCCATAGTAAGCCAAATGAGCCGCCTCCCAACAGACTTCTCCGTCCCCTCCTCGTAGGCGTGGACGTCTTCGGGCAAAAGTAAGCTGCTTGCCAGGCTCTGAGCAACGCGACCCCCCTTACCCTTGTCCCAGACTCGGAGGCTGGCAGTCTCGGTGAGGGGCTCGCCGTCCAACACGAAGGAAGGCTGCCAGATCGCGGCGGACCGGGAAGTTGACGCGCCGTCCGGCCGGGGCTGAGTCACCGGCTTGCGGATGACGATGCCGGATGGAGGTCGAGTCGAGACCACGCCCGGGCCGGTCTGCGTCTGTTCCCCGGTACGTGGCCTCTTGCGTCTGCTCCCTGGGCCGGTCTGCTGGGCAGGAGGCGTTTGGGATGGCTGGTTCGGACCTTCTTGCTGCTGACCGGCTGGGCGTGCACCGGGCACGAAACGGCTTATCGTCATAGCCCTTCTTGTCACCATGTCGTGGCCTTGGTCGGACTCTGTTTCCGAAGAGTCAACTTGTTCGGCTGCGGTGCCGTGGACCACCTGAACGGGCTCCTCTGCTTCCTCGGGAACCTCAGGCTGAGCGGGATCTTGTTGCTCAATCTGTTGGTGAGCTCTTTCTCAGAGTGCGCGAGACACTCTTTCAGCCGATTCGTCGCGAAGTGGCTGGCGCTCGTCCGAACAGATATACCGGGGCCCGAGGTCACGTGCTTCCCCTAACAAGAACTTTTTAGGCAAGAGGTTCGAGTTGCGCACGTCGATGTAGGAGAGCAAGGGGCTGTCCACCAAAAGTGCCTGGCTGAATGCCTGCCAGGTGGAGTAGACAGGGGCGACACCGAGGATCAAATGCGAAGCTCGGAGTTGTCCGTCCGAGTGCACGAAGATTTCCGACCTAAGCACGAAATTTAGGTCGTGGACGTGCACTACTCGGCGATCCGGCTTGAATCTTTTGCTGTCTGCATAAAAACCACACGGAGTTGGTTAGGGGTTACTCGAGGGTGAAGATCAAACATAAGGAAAAAGTAAGGATGCTTATTACCGACCTACATCGCGCGGAGAAAACGCGCAGGGGAGCTCCTCGGCAAACCAATTGCCGCTCACCCGTACAAATTCCCCGGCTGAATTCCTATTGGAATCAGGTAGGCATGAGATCAGCCGTACCCTCATATCCCTAGTTTTCAGATAGTAATCTGAATCGATGTTGCCGCATAAACTGTACATAAAATTAATATCGTGCTGGTTTAACTCTAGACCGAACATATGGTTCAACCTACTGACACAGCTCACTACCCGGTAAAAGTTGGGAGGGAGTTGGTCGGGGCAAAGACCGTAAAACCTAAGGGTTCTTAGGATAAGGGGATCAACCGGGAACCTAACCCCGCCCTCCAGTATGGCCATCAATGGAAAGAAAACAGTATTGACGCCTTGGCGCCTTTGGATGTCTATATCACCATCGGGACAGTACGCAATATCTACGTCCCCGGGCACGTCGTAAGCGGCCCTAAAGGTGGCCAAAGCAGCCTCAGAAGAAAGGAGGTGAGAATAGCCCATTTCCTATGCTATAGCTTCTAGAAAGAAGAACTACGATCTATGAGAACAAAAGAATGAAACAGAGAATCAGAAAGGAGAAGGAAGAGGACTTACTTGGGGCTCTAAGGGAGAGAGGTCCTGAACTAGAAAGAATGCGCAGAGAGGAATGCTCAACCAAACGAAAGGTAAAAGATTGGAGGATGCGAAAAAATGAAGGGGAATGCCTGAGGAGGATTTATATAGGGGATGGGTGAGGAGTAAATAGCATTTATTAAACCGGCGGTGCGAGGCCCAACCAGCCATCACGTCAACTGTCACACGCACGACGCCTCGGTTCGCGAAGCATCAGGCAATAATGACAGCCTATCAGACTTAATGCGCCTTTTGAGAAGCGCGTTAGTTGCCGAGGAAACCCCCCCCCCCCCCCCGGCCGGGCCATTGACCCCTTCAGATTCCTTGATTCACCCCCCGAGAACGTGGGCCGAATCAAGGAGGGGCTAATGTACCGCACCGAGCTCCCTGGGCTTGTTGTATCAGTAAGGCCCACAAAGGGCCCTACTTTCTTGGCACGCTTGGGCAAGAACAGTATTGGTCTTAGCCGCTCGCACGTGCTTCCCAAAGTTACGTCATCCTCCAAGGATACTTCCCCGAGAAGTTCTATTATGCCTGGGGAACATACGGCCGAGCATTTGCGGCTAGGAGTTGTATCCGCCGAGCATCGGAGATTGGGAACCATTCCCAAGGCCACTCCCACCTAAACATCCACAAATCATCATCTGTATTGGACCTTCAAATGCACTAGCGCAAGCGTAATCATCACCATCCCACTAGCACCTCATTATAAATACAAGGATCTTGGGAAAGAGGAGGGTTGTTGAAAAACTGGGGAAATAAGAGGGGAAGAAAGAGAGATAGACAAGAAGAAGGAGAGGGGCTCTCGATCAGTCTCAGTATAGGAACGACCCAGTGTAGGAATTCTAGGCCCACAATACAAATAGATTGTGAGCCCAAACGAGTCACAATCCAGTAGCCTCGTTCGAGGGCATGCACACATATAATAACAATTATAGGAGCCTTTTTTCTATTAATATAATGATAGTCTAGGTTCATGACAATTGCTAGCTATTGAATATTCAAACTTCTTAAATTTAGAGCATGAGAAAATCATACCTTAATCGTGTGGTGCGGCTAAAACAAAAGGAGCCTTCTTATGTATATACATGTGTAACTTAAGAGGTAAAAAGCTAGAGTTTTTAAAAGTTTATCAAGGCTCATATATTTACTTATGCCACCTCACTTGGGCTTCATATATCATAATATTTATCTTATTTTTAATATATTAGGTCCAAATCAATTAAATCAATTTAATTGTAGGCTTCCTTTTTAATTTACGTATAAGAATTAAATTGGTATCAAAATTATGGGGTGTTACAGCTATATTATCAATTGAAAAAGAAATGTTAGAGAAATTTAAATACAAAAACTTAATTAATAATTTTGCATCTCAAAAAGAAAAAAAAAAGATTTTAAATAAAAAAAGTCAATATATATTATTTGATTAATATTTAAATATAAAAAAACCCCACTTAAAATTTTCGTCTAAGACCCAAAGTTGTTGAGCCGACCCTGACAATCTCCACACAAAGGCATATATATATAAAGCAAAGGTTCACTCTCAGCAACAAAAAATAAAAAATTAAAAAATAAAGCAAAAGTTCACAAACTTCAACATCTAATTTCCTGTGTATGTTTCAACAAACAACATTGGGATTTTTTTTTTGAAAATAACTATAAAAGCCAAACTATTTTATTAGTTAGCCAAGATTTGAAACTATTTTGATATCTAACAAATCGAATGCAGAGAACTCGATTTTGCTTTGTGAAATTGCACTTGGAACTCGAGTGTCTCACACTCGAGTTCCAAGTGCAATTTCACAAAGCAAAATCGAGTTCTCTGCACTCAATTTGTTAGATACCAAAATTCTCACACTCGAGTTCCAAGTGCAATTTCACAGAACAAAATCGAATTCTCTGCACTTAATTTGTTAGATACCAAAATAGTTTTAAACTTTGGCTAACTAATAAAATAATTAGAGGGATTTGATTATTTTGAAAAAAAATCCAGCAACATTGTGCATTCAAGATGGTCAATGTCGGCAAGCCTGTTCCTACAAAAGAGTCCATAGGCATTTAATGGCTAGGCTTGCTATTTCAAGCCACCTATTCAATGTCGGCATTTTACAAGAACCGGCTTGTGTTGAAATTGCATACAAAAAGACAGATATGCAATTAAGGCTTGAGAAAAAATTAAGTGTTAGTTTCATTTTTGTTTACATGAATATCAAGTTATACACGGAACTTGATTTTTATTGTATCAAATGTCAAAAGAGTAGTATTTTGGCCAAAAGGGTCATATACTTACTATTTGGGAAAACATGTATAGATTTACCATTGTTTGAGAAATATTTAACAATCTATTACTTTTTTGAAACTCGATTTTGTGAAAATCGAGTTTTTCATGATACTCGAGTTCCATGAACTTGAGTACTATGAAAAAAATTTGAAAATTTTTGATGGTTAGGAGATGGAATTCAAGTTCCCTGAGCTTGAGTTACGTCAAAATATTTCAAAATTTTTTGGAAAACTTGATTTTCTGGAAATCGAGTTTAAAAAAAATGGTAAATTACTAAATATTTCACATTTAACGTTTTTGGAAAAGAAAAAAAAATTGAATGCTTCCCATTGGGGAAAAAAAGAATAAGGAAAACCAACATAGAGGGGGGGGGGGGGGCTATGGGAATGACAGTCCGAGGAGAAAACAAAATCACCCCCTCCCCTAACCAAACACTTATTTTCTTCTTCGATCCTATGTTTCATCCCCCAAAAATCACCCTTAACCAAGGCTGGCTCAAGGCATTGTGAAACCTAAGGCAGCTACTTTAAGTGAGGCCTATTTTTATATTTTTTAAATATTAATGAAATATTTATTTAACTTTTGGTCTTTTTTTTATTAAATATTTTTTTTTAGATGCAAATTTACTAATTAAAATGAATTCATTGTATTACTCAATGACTATACAACTAAAATAAACACTATCTATTAAGTGAAGCAACCAAATACCAAAAAATAATAATAATAATAATAATTAACAATTTTAATAAAATTATATATTTAATATCTCCAAATAAAATTTGAGTATAAATTTATTTACTAGTAGTTAGTTATAAATTTATTTAACTTTTAATTTTTTTTAATTATATAGAAGTGTTAATGTGGGAAAAAAAAAAGTGAAGGTGAAAAATTATTTTAAAATAAAATTTTTTAAAAATACTAAGAGCTAAGTTTCAAGAACAAAACAAAAGAAAAGTAAAGCAAGAATAAAAGTTTTTAGATAACTGCCAAACCTAAAATGATGGAGTAGACTTACAAAGCTCAGGAGAAGATGGTCTAAAGCGCAACTAGGAGGTTTTTACCAAAAAAAAAAAATCACTTTCTAGCATTTTTTTTAGAGAGACATAGAGACTTGAGAGTGTTTTTTTAGCATTTGTGTGTGGAAGATTAATAAGTTTTACACTCTAAAATTGAGGAAAACAAACCGTCATTGCCACATCCAATGAAAATAGTTTTCTTTTTTGGTTTTCTTTTGAATAAAACAATTACTTTTTTTATTGGCTAATATTTGAGGCTTAATTAATACTTTAATTAATACTCTCATTAGAACATAGATACTTTATTGATAAAATTTGGAGCCTTCTTTCATTGGGAGGTCCCAAGCAGTTACCTGCCTCATACCTTTAACTGGCTTGCAGTGACAGCTCTAGGAATTTTTCCTAAGATAGTCATTAAGCAACTTAAATTATACAATATTTAATAAAAAAAGATAGCTATATCTCATTATTAATGCTATAAGCTATAAGTTTTTTCAAAAAAAAATAATAATAATAATAATGCAAGCAATATCTTATTCAAAATTTTAGTTAAATAAAATTTTTCTTGGATTTTTCTTTTTGTTTGTAAAGGCCCAATATATTGTTAAAAGGACCAAAATTTGATTTCAAACTTAGTTTTAACCTAAAACTACAACTTTCACTAAACAAATTAACATGATTACATATTTTAAAAATCTAACCGTTGAATTGTATGTTTTTTATGTTCTTAAAACACATGTTGAATTTTATGTCAATCGGATGTTATTTACTATTTGATCCATAAACTTATTTTTTGCGTATAATTTTAGACTACAAAAACTCAAAAATTAAACATTTAATTGATGACAAAAGCTATTGATCTTTAATTTTCTTGAAGTTTTGCAAGAATGAAGAATATAAGAAAAAAAAATGTAATCTAATTGTGGAATTGTCAAAATTCATATTCAATAAAAAAAAAAAAATTAAGTGGAGTTGTAAGCTTAATCTACAATCAAGTTTGTTGCTAAACTTTATCCAAAGTTTAATTATATTGGGCCTATAAAATTTTAAGGTAGTCACACATTTTTTAAAGGTAAAAAAATCATATAATTTTTAAATTATATATATATATATATATATATATTTTTTTTTCCAGACAGCTAGCATGGTCCTGTGACAACCACTTTAACGTGGAGGCGCCGCTGGGCCTAACCAAATGGACCTTCACTCCTTATATAAGGACACAAGGGATACATCATATTCAAGCATTACCTACAGAAGCTCCTCGCTCATTCATTTACACTTAGAATTCCCTTTTTCCTTCTAAATACTTTTTAGAAAGAAAAACAAATGGAAGCAAGATACTCCATAGTTTTTTATTTCCTCATGTTACTTGCTTTATCTTCGGCCTTTGCATTCCCGAGCAAGAAACAGTATAAACCATGCAAGCATTTAGTCTTATACTTCCATGACATCATTTACAATGGCAAAAATGCTGGTAATGCAACATCTGCCATTGTAGCAGCTCCTGATGGAGCTAACTTAACCATCTTAGCAGGCCAATTCCATTTTGGGAACATAGCAGTTTTTGACGATCCCATTACCCTTGACAACAATCTCCACTCGAAACCTATTGGCAGGGCACAAGGCCTTTACATTTACGATACAAAAAACACCTTCACTTCTTGGTTAGGCTTCACATTTGTTCTTAATAGCACAGACCACCAAGGTACTATAAATTTCTCTGGAGCTGATCCAATTATGGTGAAGTCTAGGGACATATCAATCGTGGGTGGGACTGGAGATTTTTTCATGCACCGTGGAATTGCAACTATAATGACTGATGCATATGAAGGAGAAGTATATTTCAGGCTCCGTGTCGACATCAAGTTCTATGAATGCTGGTAATCCCTTTTTGACTTAGAGGTCAATAAAATTGATTGTGTCCTCTATGATCCCCTCAAATGTATCTTTGACTTTTCCAACCCGTGCTAGTATGAAGTACCCAGCTAGATTGTGTTTCTTCATATAGTTTCCTCCATCCGATCTCTTCTAGCCAAAAGAGTGAAACAGAAATAATGCTATTTTATGAGGAAAAGCATTTTTATTATTATTATTATTTTGGAATGTAAAATGCCATCTTTGTTCTATCTATCACTTTTTGAGATAAATAAAGAATCGTTAGTACGTAGTTGTACTGAACCACAATTCTTGTGGCAGTTTGCTTCCTTTGGTTAAGTTTGCTCAAGTATGGTCGTGTAACCGACAAGAAAATAATAGCCAAATTAAATAATGCTGTCTTAGCATCAGAAGCTAGGGGATGATAATACAAAGTTTAGCCTATAATAGTAGGCCGCCCGTACATGACAGCACCATGATGCATGTGCTATGAATTTTTCCTTTTTATTCCCTCTCTTGGGTCCAGTGGCGGCTCCAGAATAGTTTGGGGGGTGGGTTTACCTAAATAGTTTTTTCTTTTTAATTTCTGGATTTTTTTTTAATTAATGTTTTTTAGGAAATAAATTATAAAATTAAAATTAAAATTTTAATTAAGGGCAAAACAACGTAATTTTGGTAATTTAACGGTCAGAGTGGATGATAAAATAACAGAAGTTTAAATTGGGGTGATTTGAAATTTAGAGGACTTAAATGATAATGGCAAATTTAGAAACTGAAATAAAAGATAGCGAAACTTATAGGGTGAGTTTTGAAATTTAGCTTTTTTTTTTTTTGGTAAGGTCTTAATATACTGTTAAGCGTGGGACTAAAAAAAAAAAAAGGCTACAAACTTAGGCTACAACTCTCATTAAACAAATTAACATGGTTACATATTTTGAAAATATAATTGTTGAATTGCGTGTTCTTTATGTTTTTTAAAACACATGTCAAATTTCACGTCAATCAGATGTTATTTACTATTCAATCTATAAACTTATTTCTTATGTATAATTTTATATAACAAAAACTCAAAATTTAAACATTTAATTGATGTATAGCTATTAATATTTAATATTCTTAAAATTTTACAAATATAGAGGATATAAGAAAAAAAATTTAATTCAATGGTGGATTTGTCAAAATTCACATCTAATAAAAAAATTGAGTGAAGTTGTAGTCTTAGTTTATAACTAAGTTTGTTGCCAAATTTTGTCCAAAATTTAATTATGTTGGACTTAAAAAAATTTAAGGTGGTCAAAATTTTATTTTAAAGATAAAAGATCATAAATTTTTTAGTATTTATTTATAATAATAATTAGTTTCCAAGTTAGGGTGGTTCTGTGACTATGCCGGACTCAAGGTGGAGCTGCCCCTGCTTAGGTCATTTCCTCTAAAATATTTGGAACGGAAAGAGGTAGAGAGAGGGGAAAAGAGATCCATAATTTTGGTCAGTTCATATATATACACACTTCCAAGCATGCAACACTCATACAACTATGTGAATCCATATTACCATCTCAAAAATTATCTAAACAAATGAACAAGATTATTGCCAATTAGATGGCCAACGACGGTCTTGTGTTGCGGTTCCAAGGGGAAAAAATAGTTATTCATAGTAAAAAAGAGGGAAAATTGTAGGGTTTGAAAAGTACAAATTATAAATATGAGGAATCTGAATGCTGAGGAACCAGATCACTTCTGAGTATTGGAGGAAGCTGGGATCTACTTATCAAAATAGCAGGAGCTAGGAAGAATAGACCAAGGAGGACTGCTTTTGCTTATGAAGCAACAAATCTGCAGGGAAGGATCATGTTTTCAGGTAGTGCCAGCAGTGGAGCTTCTACAACTACTGCAGCAACTGAAGAAGCTTTAGTGGAGGCTGCTATTAAAGCTAAAAATCTTTGTTTCTACAGAATTTTGATCATGTGTTGTGGTAAAAGAATAGTTCATGTTTGTAATATGCAATGTAGTCCTAATTGGTAGGACAAAACTATGCTCTCTGACATATTAAGCTTACAGCAACAAGGCTTGCTTTGCAAAGCCCTTTTTGTTCCCAAGGCTATCTTAGGTACAGTCTGTAACACAGCTAATATTGCTGTTAGAGTCCCTGGTCCTTGTAGCTGGGTTCACCCAGCAATTGTATAGTTTGTTTCCTTCCTTTCTGGTATCAAAAAAAATATATCACTTCTGGGAAAATTATTGTGTACTCCCGGAGTACCATAAATGCGTACTCCCTCCTCTCACATAAATGGTGGGTCCCATCATGAATTTAATTAGTGGGACCCACCATTCATGTGAGAGGAGGGAGTACGCATTTATGATACTCCGGGAGTACCTAATAATTTTCCTCACTTCTGAATATTTAAAATCTGGATTCTGTGCATATTGTCGGAGGGCATTTGGCATCATGCAACAGTCAAAAACTTTTTATACACAAAGGTAGATTGTGAACAAACCTAGAGTAAAAAGATTCACTCTTAATTAATATCTATTTTGGAGTCAGTAAAGTTTTTTCAGATTTTCAACTTTTAATTTTTTGATATAATGGTTGAAATTTAAAATTAAATTTTATTGGAGCATTTTAATATTAATTAATTAAAACGGATTTATATGACAATATAAATATAATGTTATGGGAGTTAATATGGAAAATATAGAGTTAGTGAAATGTTTAATCACACATTGAAAAAGAGAGAGACTCTTTTATTGCTTTTAATTGTGGTGATTAATAGGCTGATATGTATTGAAGCAAATATTTAGCTAGATATATTCAAAATTATTTCTATATTCATTAGTGAGTAAATGGACTTTTTATTATGAAAATGAAGAGTCATTCACCCACTTAATGGATTAGTTGTTGGGCCTATTTATTTTTCAAAAACTCCTTGTCTGATCCATTTGAATTGTGTAACTCCAGCTCATCAGATTTATGTCTGAACGGTTTAGACCCCTAAAACTATAACCAGATTGCGTAGCCTAGATTAATTAGCCAAGTTGTTACTTAGTCAAATTATGTAATTCTAGGTTAAAACAATCACAAGATCATATCAAGCATATAAAACAAATAAAGCAGCGGAAAATAAATAACACAGTGATATGATCACCCAGGAAACCACACCGGAAAAACCTGGGGAGGATTTTACCCACCGATCATCAAGGTAAAACGGAATCCACTAAGAAAGAATTGAAGTTCTTACAAAAGGACTTACAAGCTCCCCGCTTGACTTCCTAATGCTACACACCAGTAGTAACTTCCTGACACGACCACGCGCAGGCTCCGAATCCACGGACTACTTCTTTCTTTGAACTCCTTCTTCAAGTACAAGCTCCTCACTTGTTTTTCTCTTTAAGCTTTAATGGCTGCAACCTAGTTGATCATCAAGATGTTGATGTGATCTCAATCTTGAAAACCCTAAGCTTTGTGTAAAGGAAAGCTCCTCTAGATCTCACAAGAGATTTACACAAAACTGCAATGTATGAGCAACAATACAACTTGTGCAACTCTGAAAAACGTAGCTAGGGTTTGCCTTATATACCTAGGGCAAAAACATAAAAACCTAGACGTTTAAAGAGTTAGGGCTGAGTTGGAATTCTGCAGAAAAACGCATCTGGGCCGACTTTCGATCGATCGAGTCTAACCTTCGATCGATCGAGCCAGGCCGAGAAGCCCCAATGCTTCTACAGTCACTCGATTCCAACTTTACAATATTAAACCAACTTTGAGCAAACTTAAATAAGACTAAGTACATTGTTTTGATCATGGTTTGCCAACATTACATATTAGAGTTCTAAATACATAAAATCCTAAGACCTTAGAACCTAACAAACTCCTCCTTTGGCAATCCGTGACAAAACACACAATAAAAGCTCAAAGTTTACAATTAATAGCCCTTTACATAATAATGCTCATAAATAAAAGTTCAACCTAACTACTATCCATCGGTTGCAAGTGTAGACAGTAGCTTTGTTGAATCAACCTGTATATTCCTGAAATACTCAACAAACACATAAACGCATGTGTGGCAGCAAATAGTATATAAACAGGTATAATATTCTTGTAAGATTCACACAACACAAAATAAAGAAATATATCAATGAAGCAACTCATAAATATATATCAATAAGCAGTGAATCACAAAGACAAACAAGAATCAAAAGAAACATGTATATCAATATATCAATCAATGTTACTCCCCCTAACATGAACATCCCAAAAAATGATATACAAAGTGAAGCACCTAGATACAATCTAAATAAACTCCACAAAGATATCCCATGCTACAAAAAATAAACTCCCCCTAACACAAAAATCTCCCCCTATCAACAAAAACTCCTCTACAAGTCAAAAACACTACTCCCCCTTTTTGTGACGGAATGCCAAAGGGCATCAAAGACCATCATCAAAAGGAGGTGGTGAGGAAGAACGAAGATGCGCCAAATCCGCTCGCAGAGCACGAATCTCGTCGAACAGATCCACCAAAAGCTGACCATGAGTCGCCTGAACGGTCATGACAGTCTCCAGAGTACGACGAACATCGAAGTCAGCCGCAGAAGGTGGAGGAACAGCATCAGCACCAACAGAATCTGGAACAGCCTCACCAGCAAGACCTGTAGAAGAAGAAGGAGGGGCGCTACTAGAGGGATCAGACCTAGGGTGTTTAGAACCAGCTCGAAGATGAGCGGCCCTCTGTCTAAGGAAAGACGCACCAATAGGAGCTATCACATGAACAGGCTCAGAAGCAGGGAAGTCCTCTAAACCTAGATAAAGTAAAATCCTATGAATGAAAATAGGATGAACAAGGGCATGGGCAGTAGATGAACTCCTATAAACTTCGTTCAAAGAACGAAGAAAAAGATGGGGGAAACTAATAGGAGCATCTGTAACAAGAGCGTACAAAAATACACACCTCTCAAGAGGAATGGTGTGCAGATGAGAAATAGGCCAGAGTGAATGACAGGCTATCCTAAAGAATAGGTAGGTAGTCTCAGGAAGCTCAGCGGTGGTGATCCGAGGATCAGAACCCCACTGGATAGAAGATCCAGTGATGTAGGACATGACATCACTCAGCTCAGGTGACTCATCATAGGGGTAAACAGGATCCCTAACCAATGGTACCTCTAGAGCATCAGCCACTACCTGAGGAGTAATAGAGTACTCTACACCTCGTATCCAACTCCTAACTAGAGTGTTGGAATCATAGATGCGGACAGAGAGGTTCGAGAAGAACTCTCTAATCAAGGTAGCCGGAGGTGGAGGGTCAGACACGGTCAACAAAGGTAACCAACCCCTACGCTCAAAATTTGCCCTAATGGCAGGATCTACCTCATCTAAACGAACAAAACGCTCAGCCCAAATCTTCCTATGTAGGTTTAAAGTCTCAAAAGTCTCTTGGTTTTTCTCAGTGGGGAACCGCTCACTATCAAAGGATGGAGGGGAAGGAGTAGGAGTGGGGATGGTCCTACGAGCTCTAGTCTTCCTAGGCATGGTGCTAAGGAACAGGACAGAGACACAAAGAGAAAACCAAAAAGAACAGAAAATAAAACCAAGGGCAGACTGCAAGTTAGCACAAAAAAAATATAGAATGAAAATCTATATGATGCATGAATCATTAATGATGATATGATGCATGAACTAATGCAGTAATTAGGATCAAATTAAGTTTAATTTTCATAAAATTGGCTTGAACATAGAGTTTCTCAACAAAAACCCAAAAAATTTGATAACCACTTGAAAATTTTTGCAACAAATTGAAGAATCAATCATTATACACTATTGGAAACAGTTTATAACAACCAATTGCATCAATTACACAAGCCAATTTCATCAATTAAACCCAATTGCACAAAAAGCCCCAATTCGGACCTAGTATAAACCCTAGAAATTCAAATTTTCCACAAAACTCAAAATTGATCAAATTAAACACTCAAGAACAAGTGTATAGAGTGTCCCCAACAAAACCCATTGATCAATTGCACATAATTTTGTCCGAATCATCAAAAATCCCAAATAGAAAAGTTCCGAAAATCTCCTCCTAAAATGCATGAAAAATGCATGAAATTGAGTAAATAAAATGAAAAGCAAGGGTATTAAGGACATACCGGCTTGAGGAGAGAGAGATTTTGCAAAAAGATCGGAAGAAAACGACAAAATCTTGAAGAAATTGACTTGCCTCGTTGGAGAGAGAAAAAGGAAAAGTTTTTGAAAAAGTTTGAACTTTGAAAAAGTCAGATTTTCCCTTTTTTAAAAAGCATATTCACGATGTTCGATCGATCGAGAATTACATTCGATCGATCGAAAGTGACAGACGTTTTAGCACTTTCTGAGGCACTTTTTCGATCGATCGAAAAACACTCTGGATCGATCGAAAAGGGTAAAAACACACTGAATTTTGGAGAAAAACACAGTTTTGAAAATTTGCAAACCCAATTTTTGAAACAACTCCTCAAAGCATTTGAACAATGAACACAAAATGCATGAGTATGAGATGGAATGCATTTTCAAAAACCCAAAATTTTAAACCCAATTCTCAGACACAATTTTCAATCATCTTCCAAATTAATTTTCTCAAGCAACAAGTATGTTGTACACAAATCTCAAGATATTTTCAAACTTGGTTGGTCAGACCAAGAGCACACACACTAGCATGTACAGTGTTTAACAAAGAGTAACTTGTGTAGTGTGTGAAACTAGCAAAGACTTGAGATACATGTGAGGTGATACGTGAATGGCAATCAAACACAAAGTCTACACAATTCATCACATAGAATTAAAAGAGACTATCACCTAAAAAGTTACATCCTATAACTCCCACATCTCCTAGATCAAAAGCTTGCAATCATTTTAAGTTTCTTTTATTTTTGCCTCTTATTTATGTGAAATGGCATTCAGCCTAATAGTACACACCGGTTTGAATTAAGTGAATTGGCATCAAGCCTAATAGTACACACCAGTTTTAATTTAATTTGAGGCTACACCTTATGTTCTTTTTGTGCATGTGCTACACTTTCTCAAGCACTAAATCTTATGATATGCACTAAGGTGTTCATGATTGGCTAGTGAACAGTGGTGAGATGGTTATTTATGCCTTTCTCAAAAGGATCAAGTCCGTCAGTCAACAACATGTGACTTCATGATTAAGGCAAAGTGATTAAGAACCACACACATCTTTCCCACACAACATGCACTACAAAGTTTCAACTAGTTAAGTGCAACAAATAAGCTCATCAAAGTTAAACAAGGTACACAAGACATGACATGTGTAAAAAGAATGACCAACCTTGTTTTCAAAAATCAAGATAAATAGTGTTCAACACAGATTTTGCTTTCCCTTTTTTTTTTTTTTTTTATCAAAAGAGAAAACAAATAAATCCTAGAATGAAATGCATGTATGTAATGCAATGCAAGTCCTAGAATAAAAGAAAACACAAAAACCAAATAACAATGGTCACAATAGAATAGAGCAATGAAGCACAAGGACCAAGGAAGCCAAAAACAACTAGGGACAACGGAGTACACCAATCACTTGTCGAAGTGTCTCAAACTTACTTCCATCAAGTGGTTTGGTAAAGATGTCAGCGTTTTGACGATCAGTAGGGATATATTCAAGAGCAACTATTTTCTTTTCAACCAAATCCCTAATGAAATGATACCTAAGTTCAATGTGCTTGGTCTTAGAATGCTGAACCGGATTCTTAGATATATCTATAGCACTAGAGTTATCACAATAGACAACCATGGTATCTTGAGGAATCCCATAATCACCCAAAAGTTTCTTCATCCAAAGGAGCTGTGAACAACAACTCCCAGCAGCAATATATTCTGCCTCAGCAGTGGATAGAGAAACAGAATTCTGCTTTTTACTCATCCAAGCCACAAGATTGGCTCCTACATAAAAACACCCTCCAGTAGTGCTTTTTCTGTCATCAGCATTCCCAGCACAATCAGAATCAGAAAATCCAGCAAGAGACAAGTTTGACTCTTTGCTATAAAATAAACCATAATCACAAGTTCCACTCACATATTTTATAATCCTTTTAACAGCATTTAAATGAGAAACCTTAGGATTAGACTGGAATCTAGAACACACACCAACACTAAAAGATATATCAGGACGACTACCAGTCAGGTACAAAAGACAACCTATCATGCTTCTATACAAAGTAACATCAACAGACTCACCTGATGGATCAATTGTCAACTTTGCATTAGCCGCCATCGGCGTTCGAGCATGAGTAGCCTTGTCAAGTCCGAATCTTTTAACTAAATTCCTTGCATATTTAGCTTGATTGATGTAGATTCCTGTCTCAGTTTGCTTTACCTGCAATCCCAAAAAATAAGTTAGTTCTCCAACCATGCTCATTTGAAACACCGCCTTCATTTCATCTGCAAAAGAATGAGCAAGAGAATCATTAGTAGCACCAAAAACAATATCATCAACATAAATTTGAGCTACAACAAAACCAGTCTTATCCTTTCTTATGAAGAGTGTTGTATCTGCAGATCCCCTTTTAAATCCATGCTCAGTGAGATATGCAGTCAATCTTTCATACCAAGCCCGAGGAGCTTGCTTCAACCCATAGAGAGCTCTCTTCAATTTGTAGACGTCATCCGGTCTATGAGGATCTACAAAGCCTTTAGGTTGTTCAACATACACTTCTTCTTGTATCATTCCATTCAAGAAAGCACTCTTGACATCCATCTGATATAGCTTGAAGTTTAGATGGCTTGCTATAGCCAACAATATACGGATGGATTCTAACCTTGCTACTGGTGCAAATGTCTCATCAAAGTCAATTCCTTCCACCTGTGTGTATCCTTGTGCAACAAGTCTTGATTTGTTTCTAATCACAGTACCATGTTCATCTGACTTGTTTTTAAAGATCCACTTAGTTCCAATCACATTTACATTCTTTGGTCTAGGAACTAGTTCCCACACATCATTCCGAACAAATTGATGAAGTTCTTCATGCATAGAATTGACCCAATCAGCATCTTGAAGTGCTTCATCCACCTTCTTTGGTTCAAATTGGGACAAATAGCATGAGTGAGTGATCACATTCAATGCTTTTGATCTTAACCTCATGTTATCATTCAGGCTGCCCAATATATTTGTGGAGGGATGATTCAGTCTTACCCTAGAGGATGGACCTTTGACTAAGGAAGTGGAAGTTCTTTTCTGTGTAGATGAGGGACTGAGTTGACTTTGTTCCTGTTGAGTGTCACGAACTGGAGTGGATAATTCTGAACTTGAAGGTACTGAGACAGTATCATTTAACACCAACAACTCTTCCTCACTATGTTTGACAACATCCTCATTTAGAAGAGTGTTATTTACTTCTAAGGGCTCATCTTGAGCAGGAACAGTGCTTTCTGAACATACTTCATCATTTATCACAACATTTGAGGATTCCATGACTGTTTTGGTTCTCAGATTGTATACTCTATAAGCTCTACTGGTGGAGGAGTATCCTAGAAAGTATCCTTTGTCGCTCTTGGCATCAAATTTTTCTAGGTTCTCTCTATCACGTAGAATGTAACAGTCACTGCCAAATATCCTGAAGTATTTGACAACAGGTTTCTTCCCTCTCCAGAGTTCATAGGGAGTCTTCTTGGAGTCAGGTCTAAAATACACTCGATTAAGTGTATGGCAAGCAGTATTGACTGCTTCTCCCCAGAAAGACTTTGGCAAATTTTTGTTGTGAAGCATGACTCGTGCCATTTCCTGAACAACCCTATTTTTCCTTTCCACAATCCCATTCTGTTGAGGAGTCTTGGGAGATGAGAACTCTTGGTGAGTGCCTTGCTCATTGCAGAAAGTAGCCAGCTTGGTATTTTCAAACTCTTTTCCATGATCACTTCTGATTCTGGCTATCACAGTATCTTTCTCAACTTGCAATTTCTTGCACAAATGGATCATCTTCTCAGGAGCTTCAGCTTTATCCTTCAAAAGTATAACCCAAGTATATCTAGTAAAGTCATCCACGACGACTAGAATATACTTCTTTCCACCCAGACTCTGAACTCTTGCAGGACCCATGAGATCAATGTGTAGTAACTCTAAAGGTCTTGATGTTTGAACACTAGTCACAGATGGATGCTTGGATTTTACTTGTTTACCTATCTGACATGGTCCACAAATGCACTTCTCTATTTTCTCAAATCTAGGTAAACCTAAAACTGCCTCACATTTGGAAATCTTTTCTAACTGCTTATGACTGGCATGCCCCAACCGTTGATGCCACAGATCAACTTGATCAATCTTTGCACTAAAGCACTTGTTGTTTACACTAGGTGTTATTCCATAGCAGTTGTCAGATGTCCTCACACCAACACACATACAATCACCTCCTCCATCAAGTATCTCACACTCATACTTGGTGAAGAGGACATTTAAACCCTTGTCGCAAATCTGACTAATGCTGAGTAAATTGGCCTTTAATCCATCAACATACCAAACATCTTCAAATATTGGCAAACCTGGAATATCCACAGTACCAATGCCTCTGATCACAGATTTGCTTCCATCTCCAAAGGTGATTGTCCCAATCTTTCCTTCAAAAAGTGTTTTGAACAAATCTTTATTTCCTGTCATGTGCCTGGAACAACCACTATCCAAATACCAATGACAAGAATCATGTGCCTTTAAGGCGGTTAAAGCAGTATAACAAACATAATTCTTATCACATGTGATTACGCCAAAATACTTAAGGAAAGATTTAACAAAAACAACAAATGGCAAAGACAGTAAGAAGATAAGTTGACTAATAAGCAAAAAGATTTTCCAAGAATCCATGGCAACAGGGGTTAAGGATCAGCTCTGAGATAAAGATCTCAAACAAGACGAGCTACCTGCTCTGATACCACTTGAACGGTTTAGACCCCTAAAACTATAACCAGATTGCGTAGCCTAGATTAATTAGCCAAGTTGTTACTTAGTCAAATTATGTAATTCTAGGTTAAAACAATCACAAGATCATATCAAGCATATAAAACAAATAAAGCAGCGGAAAATAAATAACACAGTGATATGATCACCCAGGAAACCACACCGGAAAAACCTGGGGAGGATTTTACCCACCGATCCTCAAGGCAAAACGGAATCCACTAAGAAAGAATTGAAGTTCTTACAAAAGGACTTACAAGCTCCCCGCTTGACTTCCTAATGCTACACACCAGTAGTAACTTCCTGACACGACCACGCGCAGGCTCCGAATCCACGGACTACTTCTTTCTTTGAACTCCTTCAAGTACAAGCTCCTCACTTGTTTTTCTCTTTAAGCTTTAATGGCTGCAACCTAGTTGATCATCAAGATGTTGATGTGATCTCAATCTTGAAAACCCTAAGCTTTGTGTAAAGGAAAGCTCCTCTAGATCTCACAAGAGATTTACACAAAACCGCAATGTATGAGCAACAATACAACTTGTGCAACTCTGAAAAACGTAGCTAGGGTTTGCCTTATATACCTAGGGCAAAAACATAAAAACCTAGACGTTTAAAGAGTTAGGGCTGAGTTGGAATTCTGCAGAAAAACGCATCTGGGCCGACTTTCGATCGATCGAGTCTAACCTTCGATCGATCGAGCCAGGCCGAGAAGCCCCAATGCTTCTGCAGTCACTCGATTCCAACTTTACAATATTAAACCAACTTTGAGCAAACTTAAATAAGACTAAGTACATTGTTTTGATCATGGTTTGCCAACATTACATATTAGAGTTCTAAATACATAAAATCCTAAGACCTTAGAACCTAACAATGTCCATCAATTAATCTTATAACACTCACTACATCAGATAATGGACCTAATTAATCAAATTAATTTGGGTAATAATTTTGTGAGGCCCATTGAGCCTATAAATAGACTCATTTAAATCCATCCAAGTAACTGCAATATAATAGTTAATACACACCAAAAAATCTAGCAATTGCAAGCATTCTTATACACTAAAAAAAAAAAGAGGTTATGGGCAAAGAAGGGTGTTCCTTCTAATGGAGTTTTAGGCTTGAACATTTTGTGCAGATGTTGTTCTAGCCATATAACATTTGTTAGGCTGTTATATCCTAGAGGAGACAAATCAGAGAAGGTCTGCACCAGTTATAAAGTTTAGCCAACCAAGGGCTTGAATCTCCTTAAAGAGAGCAAATGTCGCACCTCAGTTCAAAAAATGTTGTGTATTTTTTCTTTCTCTTCAAATTAATAATATTTAGAAGTATTATTCAGTTTCTCCTTGTGTTATTTCCAATATTTTTGTGTTTGTACCAACAATTTAAGGAGATTCACGACATGGAGCTTACACAAGAGAAACCAAATGAGACTATTGGAGATCTCAACAAGCCCTTTCACTTAAGGGAGCCCACTTCAAGAGGTGGAAAGGAAAGGTCTCTTTTACTTAAGTCTTCTCAAAGTCGCCTACATCCTCACTGACAAGAATCCTTCAAAGGTTTCTACCAATGAGATGAGTGAGGAAGAATTTCATCTTTATAAAAAAAAAAAAAAAAGATAAGTATACAAAAGATAAATACAGTTGTCATTCTTATCTTTTGAATTGTTATGCCGATCATTTCTATGATTATTATGATACAATTTATAATTATGCCAAGAAAATTTGGAAAGTTTTACAAAGCAAGTACAATACCAAGGAGGCTGGTGCAAAGAAGTATGCAGCCAGTAGATTTTTTCTTTACCAAATGGTGGATAGAAAATCAATGGTGGATCAAGCGCAAGACTTCTGAATGATTATGGTAAAATTGAGATCCGAAGGCATAAAGACTGGAGATAATTTGGTGGTAGCTGGCATAGTTGATAAACTACCACAATCTTGGAGGGAGTTCCAAAATCTTTTGTGGCATAAACAAAAGGAGACATCCTTGGAGATTTTGATCACACACATCTGTGTGGAAGAGGAGGTCACAGAACAAGATGCACTCATGACACAAGAGAGCAATGGTAATTCCACCACAAAGGTAAACCTTATTTCAGCCAATAATAATATGCTCAAAAATCATTTTCCTAGAAATAGTCAATTGAAGCCTTAAAAGAGAGTTTTCAAAAATAATAATAGACCTCAAGGAAGGGGAAACTCGAATAAAAATTATAATAAGAACCAAGGACCCCCTTTACAAGATCAATTTAATAAATCTTGTTTTGTTTGTGACAAGAGTGGGCATATTGCTTGATTTTGCAAATTTTGGAAATGTGAATCTATTCCGCAGGCTAACGTAATCGAAGAGCCTTTAGTGGCTATGATTACAGACATCAATATGGTGCAATATTTTGAAAGTTGCTGGGCAGATTCTAGTGCTAATAGGCACGTTTGCTATGACAAAGATTGGTTCAAGTTGTACACTCCATTTGAAGAAGAAAAAGCAATTATGCTTGGTGACTCTCGCAAAACCAAGGTTCTTGGAAGTGGTGAGGTTGATTTGAAGTTTAGTTCTGGACGTGTGCTAACATTGAAAGATGTACTTTACACTCTGTTCATGAGAGATGATCCTAAAATGATTAACCATAGAAGGGTTAGAAAATTTAGGAATGAGCACAATTAAGGATTCGTTTACCTCTCTTTGCATAGAGCTAAGCCAAAAAAAGGATATAACGGCATTTGTCACATCCTTCCCTATTGTAGGCAAAAGCTGCTTATAAAATAGTACAAGGAAACCAGTAGAGCCTGGGGCTTTCAAATCTTGCATTTGGAATAAAGTGGATTTGATTTCCTCAGGAGATGGAATGGTGAGGAGACTTGCATTTTCATCTTTTGTGATGCAAGGGAGCAGCAGGTGTTTAAGATGGGTGGGGAAGTAGACTTCTTCTTCCTCAAATTGTTGTTTGAAATTTTCAAGGAATAATTGTCTAGTTTGCTTAGATTATGTGATCTAGGAACCGTCCTCTGTCTTGATCACATCGATATTGTTTCGCTTTCTGCAAATTATGGTAGAGAGGTGAAAAAACTTTGAGTTTTTATCACCTAACTTTAGCCAAATTTCTCTAGATTTTTCATGCCACGAAGTTAAACCATTAGGGCCTGGGGCTTTCAAATCTTGCATTTGGAATAAAGTGGATTTAATTTCCTTAGGAGATGGGATGGTGAGGAGACTTGCATTTTCGTCTTCTATGATGCTAGGGAGCAGCAGGTGCTCAAGATGGGTGGGGAAGCAGGATTCTTCTTCCTCAAATTGTTGTTTGAAATTTTCGAGGAATAACTACCTAGTTTGCTTAGATTATGTGATCCAGGAACCGTCCTCCATCTTGATCACATTGATATTGTTTCACTTGCTCCGAATTATGGTAGAGAGGTGGAAAAACTTTGATTTTTTATCACCTAACTTTAGCAAAATTTCTCTAGATTTTTGATGCCACAAAGTTTAACTTTGAAAAAGCCATTAAGCTAGTTTAGCTTGCAGAGAGGTTTCCAAGGCTTCATTCTCTTGGGAAGGGTGTTAGGATTGGACATCTTTCATTTTGCAGGTGAGGGTATTGATTCTATGCTGACACGGCCAAATACCTCTTCCACTTACGAAGGGCACCCCTAGTCAAGGCATGTTTCTTGTATAGCTTTATAAATTTTGAGCCTGTAGCTTCTATATTCCAAGCATTCTCTATCATAGGGACATAGGCATTGTCCCTTAGCCAAGTTGTTTCAAACCTAAAAAGCTTATGGGCAAATTCTTCATTAGGGTTGGTATCCATAAGTATGGGGGTGTGATTTGGTTTAATAGCCCCAAAGTGGGAGATTGCAGCTTTCAGGAAAGCTAGTCTCCAAGAAATGTTTGTTATTCCCCTGTTCAACCTTCTCTTAATAGCAACGTTGCCCCATTTCCCTTTTGCCCAGGTTAATTTGCTTCTTGAGTACCCTAAGCCGATAGCACCAAATTCCAACATGAGATCATTGAGGTGGTTGCTCTCTGAAGTGCTACCTCTCTTGCCCCCTTTTTTTTCATCGTCGCTAACGGTGTAATTAAAATCCCCTATGCATACCCATGGGCCTTGATAAGCTTCAAGTAGGGCAGTTAACTTTTCCCAGGCTTTCTTTTTCTTTGAGTGGTATGGGGGGGCTGTAGAAACCAAATAGCAATCACTCGCAGACAGCACCAGCAATCTTGATTGCAATTAGTTTTTTTTATCAAATTCCACCTGACTTGCTGAAATGCCCTTTTTCCACATGATACATAGCCCACTTGCCTTGCCTTTTGCTTCAACAACTACTTTGTAATCAAACTTCAGTGAACATTTTACAAACTCCATATGACATTCTTTTGCTTTAGTTTCAGACAAAAATAAAACATCTGGCCTTGTGCCTTTTATTTGAGCCTTAAGGGCTCTAATTGTCGAGGTGTTGCAGATGCCTCGATAGTTCCAACCAAGGATCTTCATGGCGAGGTTGGGGGCATGATAAGGCCTTCCTCCTCGGCCATAGAATTAGAGTAAGAAGAAATAGGTGTTGCTGATGTGGGTGGTGATGGAGTGTTCGGTGTGGATGTATCAAAAACATTCTTTATATTATATAGCTCATTGTGGTAATCCGAAGTACCTGGCTTTTGTCTTTGTTGATGGATGAAATGCTCCAATCTCGATTGAGGAATTAGCTTAATTGTATCCAGGTCAAAGTAAACCGGTTCTAGCCCTGTGACAGCCCTTCTTAGTCACTTTGCGAAATGTTCATATTCTTACCTTGAAACTTTTCTCTTTAGAGAGATGGTGGCCGGAGTGTTTTGGGGGGAGGGGGGTCGGCGGGAGTAGATGAGTTGATTGGGATGGCAATGTGAAGTGAAATTGGGGATTTAGATTAAAGATGAGATTGGCAGCATTGGAGTAAGGGTTTGTGACAGTGTCCTTGTAGACACCACATTTTGTACCCCTTATAACTCGGGCCCTCGTTTTCCAATGATACTGAAATTATAAGATTCAAAGTTGGTTTATGGCCCAATTAGATGTTAAATTGACTTGAGAAATGTTAAAATGAAAAATATAACTTTTAATGAGAAAATAAATCTATTTTTGGAAAAGTAAGGCTAAGGAAGCCTTCAGCATGCACACAGAGGAATCATCCTGTGTGCGCAGCCATAATGCATGTGCATGCAGGCTCAAATGTGTGCGCCCATGTAAGGTTCCAGAAACATAAAAAATGCAAGTTTTCTGCATTAATGTTGAGGTTTGAAACGAATCCCACATAATCTAAAAGTCATTCCAAACCCCCATTTTCACAATATAAATAGCCATACATGGTATCTTTTTAAAACACATTGAAATCCTAAGGGAAAACACTAAGATTCACTAGAAACAATGAATCAAAGAGAGAGTTTTACACACAAAAATCCTCAAGTCAAATTTTTTTTATTAAGGGCTTTTTTGGCCTTGATATTTGAGTTTAAGATTACTAATCACGTTTCTTGTTGATTGTGAATAGATTTGACCGAGGGGAACAGTCAAAAATAAGTTTGAAGAGCTTTTTTTTTAGGTATTAAGTTCTATGCTTTTCTTTTTATTTCTTGCTTTTATTTTCGTTTTAATCTTGTTTCTTTGCTGGTTATATGTTTTAATATGATTATATAGTTTAGGTTTAGGTAGTTGTTATGTTTTAAAGCATGTTAGGACGTTAGATTTATTGTTTTGAAGCCTTGCTCTATTTTTCTGTGTTGCTAGGGTTTCTGGGGTGGATTCCAGGTGCGTATAATCTTGCCTGTGCATGTAGGCTAGATTATGTGCACGCAGGCTTGTTCATGCGTGCGCATGATCCTGCCCAGAAACCCTAACTCTAGTTTATCTGATTCTGTATCTTATTTCCTTGCATAAAGATGTTTCAGTTTTAGTCTTCCTTTGTATGTATAAGTCTCTGTTTCATTGTTTGATCATTTTTTTGCTTTTCACATGTTAAAAATAGGGTTTATCTTTCGTTTCTTTGTTTTGATGCCACATGTTCATGCATGAATGCCATAAGTGCTGAGATGCAGCAAGATAAGTAAGGTAAGTCAATCATTCATATGTACATATATTTTGCTTGTGATATAATCTTGTTTGGGGTTGATGAACGTGATATGATGATAAGTTATTAATGTTTTCAATGATCTCTTGATGATACCATCATTTGTTTATTGCCTATGTTTTTGCCTTAAATATGATATGATGACATGGTGTTAGGTGAATGTTAGGTGGATGATATGTATGATAGTAACATGCTAGGTCGATATGACATGAATGATAGATGTATGTTAGGAGATGCCATGATAGATGTATGTTAGGGTATGCCATGATAGATGAATGATTAGGCCTTTTTAGGATGATTGATGCCATGTTATATCCTTAGGTGTATGCTAGTGTGTGTGTGTGTGTGTGTTAGCATGCAATATTGAATATGCCTTTAATAGGGTTAAGATATAAGACACAATGAGAGGAAGTCAACCCTAGGGTTTGGCAATTTTAGGTGCCTAACACCTTCCCAAAACCGTTCCTAAACTTTGAACTCATATCTTTGGTAGCAAGATAAAAAAGGTCCTTACTCAAAAGGACACTATATATATGGCTCCTAGACCATTGCAAAAACTAGGTGGCGACTCCCAGTTGTGTCCACATTCCTCTTGCCTTTATGAGGCTGGGCTTGGGCTTGTATTCTCTTAAGTTGATGAACTTGGAATTGGGCTCAGTTCTTCGATGATAGGCCTTGGGCCTGTATTAGTTGTAGAGATATTAGCCCTCCATTTCAATTGGACTGTAATATAATGAATAAGTCCCTCAGGATAGGAGTTAATGACGTCACCTTATTGTTAAAGGATAAACTTGACGTGCCAGGTGTTAAGGGAAGGATGTCTAGCTTTAGCCAATTTGGGAGTACTGTCTATTGTGCTCTTTGCTTCGTACCAATCTACTACCTCTGTTGTACTGTGTCCTATAACAGTGGTTAAGCTTGCATTGTCAGTCCATGTGGCATGCATGTGGTTTGGGTTGGCATTGTGGTCCGCCTCGTTGGTGATGTTTATGGTGCTTGGAGCTGTCGTTGGTGAGGCATCTTGGTGGGGAGGGTCCTGGGAGGGTTTAAGGAGGGTGAAGCTGACGTGCCTTCCAGACCCAGACCTGGAGGAAAAGCCTCATTCTCTACTCTAAGCTAGGGACTTGAGGCCTTGAACAGGGCCCCAGAGTAGCCTAGAAGTTGAAAGGTTTCCGACAAACATTCTTTTAGCTCACGTCCGATCCTACTGCAGTTGTAACATGCATCAGCCGGCTTCTCATATTTGATTCCAATCCATAAATCTTTCTTGTTTGGGCAGAGAAAGTCGAAAGGTTTTATGTTATGCATTTTGCATTTGAATTTCACAACTTGCAACAATATTATGTATATTTTTACATGACCACTAGTAGCATCATGTAAAATTTATTTTTGTTATTTTATTCTCCCTCTTCTACCGTTCTCACATTCTCTCTCAATGCCAAATGCAATAGTTGCCTTTCTCAATGCCACCAGGCACCAACAACACTACTAACGATGCCATAAAATGTTGACGTTTCTCTCCATTTTTGAATTCAGTTGTATTAGAGGATTTGGGTTTCGATTTTTTGGTGGTTTGTGGCGATGATCCAATGCAAATATGAGGTTTAGGTTTGAGCTTGGGTTGTTGGTGCAGATCCGGTGTATTCAAGATGATCTAGTGCGTTGGATTTAAGTTTTTTTTTTTTTTTTTTTTTTTTTTTTTTTTTTTTGTGGGTTGGTTGGAGAAGAAATCAGTGGATTTAAGTTGATCTGGGTTTTTTGATCTTTTTATTTATTTATTTATTTTTATTTGTATTATTTAGTTATTGTATGTATAAAACATTATATGAAAGAGTAATTTTAGCATTATATTAATGAGATGTATTGAAAAATAAAGAATGATATGTAGGGCATATTGTAAAAGTGGATATGTAAAAGAGATGCTACGTCTACAACAATTTTACAACATTTTTACAACATTGCTTACCTGTCACTGCCAAGTCACAAAACACAACTTAGATAATCTGACTAGGAAATCTTAAATAATCTGACTAGGAAAAGAAAACAAAATAAAAAAAATAAAATGAGAATTCAAAACAAAATAAAAAAGATTAAGAAAACAAAACAAACAATCAGATGAAATTCAAAACATTAGCATATTTAGGGGTTTTGTAGAAGGAAGAGTCTTGCTCTCACACACTGGAGGCGGAGGTGGAGGCGAAGACGGAGGCAGAGGGCAGAGGGCAGAGGCAGAGACGCTAACTTCTTCTCCCCGCTGTCGCACATCGTCACTTCTCTATCTTCCTCAAAAAGGTGAGACCAACATATCTTTACCTTTCTCAGAGTTTATTTAGCAATTACCTGAAACATTCAAGATGAAATAAGTCTATAGATTCTCATAACCAGATATAACGCAAAAAATGGGGGCATATAACGCAAGAAATTCAAAACATCAGCATATTTAGGGGTTTTGTAGAAGGAAGAATCTTGCTCTCACACATCGGAGGCGGAGGTGGAGACAGAGGCGGAGGCAGAGGGCAAAGGGCAAAGGCAGAGGCAGAGGCAGAGACGTTCACTTCTTCTCCTCGCCGTCGCACATCGTCATTTCTCTATCTTCCTTAAAACGGTGAGACCCACATATCTTTACCTTTCTCAGATTTTGTTTCTTATTGGAATTACTGAGTTGTGATTGTAATTTTGTTGTTTCTTGCTCTGTAACATTTCATTCTCATTGAAAGAAAGCTGGCCTTCTCTACATTCACAACAAAAAATAATAATAATTGGACTTCTCTATTTATTCATTTTCCACACAAAAATGTCATTAAAATTTTTAAACTGTTTTTTTTTTTTTTTTTTTCATTTTTTTAAAGAACATATTGAGGTATAAATGATGCTCGCAAAGTGTTCAATACAATGCTTGAAAGTTTTCGAAGAGTGGAGAGTATTTGTGACGCACTTTTACTCTTATTTTGCTTTGTTTTCATTAACAAAACTTAAAAATCTTACTTAATTCCTCTGTTTGATTAGACTTTACTTCCTATACTACATTAACAAATTATTATCATTGATCTCACTAATTTAACCATCATACAACATGGGAAACTTTTACATTTCTTGCGTTATATGCCCCCCATTTTTTGCGTTATATCTAGTTATGAGAATCTATTAACTTATTTCATCTTGAATGTTTTAGGTAATTGCTAAACTTAAAGATCCTGCTGTGAGTTAGTACTGAGCTTTTTATTACAGGTAGAGACTAGTAGTAGTTTTTACTTTTTTATTTTATTTTTTATTTTTATTTTTAATTTTAATTCCATTATCATACTTTGTTTTAAAATACTGTGCATTATATAATGTATATTGCAAACACATGGAAGAAGAAATAACAAGTGCTTCTAGGCTTGTAGAGTTGAATGAGCACAATAGTGATAATAAAATGAAGGATACAGTGGATCTGAAAAATAATGAGTTGAATGAAGATAATGTTGAGAATGAAAAAGAGGAAACAAGAAAGGTAGAAGATAAAGTGGAGGATCCTTGTGTAGGAATGTTGTTTGGTTCCATTGATGATATCATGGAATATTTTACAAGGTATGGTAATAAAAAGGGTTTTGTAGTGGTTAAAAGAACATATAGAAAGGGAAATGATGGGGAGGTGGAGTCTTTGACTGTAGCTTGTAATCGTGCTGGAAAACAACAGATTAAAGCTAGTAACTCACTTAAAGCACAGCCACAATCGAAAACAGGTTGCAAAACTCATTTTAATATGATTCGATGCTTAGATGGATGGATATTGAAATCCATGGAACTTGACCATAACCATGGATTAAGTCCAAGCAAAACCCGATTTTATAAATGCAACAGAGTATTAAAACCACATGTGAAAAGACAACTTGAGTTGAATGCTGGTATTAAAATGAACAAGAGTTTCAATTCATTGGTGGTTGAGGCAGGTGGGCATGAAAACTTGCCATTTCTAGAGAAAGATTGTAGAAACCACATGGATAAAGTCAAGCGTTTGGAGCTCGGGGAAGGAGATGCTGTAGCAATGAATAAGTACTTTTTAAAATGCAAGCCAACAATTCTAATTTCTTTTACATGATGGATTTTACTGAAGATGGTCGATTAAAGAATGTATTTTGGGCAGACGCAAGAAGTAGGGAAGCATTTAAAGAGTTTGGTGATGTGGTTACATTTCACACGACATACTTGGTTAACAAATACAGCATGCCATTTGCTCATTTTGTTAGGGTAAACCATCATGGACAATCAATATTGCTAGGATGTGGATTGGTTTCAAGTGAAGATACAGATACATTTAGATGGCTATTTGAGTCTTGGCTTACACGTATGTCTGGAGTTCCTCCTAGTGCAATAATTACAGATCAAGACAAGACCATGAAAAAAGCAATACAGATTGTTTTTCCAAAAGCACAACATCGATGGTGCTTGTGGCATATCTTGAAAAAGATGCCTGAAAAATTTAAAGGATACAGAGAATATAAATCAATCAAATTTTGTTTGAAAAATGTTGTTTATGATTCCTTAACAAAAGAAGAATTTGAAGAAAGGTGGGGTTGGTTCATTGAAAAATATCATCTTGAAAGCCATGAATGTTTACTTGAGTTGTATAATGAAAGGTATTATTGGGTGCTTGCCTTTGTGAAGAATACATTCTAGGCAGGAATGTCAACCACACAGCGGAGTGAAAGCATAAATGCATTCTTTGATGGGTATGTACATCATCAAACAACCTTGAAAGAATTTGTAGAACAATATGATAAGGCTTTGGCAAAAAATGTGGTAAATGAAAATACTAAAGATTTCAATTCATTTCAATCATCTATACCATGTTTTACTCATTATGCTATGGAGAAACAATTTCAAAGTGTTTACACAACATCAAAATACAAAGAGTTTCGAAAAGAGTTGCTAGGGAAGGTTTGTTGTAATTTTTCTTCATGTAAGGAAGATGGTGTCATTTTAGAATATGAAATACGTGAAGATGGAGCATTTGGAGAAAATTCCCAGCATGCAACCTTCCTTGTTTATTTTAACAAGGATACCAATGAAGTAAATTGTGATTGCCGGTTTTTTGAATTTAGGGGAATATTGTGTAGGCATCAAATTACGATGCTCTTTCACATGAAGATTGATCAGGTACCAAACAAGTACATCTTGAAAAGAAGGTGCAAAAATATTAAGAGAAGCCACACCAAAGTTCGCATCAACTATGACAACTGGCTTGTCAAACCTGAAACACAACGCTTTGATAAAATGTACAAAGTCTTCAATGAGATTGCAGACTTGGCAGTAGATTCTGAAGATAAGTGTGAGAATGTGGTGGCACAAATTCTTGAATTAAAAGGAGAGTTCAAACAAGAAAAACTTGTTTGTGGAAGTAATGAACCCATTTCTGTAGGTATTAAACGTTAGTTGAATTTTTTTTTTTTTTTTTTTTTTTTTGTCTTATCATTTTATTTTGCATCATTTTTGTAACTACTTATGTATTAGGATTGCACTTTTCTATTAATAAATTTATTTACTTAATCAAAATAAAATTTCTATAGGTATTCCTATAGATTCAACCTCATGTGGAGATGATCTTGCAATTTCTAAAGAGACTAAAAACATACTTGATCTAGTAGTGGTTAGACAAAAGGGATGACCGCCATCTAAAAGGAAGCAGTCAATAGTTGAAAAAGTTGTTAGAAAAAAGGTGGAAAGGAAAAAGAAAAAGAAAACCAAAGTAAGTGAGAGAAATGAATTCAAGAAAAAGAAGGTTTTAGTATATTTCTTCTTGATTTTAAATTAATAATTGTTCATAGTATTTACTAACAATTATTGTTTATATTTTGTAGATAGCTACTAAGGTTGAGAATGTGTCTTGTACAACCCCTACTATGGGATTGAGGGTGCTTGGAGTACAAAAAAGTTTTAACTTAAATGTTGGAATCTTTATTTTGTATCACAAGGAAATTAAGATTTGGTTTAATTGTTTAAGTATATTGTATTTTGTATTGTACATAATGTAGGAGTTGGAATTGCAACAGTCACAACAGATTGGTAAAAAGAGTTATGAAGAATCCATTTAATTGCCCTCATAATATCATCGGGATGAATCCATATTATGGGTTGCCAAATATGCTACAAGGAGGAAACACGCCATTTCAGTCAAGTATGATAAGAAAAGTGGTTGAAATGCAACCATTTAGTTACCATGAAAACACATCTGAGGCATGTGCTTATTTACTTTGCTATTCTTATGTGTTTTTAGTTTTTTTTTTTTTTTTTTTAGTATAGGATTAACTGTTTGTCTATCTACACCTAATTTCTAAATATTGTAGTGTTCTCTTTACATTTAAAGAACTCATGAGACTCAATTTGAATTGTAACTTATCATGTTGTAAAGCATGGTATTACTGAGAATAATATCCTTTTAATATGCAGTTGAATTTAAATAGATTAGGCATTTTTTTTCTTTATTCAATTGCTTCTCATATATGTAATTTTATTAAACTATATGTTTTCATTTTGTTTTTTAGGATGATTCTCCACTTGAGAAGGCATATTATGATTTGTCAAATAAGCATCCAAGCAATTCTATTGGGAAGTTTGGTACCAATGATGTGGCAAAGGTTGGGAATCCAAAATTACACGAAGATGGTAGGGGCAATTAGTTTGTTTATGATATATAAGGTCATAAGATTAGTTTAAACATGGAAACTTGACAGTTAATATTTTTGTCTCATAATGTAGCCCATTGGGCAACCTTTTGTAATAAGGTTGGAACCTTCTCTAACTCTAGAACATTAATGTAAAAGTTCTTTTTAAATGCAAATCATTTTTTATCATCATCTGTTTGTACATAATTTCTTTCTCCTTTGCTAATATAAGTTGGCTAATATTAAGAAGTAATAAGTCTGTTACAAGATAATCTCTCTTAATTAAGGTGCAAAGATGATCCACCATAGGCGGCAGATTTTGAAACCAAACAAAAGCATCATAGGTGATAGATTTTGAAACCAAACGAAAGCATCATAGCTAGTATTGCCCATCTTTGACAATAGTTGTGGTAGTTAGTTATCACAGAAATGATATATATCATATCACAACAAAGGAAAAAAAAAAAAAAACCCAAAAACAAAAACAATCTTCTAGAACTTTATTAACCACAACTGGTTTTACAATATCCACTTAATATTATAACAACTAATTAACAAAAAAAATATAATAGACTAATTCTATGACTAATATAGACTCTTGTTACAAAGAAACGGTAAGTATACAACACAATAGGTGACCAAAATATACATCAACACCCAAAATAAACAAATACATCAAATGATTGCAAATAGCAGCTTTGGCTGCATTGCATTCCAATTTCCAAAGCCATCACTTGAGCATCTATGCTTTATGATATCCACTAAAGGAAGTACATCTTGAGCAAAACCCCAATTGAATTGGTGCTAATACTAGCAGCATTGCCTTCCAAAGCCAAAATTTGAGCTTCCATGCTTTAAGAGATCTACAAAAGGAAGTACATTTTAGACAACACCATAATAGAATTTTCACACTTTAACCAATATTTTCTAACTAGTTTCCAACATATTTAACTGTACTATGTGCATAAAAGCAATTAAAAATTGTGAGAGGAAATAGATCCCCAGTGATTGGCAGAATCTTAGAAAGCGAACTAGAATGAAAAGAAATATTCCTCTAACAGGTACACAGAAAATGAAATGCCCAATATGCAAAGTAAAAAAGACAATAAAGATTACATATAGTTGATGACTATAGATGAACAACTTAAACTTGTTACTTTTCACTAGATAAAGTGATGTCGTCCACTTTATTCCTAAGAACATGAAATGACATCACCAAAGTTCTAAACTATCACTAAAACATGAAATTGTACATAACACCCTCTCCATTTCTCTTCCTGTATGTGTCCATATACTTTAAACGGATTAATGGCTTATACAAAACTACAATTTTAACTTTATAATATTAGGAAACTACTAATACATCTTACTAAAGAAAAAGCAATCAGACCAAAGGCATTGAACACTTTTGACTTAACTAAATTGTCACTTCATCAATGTACCCATGTATGTAACCAAGAGAACTATAAGATACAAGAACATTGGATGGAAGGAGCTCAACCTGTGGCCAACAAGTACAATTGTGGAGGGTGAATCTCCATACATTTCTTTCACCATAGCCACAACATCATCGCACATAGTCTGCAAATATGAAAGTACCAATTTTCATGAGTAGACTATGACAAAATAATACATTTAAAAGGGGGCAAAAAAGGCCTAAATTACATAACCAGTGGAATGCATTTTCTATTGCTTATATTTACACCTCAATAGAAAGGTCGAGTCCACACTTGATGACAAGGGAATGCACTTGCATCCCAACGTTTGCCATTCAACTCTTGCTCATGGCTCATGCCTATAAATCCTTCCATGAATCTCCTTACTAGCTATTGCATCACCTAAACTAGCACAAGCAGATAAAGCACCAACATACGTATAATTATTGGGATCACCACCATCGTAAACCATCAATCTGAAACAATTCAAGGCTTCATCAAGATTTCTTTTAGGCATTGTATCAAACACTTTGCGAGCATCATGTATACCTCAATATGTTCGTAAAAAATTTAATGACAATTTTATGCGGAAAATAAATAAATAGAGAAGTCCAATTATTATTATTTTTTGTTGTGAATGTAGAGAAGTCCAGCTTTCTTTCAATGAGAATGAAATGTTACAGAGTAAGAAACAACAAAATTACAATCACAACTTAGTAATTTCAATAAGAAACAAAATCTAAGAAAGGTAAAGATATGTGGGTCTCACCGTTTTGAGGAAGATAGAGAAGCGACGATGTGCGACGGCGGGAAGAAGAAGTGAACGTCTCTACCTCTGCCTCTGCCCTTTGCCTCCGTCTCCGTCTCCACTTCCGCCTCTGGTGTGTGAGAGCAAGATTCTTCCTTCTACAAAACCCCTAAATATGCTGATATTTTGAATTTCTTGCGTTATATGCCCCCCCCCCCCCCCCATTTTTTGCGTTATATCTGGTTATGAGAATCTATTGACTTATTTCATCTTGAATGTTTTAGGTAATTGCTAAGCAAAATCTGAGAAAAGGTATAGATATGTGGGTCTCACTGTTTTGAGGAAGATAGAGAATTGACGATGTGCAACGGCGGGGAGAAGAAGTGAGCGTCTCTACCTCTGCCTCTGCCCTCTGCCCTCTGCCCTCTGCCTCCATCTTTGCCTCCACTCTACCTCCGGTGTGTGAGAGCAAGACTCTTCCTTCTACAAAACCCCTAAATATGCTGATGTTTTGAATTTCATCTAATTGTTTGTTTTGTTTTCTTAATCTTTTTATTTTGTTTTGAATTCTCATTTTATTTTATTTTTTTGTTTTCTTTTCCTAGTAAGATTATTTAAGTTTTCCTAGTCAGATTATTTAAGTTGTGTTTTGTGACTTGGCAGTGACAAGTAAGTAATGTTGTAAAAATGTTGTAAAATTATTGTAAACATAGCATTTCTTTATGTAAAATAGATAAAATGACTTTTTGGTGGGGTAAAATGCATTTTAATTACATGACCGGATGAGAATACTTTAACACCGTGCTTTGCAAATGAAGGAAGAGAAAAGAAAAGAAAGGATTAAGGAGAAAAGAAATGATAAAGAAAATGTTTCCTTTGTATATGTTTGGAAGTAGGGAGGGCAAGGGAAAAGAAGATGATTATTTATCTTTCATTTGTTTGGTTTGCAAAAGAAGAAAAATGTATTTTTTTACATTTATACCCTCATTAAGTGGACAAGTGAGTAAAAGGCTATTAAGCAAAATTGTTATTTCGTAAACCTTTCTCTTCATTGCTGCCCAATTTGGACTGATTGAAAATGGTGGGCCCAGTGGGTTTCATTTACTTTGTTTTCTCTTCACCAAACAATAGAAAAACAATCCCTTCCCTCCATTTCTTTTCCGTTCCCTCCTCTTCCTTCCATTCCAAACACAGCATAACAAGTCTATTAAGTAGCTTTGAGTGTTTTAAAGACTACCTGTCTACGAAGAAAGTCTTTGAGATCAAGGTTTTCAGACCCGGACCGTTCATTGAACCGTAAAAGGGAGAGGTTCAAGGTTTTTAAGGTCGAACCGAGGTTGAATGGGGTCGAACCGTGATGACGTCATAATTAATTTAATAATTAATTAAAGCCTAAATATAGATATTAAATTTATAAAACTAGCAAAAGTGACTAATATATCTATATATGTGAGGGAAATTTAATAATTTTCAAGCATATATTTAATAATTAAATAAGGAAGTTAATAAAATAAAATAATAACCATGAAAACATTAAAATTTATGATTAATTTTTGAAGCAAAGTTGATGATCTTTGAAGGATTTTAATTATAATTTTTTTTTATTCCTTGTAAGAGATGGATAATTTAATTAAGTAGAATAAAATTGTGTTAATTTATTTTTATAAAAAAAAAAAAAAAATTTGCTAAGGGGTTGGACCGCACGGTTCTTGAAGTCCAACCCGGTCCAACCCCGGTTTTAGGGGTTCACGGAATTGCCACATATGCCCGGTTCTTGAAGCTTAAAAACCGGTTTTCATCCCGGTTCCCAGTTTTTACGGTCCGACCTCCCGATCCGGTCCGGTTCTGAGAACTATGTTTGGGATAGCTAAAAATATGCACAAAAGTCACCTCAATAACTTAATTTAAGTGCTATTAGTCAGTCAAGTAATTGACCGAGTTATCCAGAGACGACTTATTGTTGTTAACACAATAAGTATATAGTCCAGATAATGCCCTTAAAAGTTATACATTACAAAAAGCATTGGACTTATTTTGTTTATTTATTTTAATAATTTGATAATTGGGGGTGGGGAATTTGAACCCTAGACGTCTTTATTAAAAATAGCAAGTACCAACAACTTGAGTTACAAGACTTTTGGCCAAAAACACTATACCTTGTTTATTCAATATATTATGGCTAGCTTCAAGGCGAATGTTGTCAATGGCATATTATAAGCTCAAATGTATATAAAAAAGAATAATCAAATGCTAGCGACTTAAAGGGATGTTCAATTTGTTCTTGAGCTCAAGTTTCATCAGTCATTGTTTGAGGGTGATTCCAAAATCATTGTTAAGGCTCTCACTTTCGGTGACTCTCATCTCTCTCTCTCTCTCATCCATCAGACGTTTTGTTAAAGGCACTAAGTCTATTGTGGGTTCTTTATAATCTCATTCCTTCTTTCATATTAGGAGGCAGGGTAATGCTGTAGCCCATTCCTTAGCCAGGAAAGCAAGATTATTTTTTGGTTGGTTTTGATGGAGTCTATTTCTCTAGAAATTTTCCATTTTGTTGCTTCTGATTTACAAGTTATTTGAATAAAACTATGACGACTTATTGTTGTTAAGACAATAATTAAGTACAGAATCCATATATATTAGTTCAAACTTCAGATAACGTCCTTGAAAGTTATACATTACAAAAAGTATTGGACTTTTATTTATTTTTTAAATAATTTGATAATTGGAGGTGAGGGAATTTGAATTTGGATATTTTTGTTAAAAATATTAAGAAATACCAATTATTGAACTACATGACTTATGGCCAAAAAACATTGGACCTTGTTTATTTGATATATTATGGCTTTTTTCAAGGCGTAGTCTATAAAAAGAATCGTATAAAGAGAGTGTATAAAAAAGAATAACCAATAAGCCCGATACGCATGCCAGAATGTCACCAACAAAATCATTAAGGTCTCAACATAGATGGGCATCAAGCTATTCCTATTTTGTTTAGCGATAAAAGATTTCCAAAAGGAGCAGCTACACACAGTTCAGTTATTGCTTTCTCTTGGGACCAAACTTAAACGTAAAGAAAAAAAAGTTCATCATTATTATATATCCAGAGGGAATTTCAGGGAAAAAAGAAAGAAAGAAAGGTTTGAATGTATTTTTCCCCATTGGGGTTCAAATTATAGTTGAATGCTGGTACTCACAGGACATCGGGGTAAGCTATACAAGACTGGTACACCTAGTCTCTAGTTTGATCCATAAACTTTAGTCAATGACTGATTTTTGTCTTTGAAGTTTATAGTGATATCTTTTAGTCTATAACTTGTTTTTTTTTTTTTTTTTTAGAAACTTGTCACTAATAACTTATAATGATTTTTTTAGTCCTTAACCAATTATTAAGATAATTATTTTTAATTTCTAACAAATATAAACTGCAAGAATTTTTTTGGCCTCTAATATGTTTCTCCCAGTGATGACGTGCCAATTCAATAATGGACAAATTTTAACTACAAAATTAGTTGTAGTCTAAGGCTACAACTTAGGTTACAACCTTACTCAATAAAATAAATATTACTACATATTTTGAAAATCTAATTGTTGAATTGCATGTTCTTTATGCTCATAATACACATGTCAAATTTTGTGTCAATCGGTTATTATTTACTATATGATCTATAAATTTATATTTTATGCATAATTCAAAAACTTGCAATTTAAACAATTTATAGATGAAATGGTTATTGATCTTTAATTTTCTAGAAATTTTGTAAGCATGAAGGACATAAGAAGAAAATGTAATCTAACAGTCAAAATTCACCTCTAATAAAAAGATATTGAGTAAGGTTAGGTTATAACTAATTTTGTAACTGAATTTTTTCCTTCATAATTTGGACATATCAACATCAAAAGGACTAAAAACAATCACTTTAAATTTTAGAGTTTGGAATCAATCATGGATTAGAGTTTAGGGATTAACAATGTAGTTTCACTTATTTTTAATTACTCTCTAATAAAGTTAAGATTTCCTTTTGATAATTCTTCTTATTCGAATGCATTTTCTTTTCAAAAGAAAATAAGTCAAATAACCCAAAAAAAGAAAAATAAAAAAAGAAAAAGAAATGTTTTGAGGCGACAAAGCTTGTCCTAAATTTCTAATAAATACCTTTTTGTCGCCGGAGGATACGATTTTGTAACAAACCGAAATAAAGGCGTTATGTAATAAGTCTATGTTTTAAAGACGACCTTGAGTCAACTCAATAAGCATGGACCTTTATTTTCTCTATTTTTTTTTGTTGTTTACGTGCCATAGATGTTGGGTTAGATTTCTAGGTTTTTTAACATCAATTTCAACATGTCTCTGCTTATAATTTATTTACTTTCTGTTTTTTAGGATTAGTTCTAAAAAAAGTTCTATGCCTAGGCCTAAGGCCTCCTCCTACACAAAAGGCCCCAAAATTATCTTAAAACAATTGGTTTCACATAAAGAAAAAAGTAGTTGGATTGTACAAAATCTAAATACAAAAAAGTAATTAGTATTTTTGCGTATAAAAGGCAAGAATGATAGTTGTAAATAAGAAAATTATAGTATAAAAATTAAATAAATAAATATTATTTAATTTATACTTGAATACAAAAAGGTTTCACTTAAATTCTTTGTCTCAGATATTTAATTATATTGAGATGATTTTGGGATTTCAATTAATGATTAGTTGTCATTGCTAAAAATAAAATAGTGCATGAAGAAGCAGAATATTGTAATCACGTCATTCAAGGACAAAATTGGCCAATGTCTTTTCACGCAAATTATACAGTCTTCTGCCTATCTTTCTAAACTAATTAGGGAAATGCCCATTTTTTAAAACTTGATTTTCTCAAAATCGAGTTAAGCCATATAGTGGCGTTTTTAAAGAGTCTATAGTGACGTTTTAAGAACTTATAGTAGCGTTTTGGAATTCGAGCTCCAAGAACTTGAGTTATAGGTAAAAAAAATTTTAAAAAAAATTGCCTATAACTCGAGTTCATAGAGCTTGAGTTCCAAAATGCTACTATAAGATAGAAGGCTGTATAATTTGCACGGAAAGGGCATTGGCCAATTTTGTCCCGTCATTCGATTATGGCTATTTAAAGGGGAAAATTCATTCATTTGTGATGGAATGTATGTTGAACTTTTTTTTGTTTTTGGTTTTTGAGAAGAATGTATGAGTGTAAACGATGACTACGAAAGTGAGTACAAGAATACTACAGCCAAAAGAAGTCTAGAGAACCTAGACTCTTAGAGCCGAGAACTTTACCAAAGTAAGAAGGAGACAGCTTTGATTTCAGCTGGAGAAACCAAATTCAAAGCCATCACAAATTATTAATAAGGTTTCAGAGAACAAAAAAAGAAAAGAAAAGTAATTGGGTTAATCTTAATCATATTAATTTCTCTCTAAATTATCAAACTAATTATTCATTCATGAAACAAACTAATTTTTTAATAATCTAAAATTATTATCTAGGATTATCTCATGTTTACATGACCATAATTATTTTCTCTTTAAAGAAATTAAAAAAAAAAAATTAGTCTTTAATTTATTTTTAATTAGTCTTTTGAGGATCAATTAAAATTCACCAAATTTATGCATGCATACTCATTCTAAGACCATCCAGCTACTGAAATTGTTTTCTTTGAATTACCTCAATCTCCCGTCAAAATCTTGATTTTTGCTCGGAAAAATATTATGCCCCCAAAATCCATGTGACCCATCCTGATGTGGATTTAATCTTTGACTAATTTAGAAATTTCAAAGTATATGAAATGAAAAATTTTCCCCCAACACAATATTTCTCAAAACTGAGATTTTTTATAGTTACAAAATGAGATGTTCATAATTACAAATTATTTTTGCAATTGTCAAAAAAAAAAAACACCCAACGAAAGCGCCAAAGTGGGCAGAAGTTTATTACATATTATCCTTCATGTAAAACAGAAATTATTTGTTTTTGGGTAAGTGACAAAGAAATCTTGATTTGATTAAAAAAGAAAAAAAAAATTAAAAAAATGATAAACAATCGGTCACAAACAAAATTTGTCACCAACACTCGTACAATTTAATATCAACACGAAGCCGGAAATAAACTTCTCCTTCAAAGGCGTCAGTCATCAAAGTGGCTATACCTCTAGCCATGAAGAAGTCACCAGTGCCACCAACCACTGAAATATCCCTAGTCTTGTTCATTATCGGATCAGCCCCAGCAAAGTTTATGCTCCCTTTATGTTGTGTAGAGTTGAAAACAAAGGAGAACCCCATCCAAGCTGTGAAAATGTCCCTTTTGTCATAAACATAAAAGCCTTGGGCACGACCAACTGGGGTTGAGTGTAGATTGTTGTCTAACGTAATGGGGTCATCAAACACAATCAAGTCACCAAAATGGTTTTGTCCTGCCATTATCGTCGTGTTAGCCCAAGCTGGTGCTCCTACCATGGCTGAAGTTGCATTGTTAGAGTTCTTGCCATTGTAAATAATGTCATGGAAATAGAAAACCAACCTTTTACAAGGGTTTCGAGCCTTGATTTTCCTGGTGGGTGTAGCGGATAAGGATCCAAAGAATAGAGATAAGAGGAAGAGAGCAATAATTAGATTTTTAGGTTCCATTGTTAGTTCAATGGATAATGGGGTGGATCGAAATATGAAAGAAGTTGATGCTTTCATGAGATAAGGGACTCATTATATATAGTAGGAGAATGTTACTATCAACTAATTAAGTAATAAATTAGTGGTAAAGCTTGGCTTAAAAGAGATTTTGACAAAAAGAGTAAACCCCATTCACAATCCATGGTACTGTTTCTTTTCGATAGCTTCATGTCTACGACTAACGTAATAATTGGACACAAAAGTAGATTCAAACATGGTGTGAAGTCGCATTCAAGGTTGTTTGTCTACTTTTCATGTAAAGCCATATGAAGAAAATGGGATCCAGCAATTTTGATTGATACATTATCTAACCATACTTGAAAGGCTAATATATATATATATATATATATATATATATATATATATATTTATTGGATTGAAAGGCTAATATATATGACGGCAATGTTATTTTCAAATAATTTGCATAATTCCTATCTTTTCAATCTCGCTTTACCCTACTCTTCACGTGTCTAACTCTAACCACTTTTTTTTTTTTTTTTTTTTTCCTACTTTGCATAATGGAAGACCCTACCTCAACTAGAACAACTAACCTTACCCTACAACTTACTAGGGCCATGCCTTGAAGCACAATCAAGTCACTAGAGCGATTTGCTTTTAAATACTCGAAGAAGATTTGTATTCCTCGCGAATAGCTCGCAATTTCATTGATTAGTGGCCTTTGGTCCATAGAAAAAAAAAAATTTCCAATGCATCTGCATTTTTGTTCTCGATAACTTTGTTTAAAAACTTGATAACTCAGATATTATTGGATTAGAATCTTTTAGAATTTTTATGCTGGATCTTGTTGTTAACTATTCACAAAATAGTTATAAACAATTAATGTGTGAGAGAGAGAGAGCAATGGATTCATTAGTACATAATAATTGAACAAAAGGCTGATAATGATTAATACCGGTTTAGGCAACAAATAAATTTAGAACAACTTTTCTCCTCTTTATTTATTATTTATTAGCATTTATTATGAGAAATGCTATACACACAATATTTTTATAATAAATCTTAAGTGGTAGGTTATTATTGATTGTTATAAATGAGTAAAAAAAGTAATTTAAGTTGTGAATTCAAATTATAACCCGATGATGCCAAAAATTGTTAGTGAACTGCACAGTCCTCACGCGCTCTAGACAAAACCTGCGAAACAAAGACAAAGAAGACCTTGCAAAGAGTACCGGCCGGTGTAGTACTAGCCAAATACCCTCTGAACGTTAAGTTAGAGAGAATTTCTACAATTCTAGAGTGCCAGAGCTAAAAGAATTACGCATACCTTGATTTGTGAGGGTTTTGGAGTTTTTATAGTAGTGTAGAGCCGACCTTAATTTCTTGGTGGAAAGGGCATTTCCTTATAGGAGAGATCTTCACCAATATTCTCAATTTATGGGATCATTTTCTTACAGGGATTCCTATAATTATGGTGGGGCGTGGAACGTAAGACATTTCCATACCAGAATCCTTGGAGACTACCATACCACGTGGATGCCATGTAGATGCCAAAAGGCTGACACGTGGTCTTCAACAAACCATCCCATTTTTATCCGTTCACTCAAAAGTGTCTGTCTGTCTTCTTACTTTCTTGTCTAGGAGTCATTTCCGTCCACCAGCTTTAGGGGTGTGCTCGGTTTAGTTCGGTCGGTTTTCTATGTGTATGGCCAACCGAAACCGAATATTTCAGTTAGTGAAATTCTCAACCGAAACCGACCGAAATGGTTGGAAATCAATAGATTTCGATGGTATTTCTGTTTCAGTCGGTTTTGGTTGGGTTTCGGTTTTCCAAAGAGAGGGCTATTGAGATTTTCAAAACCCTAACTTTAATCACATAAAAAAAATAATAAATAAATAAATAAACCAATTAAGCAATAGAGCAGTTGAACAAAGTTGATGAACGAAGTTGATACAAAGTGACAGAGAAAGAAAAAAGAAGAACCATACCGTAGGAAAAGAAGGAAGATGATCGTGTCGTGGGGAGGCTAGTGTGCGGAGGCCGACGGTAGAAAGAAGATTTGGAGTGATTGTGAAGTCTAGTGTGTGAGAGTGACTGTGAAGTGTGGAGGCTATGTTTTGTGTGTGAGAATGAGATGAGAGTGAAACGTGTGCTAGGGTTTTTAACTTTTGTTTTAATTTAATTAATTTACCTAATTAATTTAAGTTTAATTAGATATTTAATTAGTTTAATGGGTTAATGGGCTTGATTATTTGCAAGGCCAAAGGCCTAATGCATTAATGTATTTGAAAAGCCTATTTTGATTGTAGGTTGCCCAATATATTTGCAAGGCTAGCCCAATATGATTTTATATTATATATATAATATTATAATATAAAATATATTATATATTATTTGGTTCGGTTTTTGCTGGATCGATGCATACATACCGAAAACCGAAACCGAAACTAAAACTTTCGGTTTGTGAGAAATAGAAACTGAAACCGAACTGCACCGAAACTAAACCGAAATTTTGGACACAGTTTGGCCGGTTTCATTTGGTTTTTTTGGTTCTTCGGTTTTATGCACACCCCCAGCTTTGTTAGTGTTAGAAAATCTGGTTTTGTATCTCATACAAAACACACAGCGGAAGCAACAAACACGGATCTACTTCAATCATGAAAGATAACATGTAACCATGAATTCTAGAACAAAGAATAGAAAGCGTACCTTGGTGCAGTGAATTTCAAAATCAAAACTTGAGAAATTCTCGGGAATACTTTCAATCTTCACTCCAATTCCACTTGATACCCAAGATGTGTGGTCTCTTAATCAGTTTCCAAGGGAGAGTAAGATAGTGGTTTTCACTCACACATACAAACCATTTCATAAAGATTTCTCTCTATGTTGTTACTCACCAAATTCTGTATGTTTCTCCCTTTATATCTAACTGATTATCTAATTGGACTAGCCTTTTGGGCCTTTCCAATTGGGCTTAAGTGTGTGGCTTAGAGTGGGACCAAAAGGGACCAATAAGACACTAGTTCCAATAAGCCTTGGGCTTTTCTATCAACTCTTGACAAGTCTAAAGTTACCATTAACTATATTTAATACCACTATATAAATATAGTTGCACTCTAGGCCTTATCTATAAATTATATCCCAAGACTTTATTATAGATACAACCCCTTCATTAAAATATTCGTAATAACACAAAGTCATGAATGTAGATTGCCACTTTGAAGATTACTACATCTTAATCCTTGAGTACACGGTTTAGTCCTTTATGTTATTCATTATATATTTATGAAATCTAATTTCATAAATATGTACGTAGTAACTACTTACTAAAGTGGTTAGGCCTAACTTTTTGAATAACTGAACCCATTAAACTTATCTCAAGGGGATATTTTATATCTCCGTTAAGAGACTATGAATTCCATCTTGAGAATATATGTTCCATCAACACTAAATGCGGTTGCCCAACATACTGAGGTTTTGACCGTAACTTATAGATCTCACTCCTGATATATCAAAGCAACCTACATCTCATGATTAGGTCCATTATTCTCTCAGGATTTAGAGTTGGTGTAAATAGAAGTCGTGAAATTTATTATTCATTTGACAGTCGTTAAGAGAATAATAAATCTCACAGCGGTCCAGTTCAATATGTCGTAACTCTTAAAACATATCAACATATCAACTAGAAGTCTCCACTTCCATGATCAAAACAAATCATCGTAGTTGATATGTTATAGTCTTCGCAGATGAAATGCCTAATTTCATCACCGACAACGAACTAAAATTCTGAATTTACAAAGAACTTATGATTTATATCTTCTATGACTAAATCACATAAATCACATACTATGCATCTCATGGACTAAGATAATATTACATTAGTTCATAAATAGTCTCATATAATTAAACAATTTAATTATTTATGACATGCCAATAAATTGGATTTTAGGGCATAAACCCCAACAATCTCCCACTTGCCCTCAAAGACAATTTACTATATATCCGACACTTATCTCCCTTTAGAGTAATTCATAGTCACCCTAAGGCAAGGTTTGGAAATAAGTTTCAGTCAGATTTATTGCATAAATTATCTTTTCTACTACTACTTCTCAAGTACTCATATCTCTCTAATGAGATAATACTTATACTTAATGTGTATCTTCACCACCTAAGATGAACACATATCTTGAAGTCCTACTTCATGAATCACAATCAAATTACAAGTCAGTATTTGTACATCCAGTAACCATCAAAATTTCACTTTTGTGGACAAGCGTATAATCCCTCATTCTCCTAAGATATTTGAGTATATGCTTTACTCCCACTTAATTAAGTGATCTTTGATTCAATTGATATTTGCTTACCATGCCCACTGCAAAATAGATATTTAGCTTAATATATAGGATAGCATAAAGACTTCCTATAAATTTGATATAAGGAACCGTCTTAATATGCTCTTCCTTTTATATATCTTAAGACTATAGTCCTATATAAAGGAACTTCAAACTTAAAAGAAAAGAATCCTTTCTTGAAGTATTACATGCTATACTTGACTAGAATCTAATCTACTTAAGCAGTTTGAGATAGACCCAACATCCTAATTTCTGAATTTTAACAAAGTTATAATTCTTAGGATGTGACTAGCCTTTCCCAAGTACTTTATATCATACTAGACTAGACAACCAAAAACTCTTTTGATGACAACAACTCTACATCATTTTAAATTATTAGAATGTCATCAACATACTTTAAGAAAGTTATTATTCTATATAACTTCTACACACATAAGGCCTTTTAATACTTGATCAAAATCAAATAATTTGATTGCTTGATCAAAGATGATATTTTACGATTTAAATGCTTGCTTTAGTCCATAAATGGACTTTAAGCAACTTGCATACTAAACACTACTGGTTCCATGTTATGAACAAGTCTACTTACATCATATAGATGTCTTCCTCAAGGTTGCTACTAAAAGAAGCTTTCTTGATATTCATTGCCATATTTCATTCAAATGAAATATAATGAATAAGAGAATCTAGATAGAGTCAAACTAGACTATTGGTGAAAAAATCTTTTCATAATCGAACAATTTTTTTCTGAATAAATCTTTTTGCCACTAGTCTTGACTTTAAAGGTTTGCACCTTCAAATCTGTCAATCTCATTTACTTGTAGACCTATTTGAAAACAATAGGTTTAATGCCATAAGGCACCTCTACAAGTTCTAGACTTTAAATAGAATCTAATTCTATTCACATAATCTTGATCCAGTAATCCATATTCATATCATTTATTGCCTTTATGTAGGACCAAGGATCAAATTCATATCCTTGTGGAATAACCACAAAAGTTTATTCCAAAAGTATGAATTTATTTGGTAATCCCCCCACCACGATATTGTATCGGTGTAATAGTTGTCTAAAGAATAATATCTTGTGATGTATCTAATACAACCATCTCATTTCCAAATGTATTTTATAGTTGTCCTACAACAAATTCTGACATTTTCCTTCTAGAACAATCTACGATTTGCTTTAAAATTATTCACATAGTCATAATCAAGAACTTTACAAACATCTTGTCTTTTTTATGACTACCAAAACAATCTTTGCAATTCCTTTTGGATACCCAACATACACATACATTTTTCTACCTTTTAATTTCAACTTGTTAGACTTCCTTTCTAGCACAAGTGCTGGACATCTCAAAAAATGGAAGTATCATATATTAGGTTTTCACCCAATCCACGATTTGACAGATGTCCTAGGAACAAACTTTTGAAATCAATTTTAGAAAATGTATAGTAATTATTAGAGTATATCTCCAAAAGAAATAATCAAATAGAAATACTTATCATGTACTTTACTATTTCTAAAAGAGTCTTATTCCTCCTTCATGTATGCACTGACTTAAAGAAGTCAATGACACTATATTTCTTTACAATAAAGGAGCCCTAGATCATATTATCCTCTAAATAGAACTCATAGATTGGGAATATAACAAAATAATGGTTCTAAAAGCCCATCTTTCACCAATCTTGAATAACACTTAGATTAATAAAATCTAGACATAAGTGCCAAAACATACAATACAAAAGGATGGAAACTTTCTCTTTTAAAAGTAAAACATGTAAATTTCTATCTAGAAAACAATCATGGACAATGCTTAGCTTTACCAAAACAGAAATACTTTCCTTTTGGCCATTCTTTTGAGTCTAATTTTCTTTTGGCAACTACTAGGGCAACTAACTTGTCCAATTGTTTGGTATTATAATTCATCTTCTTACCACCCTTACCTTTCGGTTTAGGCAAAGAATTTGAATTAAATCATATTGATCATAGCCTTAACTTTTAGGATACCTTCCGTTGCGTAGAACTCACTCATCAATTCAAATAATATAAAAAGAATTTATTTTCAAAACAATCTAAATTGACCAAATGATTCTAACAAAGACTTATGGATCATATCCATATGAGATTAACATTTAATCTCTACATCCAAGAATTCCAATTCATTTTAAAAATAAAATATTTTCATAAAATAACATAGAGTTGGAACTCCTTAAGCTTTTCTTGGCACTCAATATGATTTATACCGATATCGTCTAGTAACACGATATTTCATACCAAACATCTCATTTAGATTTAATATAAAGTCTAAGTCTAGTACTAACTCTTGCATCTCATGCAGTAGCACAATTGAGATAGAAGCTAATGTATTATTTTAGCATTTCAATGGAAACTATGATCATATCATAAGCTATCTTCCATCAATGCATCATGCATAGGAAATTATGACAATGCTGAATCGAAACATATTTATGTAATTCAGCTCCTTTAAGCACCATGTCTTAATTAATGTGATTCTATTAAAATAGTAGCTAGAGAACAAAATTTATGACAATTTTATTTTGAGACCATGAACTTAAATACCAGGACATTATCATTTTGCATCCATAACCATATAGTATGGAACCCGAAAAACATACTATACTAGGTGCAACGACATCCTAATCCCGCAATTAATATTCCTCAGCATAGAGTGAATATCAACCACTATGATCAGGCGAGAATTATTCTCATTATTAATGCTATCATGGTAACTCTTACCAAACAAAAATAATTTGCCGCTCTTCCTTTGCCCTCTAAGTAATAATAGCAAGAACTCAGCATAGAGGATACTATTAAACTTAGTCTAGTGTACACCATTGTCTAGAATCATGTGTAGCCACATTTTATCCCTTTAACAAGCTTATTTTGTAGTACCATGATAAAAACACCCTCCGCATGGAATGCAAAGCTCGAGACTAAGACAAGGTGTTTAATCAAACCACTATAAACCAAGAAATTCAATCTTGTAGTACCATGAAATAAACATCCTCCGCATGGAACGCAAGGCTCGAGGCCAAGACAAGATGTTTACCCCACACCACTATGAACTGACAATGGAGGCCGTGAGATCCAACCCTTGTATCTCTCTCCCACTAGAAATTTTAAAACAAATGGATTGTCATGAAATCATTGTGATCTAATCACAATTTTAACCCTACACATTAAATATGTTTAATTGTTTAAATTCAATGTGATGTAACTAAGTCATATCACAATAGCGTAACGAACATTCGCACAATGACAAAAAAGTTTAACCTTGTAATCCGTGAAGTAAATACCTTCTGCATGGAATGCAAGCCTCGAAGTCAAGACAATGTATCTATTCACATTACAATAAACTTAACAAAAGGGTTATTTCAACACTCCCACTCATTATTTGGGTTTTTCTTTAAATAATTGTGATCTCATCACAACAAATAACCTTGCACTTGATAAAGACTCTAGTCTCATTAGAATCACTAGCTAAAATGGAAGTCCTAAACTATTTAGGATTCCTTAAACACTAATGAATCAAAATTAGTTATATAGAACTCTATTCTTAATTTACTAAATAAAAGATTCTAATCCCATAAGAAAATATATACCTTTTAATTAGAATTTTAATCTCATTAAAAACCTCTAATTAAAATAAATTAAGGACTTTTAATCATAAAACAATTTATGACAAGAGTTCTATTTAACTACATGTAATAAACAAGTGTCATAATTTTTGGCGACTCGTTTTGGCGACTCGCCCAGTCGTGAAACTCCAGTCGCCAGTTTTGGCGACTCGGACAAGTCGCGAGACTCCAGTCGCGAGTTGGCGACTCACCCAGTCATGAGACTCCAGTCGCAAAGTTCACATAGAAGCTTTCGCGACTCACTCTCCAGTCACGAAAAATACACAGAAACAGCCGTTTTTTCTGTTAACCATTTTTGACGTTTCCAATGAACAAAATTCATTCTTAATGATCAAAAACAATTAGATTAAGATTAAAACTTGAATTTCATTGATGTTAAAGTGTTAAAATTCAATTTTACATGGTTAAAATCAAACTTAAACAACATCATAATATCAAAATCAGTTTTAATCAAACAATAGTTTCAAAAACTATACTATGCAGAAAAATGACTGCAAAATTTTCACAACTTAGAATCCACATCATAGATCACGATAAATAGCAAGTTTCCCATGTATTACTGAAAGCCAAAAATAGTTAACTCTTTGATTCGGACACCGAAACAAAGACAAACATTTCGTCTTTCCTCATTCTTTAATCAAGAATGAACATGGGAGACTAATGCAGAAAGAAAAAACGATTTCATACAGTTCCCTTCTTGCTATCTCTTATCAAAACATATAGAAAACATGTTCAATCATTAATCTAACAATAAATTAATAAAACCCAACATGTATCTATATTAGACCATACATGCAACAAGTATGCAAAAAATTTTGCTGCATAAAACTAGAACACCAAGAAAATGGTTTTTCTTTAATTTTGAAACTCAATCACATGTTATACAAGCATGATATTGAAGACCGCTCTAATACCATTTGTTAGAAAATCTGGTTTTGTATCCCATACAAAACATATAGCGGAAGCAACAAATACGGATCTACTTCAATCATGAAAGATAACATGTAACTATGAATTCTAGAACAAAGAATAGAAAGCGTACATTGGTACAGTGAATTTCAAAATCAAAACTTGAGAAGTTCTCGGGAACACTTTCAATCTTCACTCCAATTCCACTTGATGCCCAAGATGTGTGGTCTCTCAATCAGTTTCCAAGGGAGAGTAAGAGAGTGGCTTTCACTCACACATACAAACCATTTCATAAAGATTTCTCTCTATGTTGTTACTCACCAAATTCTGTATGTTTCTCCCTTTATATCTAACTGATTATCTAATTGGACTAGCCTTTTGGGCCTTTCCAATGGGGGTTAAGTGTGTGGCTTAGAGTGGGACAAAAAGGGACTAATAAGACACTAGCTCCAATGGGCCTTGGGCTTTTCTGTCAACTCTTGATAAGTCCAAAGTTACCATTAACTATATTTAATACCACTATATAAATATAGTTGCACTCTAGGCCTTATCTATAAATTATATCTCAAGACTTTATTATAGATACAACCCCTTTATTAAAATATTCGTAATAACACAAAGTCATGAATGTAGACTGCCACTTTGAAGATTACTACATCTTAATCCTTGAGTACCCGGTTTAATCCTTTATGTTATTCATTATATATTTATGAAATCCAATTTCATAAATATATACTTAGTAACTACTTACTAAAGTGGTTAGGCCTAACTCTCTGAATAACTAAACCCATTAAATTTATCTCAAGGGAATATTTTATATCTCCGTTAAGAGACTATGAATTCCATCTTGAAAATATATGTTCCATCAACACTAAATGCGGTTGCCCAACATACTGAGATTTTGACCGTAACTTATAGATCTCACTCATGATATATCAAAGCAACCTACATCTCATGATCAGGTCCATTATTCTCTCAGGATTTAGAGTTGATGTAAATAGAAGTCGTGAGATTTATTATTCATTTGACAGTCGTTAAGAGAATAATAAATCTCACAGCGGTCCAGTTCAATATATCTTAACTCTTAAAACATATCAACATATCAACTAGAAGTCTCCACTTCCATGATTAAAACAAATTATCGTAGTTGATATGTTATAGTCTTTGCAGATGAAATGCCCAATTTCATCACCGACTACAAACTAAAATTCTGAATTTACAAAGAACTTGTGATTTATATCTTCTGTGACTAAATCACATAAATCACATACTATGCATCTCATGGACTAAGATAATATCCCATTAGTTCATAAATAGTCTCATATAATTAAACAATTTAATTATTTATGATATGCCAATAAATTGAATTTTAGGGCATAAACCCCAACAATTAGACCAACTGTACCGTCTTTTCTGGTTATCTCGTCTCTAAAGTCTGACTCCGTTAATTAAATTTGTCTACCCTGGAATTTACCCCTATCATAACCAACAACTTATTGTCTATAATTTGTTATGAAAGTATTGTGAAAATGTTATTGACGTAATACTTCTCATTTATTATTTGACAAATAAGAGATCTAAGGTATTTAATTTTATTATTTATTTTAAAGAATAACTTTTAAAATTATATCTATAAGGGTGTAAAACCGAAGTTTTACATCCTCCAATTCCAACATGCCACATCATTCTAACACATATTAAAGAATAAACACAACAACACCCAATCAATTTTAATAATCATCTGAAAATATAAGGACGTGGTGTAAAACCCAAGTTTTACATCCTTCAATTCCAACATGCCACATCATCATATCACATATTAAAAAATAAGCACAACCACACCCAAACAATTTTAATAGTCATCTAAAAATCCAACTAAATTGGGAGTATATGGAGATATTATTAGATGTGGTAGGATATATTGAGTTTTAAGTATAAAAAGCTAATATAACAACCTCTTATTAGATGATGTAAAATATGAGTTTTATACCCCATTCTTACCAAATTCGAACTCATTTATAAAATACTAGCTTCTAAGCATGTGTGTTGCGTGTGCTCAAAAGTTCTTCTATATTTTTTGGTAAAAGTTAATAATTTGCATTTATTAAACAAATAAAAAGGATAAACTTTAGAGAAAAGTAGGAACTGTGATTTCTTTAAAAATAAGATGAACGTGAGGGGAAAGAAGACTAAATTTTAAGAGTTCTCTTAGTTTTGTATTTTATTTTTTAAATTGGGGGTGTATTACTTTTATTTAGATGAAAAATGAATAAAAAATCCTAAATTATAGGAGTTCTTTTTTTAAATGCAAAATGAAATTTGTTAATTGACATTTATGACATTATTTTTAAGAGAAGTTACCATTTATTAATGAGGGTATTTTTGAACCACATAAAAATCCAGTTCAAAGAAGGGAATCCTCGTATATAATGTAAATACATGGTATATATTAAAACTTAATCACGTCTGTACTTGCCTCTTTCTTTTTTTTTTTTTTTCAAACAAGTACTTAATTTTTTTATTTTATGCAAATACTTAATCATTGCCAACACATTAAAAATTGGGATTGACGGTCTTATGCAAGTACTTAACCATTGCCAACACATTAAAAATTGGTATTGGTGGTCTTCTTGAGTTAGGCTAAAATTTATGGAACTGAAACTTCTGAATTAAGATTTTATTTTTTAAATCTAATAAATATAAAATGTCAAATCATTTAAAATTAGTAAAGTAATATATTGAGTAGATTGTGACATTTAAAAGGATGGCATGAGTTTATGTGTTAAAATTTGTCCCACATTAAGTTTGATAGTCCCAATCATATCCTCATCCATAGAGACAGCAGTGGACGAGAGTAACTCCAAGATTCGTCCAACTAGTGGTGACCACTAGGCAAGGACAAATCCATCCGTCCTCGATCATTGATGAAGAGTTAAAAAAAATGATGAGCCCCATACCGTTGGAGAGATATCTCACCATTAACACCCTACAGAAGCGTTACTAATACAGAAATGAAACCACCATTAAGGCAGCACCAACGGCTAGAAGGAAGAAGTAAGCACCTATATATACCTACCCATAAGACCTGACCAAAGGTACAGAGACTCTAGTTCATACATACTGATATCCTAATACTTCTTTTCTCATTCTAGCCATTCTAACTTTATCATCGGAGGTTTTGTGGCAGGCACCACATCGGTGACCCACATTTCTCCCTTTCACTATCCATTTTCTCAAGATCAAGTTAGCTGTAGACGACTCCACTCTAGACGATCATTTTGACTAACGATTCGAGCATCATCAGTTTGGCGCCGTCTGTGGGAAACGCTTTTCGCACTTAGTTCGAAAGCACTATTCCATTCAACTTACAAGTCCAAATGGAATCCAATACTACCCAAGATCCAGCAGCATTAGCTCTACAAATTCATATGCTCGTAGCCACCGTGGAAGAGCTTACCAGGCAGAACCAGGAGATGAGGCAGTGACTACAAGAAGAAGATAATCGCTCAGAGACCAACCGAGGCGATGAAGGAGACAGCCAGAGAAAACGACCAAGCACTTCAGAAGGGGTAAACTCAGATCTCCTTAGGGAAATAAGAAAAGGGACGGATGAGTTGAGAAGCGCTATCAAAGAGAAAACGAACCAGAGTTTGGACAGAATGGTCAGGAAGATAGACTCACCCTTCACCTTAGCTGTTAGGACTATCCACCGACCCCGTGTACCCGACCAACCCGCTTGAGTCGACACTCCGACGGTCGATGGCGGATTGCCGCCCACAGAACCTGATGCCTTCGGGTCAGTTGGCGGTTTTCCTCTCCCAAAACCTGAGCAACCAAACCCGATCATGAACCTAGAAACTTCCGGCGATATTCGAAGGTTCTTTGACGAAAACATCAAAATCTGGCAAAATTTGAAGTTATCTAGCGAAAATTTACAAGAAACCCATAAGATCGAACAAGATCCGACGGGATCTCGTCGAGATCTAGGCCAGATCCAACATCTCGACGAGATTTGGCAAGTTCTTGTTGTTATCTGGCTAGATCTCGACAGACACAGCCAAAATAATGGCATCGGAGATAAAAACCAAAACCGACCGGTGAACCCGAAAACCCAAATCGACCCGAACCAGCCGATCCGACTAGCATTCCTGGTCGGTTTCAATCATCCACCCGAAAAATTCAGGTCGGGTCCGAGTCGGGCACAAACTAGACCCAGCCCGACCCGTGGACACCCTTACTAGCCGTCCAGGAATGCCCAGTACCCAAGGTTTTGAAACTCGGACCGGACTGTACAGTCCGACTGGAAAAACCGCGAACCTCTCAGTTTTGCAGCTTTTTTAGCTTCAAGAACTGCTCTATGTGAAAAAAGCAGGAACCCGTGCAAACCGTGGTCGGACCGTAAGGTTCTGAGAACCGTGACCGGTTTTTGAGGTTTGGACGGTTTCTTTTTGTTTTGGCTTTTGCGATAAATTTTTGCTAATACACCGGTATGAAGTTATGATCAAATCTAGAAGAAATGAACGAACACAAAGAAGAACAAAGATCGGAAGGAGATCTGATAATTTCAGATCTTGAACAAAGGGATTTGTAAGGAAAAAAAAAAAAAGAACCAGTGAAGAAGAAGAAGACAAGTTCCTCAAAAAAAAAAAAAAAAAAAAAAAAAACTCCACACTTGCTCAGCAAATAAACAATAAACACAAACTACATCAGATCAAAAAAACAAAAACAAAAATTACAGTAACATGTATCTTCGTCTTCTGCTGCTGCTTCTTCTTCTTCTTTCTTCTTTTTTTTCCGTTCATAGAGCTCTATAATTTCCTCTTTTTCGTTGAGGTATGTGTTTCTCTTTCTTTCTTTAGACTTTTGTTACTCCTTTTGAATTCCAAATTCTTTGTCCCTCACGTGGCTAACTTGGAAATCATGAAAGGTTTTAAATATTTTAATAAAAGCAAAAATTTTCAGCCATTAGATTTAGATATTTTTTTTAGGTACCCAACGTGATGTAACATGCATTGATAGCCGAGAGGAGCATTAAATATTTTAAGTATTTTGGAGTGTAAGAAAAGTGCTAGGTCTACAATAATTTTACAACAAATCATAAGTGGTTAATTGTTATTGGTTCAAATTTGAACCTAATACTAAGATTACTTTTTTGCCCAAATAATAACAACAGTAACAACCTACCATTTTGGATTTGTTGTAAAAATGTTGTGAAAATGTTGTGGACATATCATTTCTCTGAGAGTAATGTAGTATCACAATATTTTACAAAAAAAAATTTTCTATAATTTGACACATGGCAAAATGTGAGTAATGAAAAAAAAAAATTTATGGGTTTACATCTCTACCACTCACATCTCATCATGTGACAAATTATGACAAAATTTGTATAAAATGTTATGGTACTATTATTTCTCTAATTTTAATTAGTATTTACAGTTAAGTATATAATACTTATTAAACAATTATTTCAATTTAAAATTATTAAATAATTTAAATATTTTATTTGAGTGTCTTTCTAATTCTTATATAATAATAATAATAATAATAATAATTATTATTATTATTATTATTATTATTATTATTATTATTATTACAAGTTTAACTGATCAATTTATAAATAAATAAATAGATATTATATTTAAATTTGCTTAGGATTTGATATTTCTTATTTGTCTTGTAAAAGTTATGATATGAAAATATATATTTGAAATATAAATATTTATATTTAATTGGATTATTTTAATTAATTTAATATTTTTTTATTAATTTAATATTTTTATATATAAAAAATAATTATTAAATTAATTATGTCGTCATCACGGTTCGACCTCAAAAACCTTAAACTTCTCCCTTTTACAGTTCAATGAACGGTCCGGATTTCAAAACCTTGGTAATTATGTGTGCCGCTTCCAAGATACAATAAGCACAGCCATCCACTATAAATCCTTACAAATCTATGCCATTTGTAAGATGAGAAGCTCTTAATAGTACTTTCTTTACCTAGAAATATTATGTATAAAAGATTATAGTCATTAAAAATAAGACTATATATATATATAGGTTTAACTCCTTAATTCAATTGCATTTAAAATTCGTTTACCATTTATCAATAGTAAATTGTTATAAAGTGGGTAATGAATTGTAATATATATTCAATATAGCTAATAATGTAAATTAATGTGGGTATTACCAAATGACAGTATTCAACATATGGATAGCTTCAAATAGGCAATGAATACCCGTTGATCATATATTCAATATTTAGATTAAAAGTAATACTTTTTATAATAACTAGTCGCAAACCCGTGCGATGCACGGGAATTCTACCAATTTTTAAAATTAAAAATAGATAAAAATTATATCCATAATAAAAGGACATGAAATATCATTACTTTCCCAAAAGATTAGCATCAACAATAGTAGAAACATTAACTCATACTATTCATTCTAGCCATCACATTTTTTTTTTTTTTTGGGTGCAAAACTACTTACTCAAACAATTAAACTAAACCTATGAGATGGTTTTTTGTCCATATCATCTCTGTAGCCCAAGCTCGTAAAGTGATAAGATATGTTAAAGAGGAGAACACATTAGTCCACATTTTAATTGTGAAGGAAAAAAAAAATTATCACTGGAACATTAAGATAAACCTCCAAATGATGTGACATTAAAATTATAACAACCATCAAGTAATAACAAAATATACATTATGGGCGTTCCTAGCCATTTTTCTCCTTCCAAAAATCATTCCCATATTTCTAGATTAAAAAAATGACACAAAAGGAGTGTATATAATGGAAAGAATAAGTTCACCTACCACATCCAAAGGCACATAGTAGGCCATTAAATATTTTTATATTCAAACAAACAAATAGGGTTAATTGTAGAAATCCATCATAAACAGAGGGATACTTTCTCTTTGCACTCCAAAATATAAATAACTTTCCATTACCATCCCAATTGCACCTAAACATGGAAATTGCACCCCATATTTTGAATGATGATTAAAATTAACGGGTCACATGTGATTCACGTGACAATAAAATAATTAATGATGATTCAACTATATCTAAACCTTCAATATATTTTAACATCACATCTTTTGATATTTCAAGCGATGTCAAAGGTAGAACCCTACCAAGCAATGATCCAACAGCAGAAGTGCCAAAAAATCTTGAGATGAAACAATTAAACCAAACATAAAACCAAGTTTGAGATAACCAAGAAACTTAAATATGCAACCATATTCCAATTTCAAATTCTTTCTAGAAACATATTACCAATAAATATGCAATAAATAGTACAAAATAAAGGAAAGACTGGTAAATACATGACTGTCCTCGTCTTGTAGTTGTATTACTAAATAACCCAGATAACAAAATGCCAAATCCTTGCCTGCAAAATGGTTAAAATCCAATTTTCAACCAACGTTCAAGAAACATTAATAGAAGAGAAATAGTGCAGTGCAGAAAGTTTGAAACAATGCAGTGTAATGCAAATTTTAATGAAACAGTCCAGTGTAGATTTTTGTGAAACAGTGCAGTGCAGAACAGATTTTAGTTGTAAATAGGTAACCCAAAATTAGTGTAAAACATGAAATACCAAGAATTAGTTGTAATATAAGAGACCATATGCAACCCAAAATTAGTGTCATTGTCAACATGGGTTTTTGGGTTTTAGTTGTAATAGAAGAGACCATATGCAACCCAAAATCAGTGTCATTGCCAACATGAATTACCAAGAATTAAAAAACTCGCCAAAAAATTAAGATTATCTAAATAGGTAGCCTATTGATATAAATCATGCTCTTAATTGCATATGGTCTCCCAATCAATTTAAACACTCTTATACTTCTACAATCTCCAAAAGCTTGGGTCACATGCCCTACAAAAAATCTACCCCATCCAATTTTCTCACCCCTAATATCTTATTCTTTATTAGGGAGAAGTGTTTTAGTAAGAGGTAATTACCATAAAGCAATCAAACTAAAAAGAATTTGCAACCTCAATCCATGCTTAAAAATCCAAACTAAAAGAAACCTAAGAAATCCAAACTATTCTAAGTCTGAACTTAAAACAGTCAAAACATAAACCATGAAGCTGTATTTTTTCTGCAAAAAAACATTCATAGCTTTTCAGTTTGATGTAAAGAACCTAAAATGAAATAAATTGAGATCCTCCATTTATAATCTGCTTTTTGAGCTACTGTGCACTACATTAAATGGATCAAGATCCTCCATTGAAAACTAATATAACTGATTTAGTGATATATGCTAGATGTGTTTCCGTTCATGTTCACTTACTTTTCTAACCAATGAATATTCATAATTCGGAGAAACCCAACATTAGAATCAGTACAGAGAAATTATAATCAACATTAACATTCAAACTCTCTCATGTTCCTTCAATCAAACTATAAAAAACAGAACATTGATTTAAAACAGCAACCATATATTTGCTGTGTGTTTAGAAGAGAGCATACCCAAACAACCTTCAAGGATCCTTTGTTGTTTCTTGAAATAATCAGCTACCCAGTTTCCTTTTCCTACAATTAAATGCATAAGATGAATGAATGTATCAAAAATAATCAAATTTTTATTTTTTTTACTTTCCAAAAGAGCTTAACATCAACTATGTCAAAGAATAAGAAATTGTTCAATGATATTAAAACTCCGTCCCATAAAAGAAGATTTAAAACAGCAACCATATATTTGCTGTGCGTTTAGAAGAAATTTAGCAATTTAGCATATACATATACCACCCTATTACTTGGATTACACACATATAAGAAATTTCAATAAAGATCCCAAGACAAAGGAACGGAATTGATAGTCTGTATAGGAATGTGTTTGCGGTTTAATTAAAATCACATGTTAAAGCTCATCTAATCTAATCACCAGCAAGCCCATGGATTTTTACTCAAGTAGTTATTTACCCGATAAAGATTGAATTAAACCACAAAATATTTGAAGCCGCATCAGACTAAATTTATTGCATATTTGCATAGTTTATATTGGTAAAGACAACAACCCAAACTATCCAAACCCCAATTTTGGTTCAAAACAAAACCGAGATAGAAAAATAAATTTTCCACCTTAAATCGCCAGAACCTAAAAGAAGAAGAAAAAAAAAAAAAAAAAAAACCTCTTAATGCCGGCAAACCAAAGGCCAACCATTCAGCCACAGCAACCCAAAACACCAAAGCAAATCACCCACAACCACAAAAAAATTACATGAACAATTGAAGTGGAGAGAGAACAGTATATAGGAAGTAATAACTGGGCAAATAGATTTTCAATTGAAGAGCAAATCAGAATTTTTACCTCAACAAATATGGTTAAAAAATTCAAAAACCCAAACCAAACAAAACCCTAACTCATACACAGAGATAGAAATTTACAGAGTTATACCTCTTCGGTAGATATATGTTGGTTTGTGGGAATGGTGGGTATGGTAGGTTTTGATTCTTTGGATGCTCTGTCGTGGGTCTGAGGAAGGAGATCTCTACAGTGGTTGGTGGTCTGCATTTTGGAGTAAGGAGAAGTTGTCTTTGCCGTGGGTCTGAGGAAGGAGATCTGCCGTGGGTCTGAACGTTGGGTGAACTGGTAGAGGAGGAGCTTTGGGTTGAGGGAGCTGGTAGAAGGAGCATAAGGCCTGAATTTTTGAGAAAGAGAAGGCAGAGTATATATCGGGTTTGGGTTTAGGAAAAGCTCTTGCGTTTTATTTTTTTATTTTATTTTTTTTTAAGTTTTTTTTATTATTATTTTTTTTAATATTGTGCTGACGTGGTTAATTGTGGGAGCTTCAAAAGCTTCGGTTTTATATATATATATAGACTAGTCGCTAACCCGTGCGATGCACGGAATATATTTCACTTTGCTTAAAATAAAATTTAAAATGAAAAAACATCATAACTTATCAAAATAAACATAAAATATACAATATTCATCGCAAAATGTTATTTGAGAATAAAATTACCATCAAAATGATATAAAGAAAAATTTCATGTCCAAACAACTTATCAAGGTGGAATCTGGTTATTACTAAGATCCTATATGCAATTTACCAGAAAGATATCATGTCAGTTTTGATCTTCTTTCTCCTTTTGCATATTAATAGGTTTTTACTAAGATCCTATATGCAATTTACCAGAAAGATATCATGTCTTAAGCACTAACAACAGATAATCATTCACATATACTTCTTTAGGATCCTCTACAACACTTGTAGCAATGCAAAAGTTAAAAATAAAAAATAAAAATAAAAAGTAGTAGAGATTGCAAACAGAGAAGAGAGAGTACCAAGTTTTTGTTGGGTTTTATGCTTCCACACCTTGGGCTGGAAGACATAGGTTGCAGCTTTGATTTTTCTCCAAAAAATAGAGATTCTTCATCTGCCATATACAATATAAAATAATTATTAGAATTTCAACTTAAAAACCAAACCCATAAAAACACTATCAAAATATAAGATTAACCCAAATACTTATAAGAAAATCAATTTTAAATATAATAAAACAATAAGATAGAATGAAAATTTTAGGCACATATGAAAGCAAATAAAAAAAGACAAAACCTACGCTTTGAGTTTAGGGTTTTGAGATGGTAATTGCTAGGGTTTTAAGGAGAGAAGAGATTTTGGTATTTTTATGCAAAAAACGTTATTTTAAATCTAGGTGGTTTATTTCCTTGTTTTTAGGCTCTTTTAATGTTTTTTTAGGTCAAATTTGGTTCCTATTATGGTTAGATATTAATTAGGGCTTATTTTAGAATATATTTTCTTGTCCATCAAGTTTTATGGAGCCCTTAAATAGGCCTCCAAGTTTGTATACGTTTTTCAATATTATTGTTATAAGATATAAAACCTAAAATAAAAAGAATCAAAAATAAAAAGGAAAAGAAAATTGTGATGATGTGGAAAATTGTGAGAGTTTCAAAAGTTTCGGTTTTATATATATATATAGATAAAAAAATACTCCAACAGCACGCACACAGAATGAGAAGCATAACAGTCACGGAGAGTGTTTTAGGGGGCAAATTCACTGCCTTCATGTGCTAGACATCGCGAACCATTCACCTGTTGTTACTAGCTTTCTAGAAGCAGTCTCATTTTCTATAAATATCTTGTACCTTTTTGTTCAAGCAAGAACTTTAAAACATTGAATTGTGATATTTTTTAAGCAATTAGCAATGTGTTAGGGTCAATTGTTGAGAAATTTAGACCCCAGTGATAGAATTAACAAGTTTGAAATCCAAGTTTATTAGGTTCTAAGGTCTTAGGATTTTATGTATTTAGAACTCTAATTTGTAATGTTGGCAAACCATGATCAAAACAAAGTATTTAGTCTTGTTTAGGCTTGCTCAAAGTTGGTAAAATATTGTAAAGTTGGAATCGAGTGACTGCAGATGCATTGGGGCATTTCGGCCTGGCTCGATCGATCGAAGGTTAGACTCGATCGATCGAAAGTCGGCCCAGATGCGTTTTCTGCAGAATTTCCAACTCAGCCCAAACTCTTTAAACGTTTAGAGTTTTATGTTTTTGCCCTAGGTATATAAGGCAAACCCTAGCCACGTTTTTTAGAGTTGCACAAGTTGTATTGTTGCTCATACATTGCGGTTTTGTGTAAATCTCTTGTGAGATCTAGAGGAGCTTTCCTTTACACAAAGCTTAGGGTTTTCAAGATTGAGATCAATTCAACATCTTGATGATCAACTTGGTTGCTGCCTTTGAAGCTTAAAGAATATCAAGCGTGGGTGCTTGTAGCTGATCAAGGGATTCAAAGAAAGAAGTAGTCCGTGGACTTGGAGCCTGCGCGTGGTCGTGTCAGGAAGTTTTACTGGTGGGTAGCATTAGGAAGTCAAGCGGGGAGCTTGTAAGTCCTTTTGTAAGAACTTCAATTCTTTCTTAGTGGATTCCGTTTTGCCTTGAGGATCGGCGGGTAAAATCCTCCCCAGGTTTTTCCGTGTGGTTTCCTGGGTGATCATATCATGTGTTATTTATTTTCCGCTGCTTTATATGTTTTATATGCTTGATATGATTATTTGATTGTTTTAACCTAGAATTGTTTAATTTGACTAAGTAACAACTTGGCTAATTAATCTAGGCTACGCAATCTGGTTGTGTTTTAAGGGGTCTAAAACCGTTCAAGTAGTATCAGAGCGGGTTGCTCTTCTGTTTGAGATTTTTATCTCTGAGCTGATCCTTGACCCCGGTTGTCATGGAGCATGGACACTCTCTGTTTGTTCCTCCTCACTTTGATGGGAACAACTACGCTTACTAGAAAGTAAAGATGAAAGCATTCCTGAAATCCATTGATGAGAGGGTGTGGAATTCTGTTGAATACGGATGGGAAAACTTCTGAGAAAGAAGCAGCAGGCTTCAATAGCAAAGCTATGAATGCCATCTTCAATGCTGTTTCAATGGAGGAATTTAAGAGGATCTCTAATGTTGAGGTTGCTCATACTGCTTGGAAAATCCTCCAAACTGTGCATGAAGGCACAAAGGCTGTTAAAATTAACAAATTGCAGCAATTAACTTCTAGGTTTGAAAACATTAGAATGTCTGATGATGAAACATTTGATGAGTTTTATACTAAACTTAATGATATTGTTAATTCTGCTTATAATTTGGGTGAAGTCTATGATCAACCTAAAGTTGTTAGGAAGATTCTTAGATCCTTAACTGAAGACTTTAGACCTAAAGTAACAGCCATTACTGAGAGTAAGGATGTTGACTCCATCCCTGTGGATGAGCTTGTAGGATCTCTTCAGTCCTATGAGTCTGACTTACCCAAGACTATCAAATCCAAATCAATGGCACTTAAGTCTGTTGATGATGTTGAAGCTAGTGGATTTGATGATGAGCTCTCTCCCACGGAGATAGCTTACATTTCCAAGAACTTTAGAAATTTTCTCAGAAACACTAATAGAAAGGCAAGGAACACCAACACTGCTGAACCTAGAAACTTTAGGAAGAATGATCCCACTAAGGTTAATAATTTTGAAAAACCTAGAGAACAAGTAGGTCAATCTTCTAATAACTCTTTGGGTCCTCAGTGTTTTGGTTGTCAAGGGTATGGTCATGTCAAATCTGAATGTCCTACTTTCTTGAGGAATAAGGGTAAAGCTATGGTTGTAACCCTTAGTGATAATGAGGTTTCTGATGATGAGTCCGGTTGTGACGAGGATGGAAACTTCATTGCTTTCACTGCTACTGGTACAGTAGATGAAAGCATATCTGCTGAGGAGAACCCTGCTGATGGGGAACTCTCTGAAGATGCAGATCTTCAAGAGGCCTATAACAAACTTTGCAAAATTCACTTAATTCAAACCGGTGTGTACTATTAGGCTGAATGCCAATTCATATAAATAAGAGGCAAAAATGAAAGAAACTTACATGATTGCAAGCTTTTGTTCTAGGAGATGTGGGAGTTATAGGATGTAACTCTTTAGGTGATAGTCTCTTTTAAAATTCTATGTGATGAATTGTGTAGACTTTGTGTTTGATTACTATTCACATATCACCTCACATGTATCTAAAGTCTTTGCTAGTTTCACACACTACACAAGTTACTCTTTGTTAAACACTGTACATGCTAGTGTGTGTGTTCTAGGTCTGACCAACCAAGTTTGAAAATATCTTGAGATTTGTGCACAACATATTTGTTGCTTGAGAAAATTATTTGGAAAGATGATTGAAACTTATGTTTGAGAAAATTGGGTTTAAAAATTTTGGGTTTTTGAAAAAGCATTCCATCTCATACTCATGCATTTTGATTTAATTGTTCAAAAGCTTTGAAGAGTTGTTTTCAAAATTGGGTTTGCATTTTTCAAAACTGTGTTTTTCCCAAAAAATTCAGTGTGTCTCTGCCCATTTCAATCGATCCAGTGTGTTTTTCGATCGATCGAAAAAGTGCCTCAGAATGTGCTAAAATGACTGTCACATTCGATCGATCGAAAGTAATTTTCGATCGATCGAAGATCGTGGAGAAGCTTTTTAAAAAGAGGAAATCTGACTTTTTCAAAGTCACTATTTCAAAACTTTTTCAAACTTTTCTTTTCTCTCTCTGACGAGGCAGGAATCCAGTCAATTTTTTGTCGTTTTCGATCAAATTTTTTGCACAATTTCTCTTTCCTCAAGCCGGTATGTCTATTTTGCCCTTCCTTTTCAATTTATTTTCACATTTACATGCATTTTTCATGCATTTGAGGGAGTATTTTTCGGAACTTTCTTTTTGGGTTTTGTGATGATTCAACGCTAATTGGATGAATTTGATCAATGGGTTTTGGTGGGAACACCCTATAGACATGTTCTCAATAGTTTAATTTGATCAATTTTGTGTTTTGTGAAAAATTGAAATTTCTAGGGTTTATAATTGATCCGAATTGGGGCTTTTTGTGAAATTGAGTTTAATTGATAAAATTGGCTTGTGTAATTGATGTAATTGGTTATTATAAACTGTTTTCAATGGTGTACAATGATTAATTCATCAATTTGGTACAAAAATTTTCAAGTGGTTCTCAAATTTTTAGGGTTTTTTGTTAAGAAACTCTATGTTCAAGCCAATTTTGTGAATTTAAACTTAATTTGATCCTGGTTACTGCATTAGTTCATGCATCATAACATTGTTAATGTTCATGCATCATATAGATTTTTATTCTATATTTTTTTTGTGCTAACTTGCAGTCTGCCCTTGGTTTTGTTTTTCTTCTTTTTGGTTTTCTCTTTGTGTCTCTGTCCTTTTCCTTAGCACCATGCCTAGGAAGACTAGAGCACGTAGGACTCCTTCTTTTGATAGTGAGCGGTTCCCCCGTGAGAAAATCCAAGAGATCTTTGAGACCTTAAACCTTAAGAGAAAGGTTTGGGCTGAGCGTTCTGTCCTGTTAGACGAGTTAGATCCTGCCATTAGGGCAAATTTTGAGCGTAGAGGTTGGTTGCCTTTGTTAGCTATGTCTGACCCTCCACCTCCGGCTATCTTGATTAGAGTTTTCTTTTCGAACCTCTCTGTCCACATCTATGATTCCAACACTCTAGTTAGGAGTTGGATACGAGGTGTAGAGTATACCATTACTCCTCAGGTAGTGGCTGATGCTCTTGAGGTACCGTTGGTTAGGGATCCTGTCTATCCCTATGATGAGTCACCCGAGTTGAGTGATGTCATGTCTTACATCACTGGGTCATCTATCCAGTGAGGTTCTGATCCTAGGATTACCACCGCTGAGCTTCCTGAGACTACCTATCTTTTCTTTAGGATAGCCTGTCACTCACTCTGGCCCATTTCTCATCTGCACACCATTCCTCTTGAGAGGTGTGTATTCTTATACGCTCTTGTTACTGATGCTCCTATCAGTTTTCCTCATCTTTTTCTTCGTTCTTTGAACGAAGTTTATAGGAGTTCATCTACTGCTCGTGCCCTTGTCCATCCTATTTTCATTCATAAGATTTTACTTTATCTAGATTTAGAGGATTTCCTTGCTTCTGAGCCCGTTCATGTTATAGGTCCTATAGGTGCGTCTTTTCTTAGACAGAGGGCCGCTCATCTTCGAGTTGGTTCTAAACACCCTAGGTCTGATCCCTCTAGTAGCGCTCCTCCTTCTTCTTCTACAGGTCCTGCTGGTGAGGCTGTACTAGATCCTGTAGGTGCTGCTGCTGTTCCTCCACCTCCTGCGGCTGACTTCGATGTTCGTCGTACTTTGGAGACTGTCATGACCGTTCAGGCGGCTCATGGTCAGCTTTTGGTGGATCTGTTCGACGAGATTCGTGCTCTGAGAGCGGATTTGGCGCATCTTCGTTCTTCCTCACCATCTCCTTTTGATGATGGCCTATGATGCCCTTTGGCATTCCGTCACAAAAAGGGGGAGTAGAGTTTTGATGTAGAGGAGATTTTGTTAGGAGAGATTTTGTAGTTAGGGGGAGATATTTTTTAGCATGGGATATTTTGTGGAGTTTATTTAGACTGTATCTAGGTGCTTCACTTTGTATATCATTTTTGGGGATATTCATGTTAGGGGGAGTAACATTGATTGATATATTGATATACATGTTTTCTTTTGATTCTTGTTGTCTTATGATTCACTGCTTATTGATTTATATTTATGAGTCGATTCATTGATATATATTTATATTTTGTGTTGTGTGAATCTTACAAGAATATTATACCTGTTTATATACTATATTTTCTGCCACACATGCGTTTATGTGTTTGTTGAGTATTTCAGGAATATACAGGTTGATTCAACAAAGCTGCTGTCTACACTTGCAACCGATGGATAGTAGTTAGGTTGAATTTGTTTATGAGCATTATTTTGTAAAGGGCTTTTTACTTGTAAACTTTGAGCTTTTAATTTGTGTTTTGTCACGGATTGCCAAAGGGGGGTTTGTTAGGTTCTAAGGTCTTAGGATTTTATGTATTTAGAACTCTAATTTGTAATGTTGGCAAACCATGATCAAAACAAAGTATTTAGTCTTGTTTAGGCTTGCTCAAAGTTGGTAAAATATTGTAAAGTTGGAATCGAGTGACTGCAGATGCATTGGGGCATTTCGGCCTGGCTCGATCGATCGAATGTTAGACTCGATCGATCGAAAATCGGCCCAGATGCATTTTCTGCAGAATTTCCAACTCAGTCCAAACTCTTTAAACGTTTAGGGTTTTATGTTTTTGCCCTAGGTATATAAGGCAAACCCTAGCCACGTTTTTTAGAGTTGCACAAGTTGTATTGTTACTCATACATTGCAGTTTTGTGTAAATCTCTTGTGAGATCTAGAGGAGCTTTCCTTTACACAAAGCTTAGGGTTTTCAAGATTGAGATCACTTCAACATCTTGATGATCAACTTGGTTGCTGCCTTTGAAGCTTAAAGAATATCAAGCGTGGGTGCTTGTAGATGATGGAAGGAATACGAAGAAAGAAGTAGTCCGTGGACTCGGAGCCTGCGCATGGTCGTGTCAGGAAGTTTTACTGGTGGGTAGCATTAGGAAGTCAAGCGGGGAGCTTGTAAGTCCTTTTGTAAGAACTTCAATTCTTTCTTAGTGAATTCCGTTTTGCCTTGAGGATCGGTGGGTAAAATCCTCCCCAGGTTTTTTCGTGTGGTTTCCTGGGTGATCATATCATGTGTTATTTATTTTCCGTTGCTTTATATGTTTTATGTGCTTGATATGATTATTTGATTGTTTTAACCTAGAATTGTTTAATTTGACTAAGTAACAACTTGGCTAATTAATCTAGGCTACGCAATCTGGTTGTGTTTTAAGGGGTCTAAAACCGTTCAAAGTTGTTAATTAGATTTATTATGAATAAAATTTGTTAAAACAAACAAACATCAATATCATGTCAATAATGAATGCAGCGGAAAAGTAAATAAGACAAGATATGATGACCCAGGAAAACCAATGAAACCAATCAGTTTCACAGTAAAAAACCTGGGAGAAAACCTTCCCAAAAAGCAATCCACTATAATAAAGAGAAGTTTCAGATCTAGTATAAAACCTTTGTCCCTAAACTCTACAATCCCCGCAGATGAACTCACAGCAGAAACCTTCTACTGCTTCAGAACCTCTGAATTCTTCAATATCTGAACGCCACCCTTTGATGATGCACAAATCCCAGTATGCGACTTCAATCACCAACTAGAAGAAGATGTTGGCTGCAAAGTTCTTCACTTCATCAAGAATGAAGATCAAGAAGCACTTGGTTACAAAACCCTAAGGCGCAAAGACGCAATAGCTTCTTTCAGAGAGAATAAGGTATCGGTCACCTTTGGCATATGTTCTTCTTGTATTCTCTCATGTGACGGCCTTTAAAATAAGTCTTATATAGGTCTAGGGTTGTGAGAAAAGAAACCCTACACAAATACATAAGCCTGGCCTAAATATTAGATCTGAAAGTTCTGATTTCCGTAACCTCGATCGATCGGGAGGTGTCGAGCTTTAAACCTCGATAGATAGCTAGGTGTCAAGGAGGTGTCGAGAAGCTATCGAAGAGACAGGAGCTTTCTCAATCGATCCACCAGTTGTCGAGAAAGTGTCAAGATTGCAATAACAATCAACTGAAGAGCTTGATAGATAGTCTAGCTGTCGAGCTATCTGTCCGCAGGTGTCGAGCTATCTGTCCAGATTTATTAAACACCTTTTCTTCACTTGTTTCTTGGTCCAATCTTCATGGCTTTAATATTACACTTGAACAACATGTTTCTTGAAGTATTAAACACATCCTAGATCTACCCAATTATAAGTAAAGTGCGTTTTGTCAAAAGATTAGCCAACTACACAAAATATGTCCTTAACAATCTCCCCATTTGGCAATCTGTGACAAAACCATAACAAACAAATGAACATATGAGAGAAGTCATAAATCACTCAACTCATACTCACTTGTTACATACTCACTTGTTACATACAATAAAATCTATCCTAACACAAACTCTTGAAAAACTTTGCAAGAAGAGAGTTTATGGCAAGTAGACTTTGACAACCTGTATTTCTGAAACATTTTAAACAAAACTCATCAAGGCATCTTTGTGTGAAACAGAAACTATAAATTGCATACAAATAATACGAAACATGTATATAAAGATAGAAAAGAAACAACACATGTAGAGATAGGTAAAAAAGACATACATCAACATATAAAGAAGATAATAACAATGTATGTCAATAATGGTCACAAGACCCAAGGTACAAGAAGAAGGAAGTAAGCACTCCCCCTAACAAGATGAAACACAACTCCCCCTTACAAAGGAATGTATTTCTCCCCCTAACATGTAGAATCTCAAACTCCACAAATTCTCCCCTTTTTTGTCATGATTGACAAAGGGTACAAGAAGCTAAAAAGCTTCACTCGAGAAACATAAAAATGATCAAGGATGATCAAGGGGGTACAAAGAAATCCATAAAAATGCATGAATGTAATGAAACAAGATGCTATGGATGACAAGAGAAAGATGCAAAACACACACACACACTAAACAAGTCTAACCAATTTTATATTTCAAAAACAAGTCAAGACAGTTAAGTGAGCATACATAAACACATGTAAACCTAGTGATGGCCAAATCACATTGTACCTACACATGTATCAAGAGTAGCAAAGAATATTGCGTGTTATGTGTGAAAAACATCGCAAGATTGCATAAGTGTATACATGTTATGACGATTTGAGATATAAGAAAATCACTTTAACTCACACACAATCATAACTGTTTGATGGGGACTATCACCTTCGAGGTACATCCTATAACTCCCACATCTCCTAGAATACACGCTTGCAATCATATTTAAAGCATTTTTTATCTTTTTGCTTTTTATTTTCTTTTGCATATTTTCTTTTTAAGCATATCATGCATGGGTATAGAAGAGAAAAAAAAAAGAAATACCCAATGATATTTGACATTCTAATTTTGCTATGCCGAAGCACACAAATGTCATTAACATCACACTTTTACTATGCCGAAGCATACAGATGTCATTCATGATTGATGGGCAACAGTAGTGAGATGGTTATTTATGCCTTTCTCTTAGGATTTTCTAGTCCTACCCGTCAAAAAGAGTGATATGAGTGTTAAGTATAAGAGATCACTTAACCTTACTCATCACAAACACGAGCCACAAAGCTCACTTGCTTAGTTGTGCATAGAGATGCTCATGTAAGCTACAAATGATACAAAATTTAGAAAACTTTGTTTCAATAGTCATCTAAGGTACATAGGTACTAATGTACACAAAACACACTGTTTTTGTATTTTTTGTATTTTTCTCTTTTTATTTTTATTTTGAAAACAAAACAAAATAAAAACTAAACAACCAAACAAAAACAGACAAACAACATGAAAGCAGAAAGAAAGATGCATATGCATGAATGCATGATAGAAGGGTATAGATGCATGAAAGCATGATTTCAAAAACATATAAGAAATCAAGCAAAAAGAGTCCTACTTTAGATAGAAAGAATTAAAGCAGAGGACAAACAGAAAAGACAATTAAGTCTTAGGCTCCTTTTTCACCCACACAATACGAGTCTTTGGCCATGAAGATGAAAAGGCACGTGTCCTAGTATGTCTACTAAAGGATATAGAAGAATTAAAATTCTCCTGAAATTGAGTTAAAAAGCTCAAAGTTTTTAATAACTCTCCAAACAAAAGTGTAGGTCCTTGAGAGAAAACCTATAACTGTTTGGACAATTGCTTATGAGGATACAATTTAAAGCAATTAGGACAAATGTGTCCAGAAACACCACAATGGTGACAAACATGAGGTCTAACAAAGGATTTAGAATTAGTCAAATCAGTTTTGGATTTCATACCTTTGTTACCTTTCTCAGATTGTGGCACAAAGACAATCCTTGATCTAAAAGCCGTGAAAGAGGAGGAGCCGGAGGAAACAGCATATTCTAAGCCAGTCTTATCAGAATTAGGCTTTTGAGCACTCAATACCTTATCAAGCTTTGCACTAGACATCCTCTCTATTTGAATTCTAGCTTGACTAAGCTCAACCTCAAGATTCTTGACCTTCTCTTCTTATAAGGTGTTCTCCACAACAAGAGTCTCGACTAACCTTGTAGTCTCATCTAGCTTGACTAACAGATCAGCTTTTTCAATTTTTACCTCATTAAGCTCTTTTCTACAAAGATGAGAAGTCTTTTCAGATTTAATAAATTCAGTGCATAGCTTATTATAGGCTTCTTGAAGGGTCAACTTCTTGGGTACTTCATCATCAGAAAAATCCTCATTGTCACTAGTACTTTCCACAATCACCTTATCAGTTGAGCTAACAAAGGCCATAACGTGACGACATTCATCCACATACTCATCAGAAGAATCATTCTCAGTATCACTCCAAATAGCAACCAACCTTTTATCTTTTGACTCCTTGGTCTTTTCCTTCATGAGATAGTTTGGACACTCTATCCTCATATAACCAAAACCTTTGCACTCATGGCATTTTATAAGGAGTTTCTCATTCTTGCTCTTCCTAGAGGATTTAGATTTCCTAGGAGGTTTGCCCTTATCTTTTTTCCTAAACTGAAGAAGCTTGATAATCTCATCAGTTATGAAGGTTAGATCCCCATCCTCATCTTCACTTTCAGAGTCCTCAATCTCTTCCTCTATACCCTTAAGAGCCAAGTTTTAACTCTTTCCACCTTTTCCTGTTGAGCTTAATCCCATCTCATAGGTTTGAAGGTTTCTCACAAGCTCAGTCAAAGGAAGTTGATCAATGTCCTTCACTTCCTCAATGGTAATGATCTTGGCATGGAATCTTTCAAGTAAGGACCTAAGGATTTTCCTAACAATTTTGGATTCTGTTATAGATTCTCCAAGGTTGAAAGCAGAATTCACAATATCCTTGAGTTTAGCATAGAACTCATCAAAGGTCTCATCCTCCTCCATCCTTAGTTCTTCAAAACTACTAGTGAGTCTTTGAAGCTTCACTGTCTTTACTGCCTTGGTACCTTCATAGGTGGTCTCAAGAATAGTCTATGCTTCCTTGGCAACTTCTGTGGATGATATTCTCTTGAATTCCTCATTGGTCACCCCACAAAATAAAGCATTCAAGGCCTTACTGTTGAAATTTTCTGCTATGATTGTTGCATCATCCCAATCTACCAGCGATTCCTTTGGCTTAATCCAGCCAACTTTAACAGCTTACCAGACTTGTTCACCTAGAGCCTGCAAAAAAACTTTCATACGAACGTTCCAGTACGCATAATTAGTTCCATCAAATAAATGAGGTATAAATAAATATTTTCCTCTATCCATGACAATAGGGGTCAATGGATCACACTCAGGAAATTAATTCAATTAGAGTGAACTCGCTCTGATACCACTTGTTGGAAAATTTAGACCCCAGTGATAGAATTAACAAGTTTTAAATCAAAGTTGTTAATTAGATTTATTATGAATAAAACTTGTTAAAACAAACAAACATCAATATCATGTAAATAATGAATGTAGTGGAAAAGTAAATAAGACTAGATATGATGACCCAGGAAAACCAATGAAACCAATCAGTTTCACAGTGAAAAACCTGGGGGGAAACCTTCCCGAAAAGCAATCCACTATAGTAAAGAGAAGTTTCAGATCTAATACAAAACCTTTATCCTTAGACTCTACAATCCCCGTAGATGAACTCATAGCAGAAACCTTCTACCACTTCAGAACCTCTGAACTCTTCAATATATGAACGCCACCCTTTGATGATGCACAAATTTCAGTACGTGACTAACCAATTGTGCGGATCCCAGTACGCGACTTCAATCACCAACTAGAAGAAGATGTTGGCTGCAAAGTTCTTCACTTCATCAAGAATGAAGATCAAGAAGCACTTGGTTACAAAACCCTAAGGTGCAAAGACACAATAACTTCTTTTAGAGAAAATAAGGCATTGGTCACATTTTGCATATGTTCTCCTTGAATTCTCTCACGTGACGACCTCTAAAATAAGCCTTATATAGGTTTAGGATTGTGAGAAAAGAAACCCTACACAAATACATAAGCCTGGCCCAAAAATCAGATTTGAAAGTTTTGATTTCCGTAACCTCGATCAATCGGGAGGTGTCGAGGAGGTGTCGAGCTTTAAACCTCGATAGATAGCTAGGTGTTAAGGAGGTGTAGAGAAGCTGACGAAGGGACAGGAGCTTTCTCGATCAATCCACCAGGTGTCTAGATTGCGATAACAATCAACTGAAGAGCTCGATAGATAGCCTAGCTGTCGGGAGGTATCGAGCAGCTATCGAGCAATCTGTCCACAGGTGTCGAGCTATCTGTCCAGCTTCTTGGTCCAATCTTCATGGCTTTAATACTACACTTGAACAACATGTTTTTTGAAGTATTAAATACATTCTAGATCTACCCAATTACAAGTAAAGTGCATTTTGTCAAAGGATTAGCCAACTACACAAAATATGTCCTTAACAATAATCTATTACCATTGGCAAACCGTGTCAATTTTTTTTTTTTTTTTTTTGGTTATCAGCTTTCCCCTTCAAAAAAGAAAATACTTTTTTGGGCGGGGGGAGATAGCTAAATAGTGGAGGATGGGAGAAGAGAGGTTCAAACCATAAACATTGGATGCAACGAAGGATATCATTATCACTAGACTATCATTTGAAACCCACCCAAACAAAAACAAAAACAAAAACATTCAAATGGGAAGAATTCAAGGAAATGTTGACTCTTTTTTTTTCTTTTTTAGAGGCAAGGAAATATTGACTTTAAAAAGGAATAATTAAAAATAGGTCAAAATACATGGTTGATCTTAAACTTTCTTGAGGGATTTTAGTTCTTGAAATTTGAAACAATTGCTTTCAGTTCCTTAGAGTCATCACTCCTTGAGATACATATTAGAGACTAAAAAAAATCACTTTAAGTTTGTTAAGAATTAAGCATGATTACTTTAAATTTGTCAAGGACTAAAACGATCACTTTAAGTTATTAGTGGCTAGAAGATATCACTTTAAGTTTCAACGACAATAACAACTCATAGACTAAGAGCACTTGCATCAATTTTTGCAAAACAGTTGAAGGGCAAACTTTTCCAACCAATCCCAAAAACCACTTACACGGTTATGCAAGATTGTACAAAATTCATCCAAAGCTATAGTACCCATGGAAATTTGCACTGGCATTATTCATGTGTATTTTATTTTTTATTATTTCTTTATGCATTATGAGAATAAAGAAATAGAGTAGATGGTAATTTTGGTGTGTAAAGAGAAATAAGCAATTAAAAATTAAGAAAAACTAATATTTTAATTAAATAAAATTTAAAATAGATAATCTAATATGAATGTTTTGAAAAAGTGATTAGATAAAATAAAATAGAAAGTATATTTTTATACTAAAATAAATAGGAATTTTTATATATGAGCCAATATAAATGCTTTAAAGATTAGAGAGCAACTGTTGGTTTTGCACTTACAAAATAAAAAATACATTTAAATCTAGCACTCTTGTATTCCCTACCACGTGGTCCTCGAAATCCAGCACTCTACACGTGGTCCTATGAAATCTAGTACTCTTGTTTGGATTATTGTCTTGGCCTCTGTTCTGATATCACGTACTCTGTTTTATACTTCCTACCTTAATAAAAATTCTATCTTTTACCTCAAAATAAATAAATAAATAAATAAAAATGCATCTTGATCTAGCAGTTCTGTCTTGCATTACCTATCTCGCATGAGTACCAGCATGGCAGCGACATTTCTTTTCTAAAATAATACCAGCATGGCAGCAACCTTTCTTTTCTAAAATAATACCAGCCTCTAAAATAATTTTATAAATATCAAGGACTCTGACATTCTTTTGTATTATTAAATTCATCTATGATTAATTATGAACTTAAATTTTCTACAATTTCCTTTCTAATGTATAAAATCAAAGAATTTGTTGAAATATCAACTTTAATTATGTTCTAAAACCTAATTTTGATTATATTTATATAACCGAAACTTTCGAAACTCCCCCAATTTTTCATGTCAACACTTAATTTTTTTTTTAATTTGATTTTTACGTTTTGATTTTTTTTCCAACCCATTTACTCACGTCAGCTTTATTAATTTAAAAATAAAAATTAAGGGTTCGTTTGGATACAACTTATTTTTGCTGAAACTGAAAACTGAAAACTGAAAATACTATAGCAAAATAATTTTTAAATATGTGAATAGTACCGTGAGACCCATGAACAGTGCATTTTGACTCCTGCATAGTGAATTCATGTGATGTTACTGTTCACGAGCTGAAAAAAAAAAAAAAAAAAAAAAAAAAAAAAAAAAAAAAAAAACCGCAAACTTGAAAACGTGCTGTGGATCCAAACAAATACTAAAAATTTCATTATTTCCCCGACCAAATACGCATTACAAAACCGGTACTTCTTCAAAACCTAAACCTAAAACCGATACTTCTTCAAAATCTCTCTGCTCTTCTCACTAGCTAACATCACATTCCCCGAAACCTAAAACTCACCCTTTCCTTCCCCCAAAGTCAAAACCCAAAACTCATATTCTCCCACCACCGCCACCACCACCACGGATTGTTGCCACCATGGATCGATGCCACTACATCTTTTGGTTTTCCTGTATTATGCAACTCATTCTCTACCTGTTATTATTTTCAATTGAAAATCAAACTCCATACCCAATGCCCAAGTACGCTTGCTTTCCTCTTTCTCATTTCTCTAAATTTAAGTTTTTCAATTGAAACCAAACAGAGGAAAGGCAGCCTACTTAATGATGAAAACAAAGGAAATGTTTCTTTTCTTTTTCTTTTTCTTTTTGGAAATATGATTTAGGTTTTGATATTGTGGTTTGATTGGTTTTGATTTAGGAATAACAGATGCTTGACATTGATTTGTAAAGCCTTTGCTTTTCTTAGTTAGGGTTATTTTAGGCAGGGTACCAATGGTTGTTTTTCTTTGATTTTTTAAATTCCTCCGTTTAAATTATTTAACAAATTTACCATCTTTGGCTCATATATTTGTTTCACGTTGACCCATAAAGTTTATTTTGATGTTGAGATTGGTGGAAAGCCCACTGGTAGTGCTCTATTCCATTACATTTCTTTTTTGTAAAAGAAAGAGACTTGCTTTGTTGGGAAAAAAAAATGGATATTTTTCTTTGATATAGTAGAAGTATTTTGCCAATTCCATGTTGGAATTGGCTGTGAGTAATGGGTATCAAAAGTTGTGAAATTTAAGGATATAGTGTTGTTAAAGGAACTGTGATCATGGTTAATATGATACTCTTTAAATCTTTATGATCTGTCATCTTTCAGGTCAAATTGTGATGGGTCTTTTTGAGAAGGTAGTTCCAAAAACCGTAGGTATGATTATGTATTATCTGTTTTGAAAACACTAGATTAGATGATAGATACAATACATCATCCTTTCAAACTTAATACATTATATGATTATTAACTTTTGCACCCTTCATTTTGGATTGCAAATGCCTAAAAGAGGTATTATATCATGTTTGAAATTTCACCTCAGTATTAGAGGATGTAGCTAACCAGTGCCTATAATCTCTCTCTGATTTGTTTCATTTGTTTCTCTTTTATTTTCTCAGGCCTTAAACTCAAACCCTATCCTTTCTCTCTATTCTCAGCCAAATCCATCACCACTCTCAATTTGCTTCTGTCGCAGATGACGCATAAGGTAATGTTTTGTATTCAATTCTTCATTATATAATATTTTCTCAAATTTAGTCAGTGTTTTGAGACTTAGACCAATTCTTTTCTTAGTGCTATTTGATTACAATTTAGATGTCATGGAGTCAAACTTAATTTGTGTTGATAAAATTTTTGATTGGTCGATTATAATTATGCTTGATGCTCTATTCATTCTCTAACATAACAAAAGCGGTAAACTATACTTATCAAAGTTGCATCAATGAATTTATGGTTGTAGGGCTTCTTAGTTGGTGTTCTTTGAATTGTGGTTAGCCCATGATAGGAAACTTGATGAGATTTGGAATAAGAATGATTAATTTTTGGGTTTGTGGTTTGTGGTTTGTGGTTTAGTTGTTGCTTTAGTTAAATTTATATCCCACAAAATTTTCCAGCCAAAATTTAATGCAAATTGGATTTTGGGTTTTAGGTTTTTATGTGGCCATTTAATATTGTGAGTGATTCCAGGCATATACAACCTACACAAAAGATCAACCTTAGGCAGCCTGTTCAGGTAAAAACAAAAAGCTACGTTGTTGGGGGCATAACCACATAAATAAATTGCTGTATTTGTTATGTTTGTTTTCATAGTTAGTGTCACAGCTCTGTTTTTCTTTTTTTCTTTTTTTCCTTTTTTTGAGAGAGAAGCTGAATAATATTATTAAAAAAGATCGGCTAAATCAACCTAAAATACAAAAAAAAAAAAAAAAAAAAAAAAAAAAAAGTTGTGGTAGAACATCCTCCATCCACACTAAAATTTTGGAATATTAATAGCATGTCTGGCCAAACTATGAGCAACAAAGTTCGGTTTTGCTATATTGGTAGTTCTAGCAATAATAAGTTGTGCAATGTGATATTGGCATCACTATTTTTTACTTTTTTGGGTACCCTTGCAACTTCTTGAAACATACAAATATATATGCATTATTTAATCACACATCCCTACATTGTGCAAAGCTTGAATGAATTTTTTAGAAGTTTTCTATTTTTATTTGTTATTGGCTAGAATTTGTGACTTTTTAAAAATAAATGGCATATATAGTAGGCAAGATCACCATCGAGCAATTGTAGGCAATGAGAGTTTTAGTAGGGATGGCATTAACAAAACAAGATCCTTGGTCCCTTTGTAAGTGTTTGTTTCCTATTAATTTGTTTCTTCTCTTTGATTTTTATATATTTTTGGGATATGCTTTTGGTGTTATTGAAATTTGTTAGGTTCTAAGGTCTTAGGATTTTATGTATTTAGAACTCTAATTTGTAATGTTGGCAAACCATGATCAAAACAATGTATTATTCTTGTTTAGGCTTGCTCAAAGTTGGTAAAATATTGTAAAGTTGGAATCGAGTGACTGCAGATGCATTGGGGCATTTCAGCCTGGCTCGATCGATCGAAGGTTAGACTTGATCGATCAAAAGTCGGCCCAGATGCGTTTTCTGCAAAATTTCCAACTCAGCCCTAACTCTTTAAACGTTTAGGGTTTTATGTTTTTGCCCTAGGTATATAAGGAAAACCCTAGCCACGTTTTTAAGAGTTGCACAAGTTGTATTGTTGCTCATACATTGCGGTTTTGTGTAAATCTCTTGTGAGATCTAGAGGAGCTTTCCTTTACACAAAGCTTAGGGTTTTCAAGATTGAGATTACTTCAACATCTTGATGATCAACTTGGTTGCTGCCTTTGAAGCTTAAAGAATATCAAGCGTGGGTGCTTGTAGCTGATTGAAGGAATACGAAGAAAGAAGTAGTCCGTGGACTCGGAGCCTGCGCGTGGTCGTGTCAGGAAGTTTTACTGGTGGGTAGCATTAGGAAGTCAAGCGGGGAGCTTGTAAGTCCTTTTGTAAGAACTTCAATTCTTTCTTAGTGGATTCCGTTTTGCCTTGAGGATCGGTGGGTAAAATCTTCCCCAGGTTTTTCCGTGTGGTTTCCTGGGTGATCATATCATGTGTTATTTATTTTCTGCTGCTTTATATGTTTTATATGCTTGATATGATTTTGTGATTGTTTTAACCTAGAATTGCTTAATTTGACTAAGTAACAACTTGGCTAATTAATCTAGGCTACGCAATCTGGTTATAGTTTAAGGGGTCTAAACCGTTCAAGTGGTATCAGAGCAGGTTGCTCTTTTGTTTGAGATTTTTATCTCTGAGCTTATCCTTGACCCCGTTGTCATGGAGCATGGACACTCTCTGTTTGTTCCTCCTCACTTTGATGGGAACAATTATGCTTACTGGAAAGTAAGGATGAAAGTATTCCTGAAATCCATTGATGAGAGGGTGTGGAATTTCGTTGAATACGGATGGGAGAAGCCCACTACTCCTGTGAGTGAGTGGCAAACTTCTGAGAAAGAAGCAGCAAGCTTCAATAGCAAAGCTATGAATGCCATCTTCAATGCTGTTTCAATGGAGGAATTTAAGAGGATCTCTAATGTTGAGGTTGCTCATACTGCTTGGAAAATCCTCCAAACTGTGCATGAAGGCACAAAGGCTGTTAAAATTAACAAATTGCAGCAATTAACTTCTAGGTTTGAAAACATTAGAATGTCTGATGATGAAACCTTTGATGAGTTTTACGCTAAACTTAATGACATTGTTAATTCTGCTTATAATTTGGGTGAAGTCTATGATCAACCTAAAGTTGTTAGGAAGATTCTTAGATCCTTAACTGAAGACTTTAGACCCAAAGTGACAGCCATTACTGAGAGTAAGGATGTTGACTCCATCCCTGTGGATAAGCTTGTAGGATCTCTTTAGTCCTATGAGTCTGACTTACCCAAGACTATCAAATCCAAATCAATGGCACTTAAGTCTGTTGATGATGTTGAAGCTGGTGGATTTGATGATGAGCTCTCTCCCACGGAGATAGCTTACCTTGCCAAGAACTTTAGAAATTTTCTCAGAAACACTAATAGAAAGGCAAGGAACACCAACACTGCTGAACCTAGAAACTTTAGGAAGAATGATCCCACTAAGGTTAATAATTTTGAAAAACCTAGAGAACAAGTAGGTCAATCTTCTAATAACTCTTTGGGTCCTCAGTGTTTTGGTTGTCAAGGGTATGGTCATGTCAAATCTGAATGTCCTACTTTCTTGAGGAACAAGGGTAAAGCTATGGCTGTAACCCTTAGTGATAATGAGGTTTCTGATGATGAGTCCGGTTGTGACGAGGATGGAAACTTCATTGCTTTCACTGCTACTGGTACAGTAGATGAAAGCATATCTGCTGAGGAGAACCCTGCTGATGGGGAACTCTCTGAAGATGCAGCTCTTCAAGAGGCCTATAACAAACTTTATAAAATTGCTGCAAAGGATGCTATGAAAGTTGATCTAGGCCTGAAGAAAATTGATGCTCTTGAGCTTGAAAAGAAAAATTTGCTTGTAAAACTATTTGATGCTAATGATCTTTTGAATAATGTTAAATCTGAAAACATGCTTTTGCTTGATAAAGTTAGAACTTTGGAACATGATTTATCTATTGCTAGATCTGCTAGTTCTAAACTTGATCACATGCTGAATGTTCAAAAGTATCCTTCTGATAAAGCTGGGTTAGGATATGTTGAAAGCATCTTTGATTCTGGACCCCATTCCACTGTCTTTGTTCCTTCTTCTTCTTCTGTACCTTCTGTGAGTGAGGTTGTGAGTGAAACCATTAAACCCCTTGTGAGTGAGGTTGTTAAACCTGTAGAAGTTTCACCACCAAAGAAGATTAGGGTAGACTTAAGAGAATCCAAACCTAGGGAGCCTACCAAACCTAAGGACAAGATGCATGGTAAACCTGCTTGGGTTTGTCATTATTGTGGTAAGTCTGGACATATCCGTCCTAACTGTTACAAGCTTCAAGCTGATAAGAGAGCAAAAAGACCAAAAGTGCCTGTGCCTTAAGCACAAGATCCTATGGCACTAATTGGTGAATTGGTAAAGGCATTAAACCTTTATTCTAATTCTGGAGTTAGGAATCACTCTAATGTGAATATAAACTCCAATGCTCGGGGTGCATCTAAAAAGTTTTGGATGCAAAAGACTCGAAATAACTGAGTCTTTCTGACATGGTCTTTGTGCTTCATTGCTCTATTCTGTTGTGACTATTGTTCTTTGGTTTTTGTGTTTTTCTTTTGTTCTAGGACTTGCATTGCATTAAATACATGTATTTCATTCTAGGATTTATTTGTTTTCTCTTTTAATAATAATAAATAAATAAATAAATAAAAGGAGAAAGCAAAATCTTTGTTGAACACTATTTTTCTTGATTTTTGAAAATAAGGTTGGTCAATCTTTTTACACATGTCATGTTGTGTACCTTGTTTAACTTTGATGAGCTTATTTACTGCACTTGACTAGTTGAAACTTTGCAGTGCATGTTGTGTGGGAAAGATGTGTGTGGTTCTTAATCACTTTGCCTTAATCATGAAGTCACTTGTTTTTGACTGTCGGACTTAATCCTTTTGAGAAAGGCATAAATAACCATCTCACCACTGTTCACTAGCCAATCATGAACACCTTAGTGCATATCATAAGATTTAGTGCTCGAGAAAGTGTAGCACATGCACAAAAAAAACATAACGTGTAGCCTCAAATTAAATTAAAAACTAGTGTGTACTATTAGGCTTGATGCCAATTCACTTAATTCAAACCGGTGTGTACTATTAGGCTAAATGCCAATTCATATAAATAAGAGGCAAAAATGAAAGAAACTTACATGATTGCAAGCTTTTGTTCTAGGAGATGTGGGAGTTATAGGATGTAACTCTTTAGGTGATAGTCTCTTTTAAAATTCTATGTGATGAATTGTGTAGACTTTGTGTTTGATTACTATTCACATATCACCTCACATGTATCTCAAGTCTTTGCTAGTTTCACACACTACACAAGTTACTCTTTGTTAAACACTGTACATGCTAGTGTGTGTGTTCTTGGTCTGACCAACCAAGTTTGAAAATATCTTGAGATTTGTGCACAACATATTTGTTACTTGAGAAAATTATTTGGGAAGATGATTGAAACTTGTGTTTGAGAAAATTGGGTTTAAAAATTTTGGGTTTTTGAAAAAGCATTCCATCTCATACTCATGCATTTTGATTTAATTGTTCAAAAGCTTTGAGGAGTTGTTTTCAAAATTGGGTTTGCATTTTTCAAAACTGTGTTTTTCCCAAAAAATTCAGTGTGTCTCTGCCCATTTCGATCGATCCAGTGTGTTTTTCGATCGATCGAAAAAGTGTCTCAGAATGTGCTAAAATGACTGTCACATTCGATCGATCGAATGTAATTTTCGATCGATCGAAGATCGTGGAGAAGCTTTTTAAAAAGAGGAAATCTGACTTTTTCAAAGTCACTATTTCAAACTTTTCTTTTCTCTCTCCGACGAGGCAGGAATCCAGTCAATTTTTTGTCGTTTTCGATCAAATTTTTTGCACAATTTCTCTTTCCTCAAGCCGGTATGTCTATTTTGCCCTTCCTTTTCAATTTATTTTCACATTTACATGCATTTTTCATGCATTTGAGGGAGTATTTTTCGGAACTTTCTTTTTGGGTTTTGTGATGATTCAACGCTAATTGGATGAAATTGATCAATGGGTTTTGGTAGGGACACCCTATAGACATGTTCTTAATAGTTTAATTTGATCAATTTTGTGTTTTGTGAAAAATTGAAATTTCTAGGGTTTATAATTGATCCAAATTGGGGCTTTTTGTGAAATTGAGTTTAATTGATGAAATTGGCTTGTGTAATTGATGTAATTGGTTATTATAAACTGTTTTCAATGGTGTATAATGATTAATTCATCAATTTGGTACAAAAGTTTTCAAGTGGTTCTCAAATTTTTAGGGTTTTTGTTAAGAAACTCTATGTTCAAGCCAATTTTGTGAATTTAAACTTAATTTGATCCTGGTTACTGCATTAGTTCATGCATCATAACATTGTTAATGTTCATGCATCATATAGATTTTTATTCTATATTTTTTTTGTGCTAACTTGCAGTCTGCCCTTGGTTTTGTTTTTCTTCTTTTTGGTTTTCTCTTTGTGTCTCTGTCCTTTTCCTTAGCACCATGCCTAGGAAGACTAGAGCACGTAGGACTTTTCCCACTTTTACTTCTTCCCCTCCTTCTTTTGATAGTGAGCGGTTCCCCCGAGAGAAAAACCAAGAGATCTTTGAGACTTTAAACCTTAATAGAAAGGTTTGGGCTGAGCGTTCTGTCCTGTTAGACGAGTTAGATCCTGCCATTAGGGCAAATTTTGAGCGTAGAGGTTGGTTGCCTTTGTTAGCTGTGTCTGACCCTCACCTCCGGCTATCTTCATTAGAGAGTTCTTTTCGAACCTCTCTGTCCACATCTATGATTCCAACACTCTAATTAGGAGTTGGATACGAGGTGTAGAGTATACCATTACTCCTCAGGTAGTGGCTGATGCTCTTGAGGTACCGTTGGTTAGGGATCCTGTCTATCCCTATGATGAGTCACCCGAGTTGAGTGATGTCATGTCTTACATCACTAAGTCATCTATCCAGTGGGGTTCTGATCCTAGGATCACCACCGCTGAGCTTCCTGAGACTACCTATCTTTTCTTTAGGATAGCTTGTCACTCACTCTGGCCTATTTCTCATCTGCACACCATTCCTCTTGAGAGGTGTGTATTCTTATACGCTCTTGTTACTGATGCTCCTATCAATTTTCCTCATCTTTTTCTTCGTTCTTTGAACGAAGTTTATAGGAGTTCATCTACTGCTCATGCCCTTGTCCATCCTATTTTCATTCATAGGATTTTACTTTATCTTGGTTTAGAGGATTTCCCTGCTTTTGAGCCTGTTCATGTTATAGGTCCTATAGGTGCGTCTTTTCTTAGACAGAGGGCCGCTCATCTTCGAGCTGGTTCTATACACCCTAGGTCTTATCCCTCTAGTAGCGCTCCTCCTCCTCCTTCTTCTTCTACAGGTCCTGCTGGTGAGGCTGTTCCAGATCCTGTTGGTGCTGCTGCTGTTCCTCCACCTTCTGCGGCTGACTTCGATGTTCGTCGTACTTTGGAGACTGTCATGACCGTTCAGGCGGCTCATGGTCAGCTTTTGGTGGATCTGTTCGACGAGATTCGTACTCTGAGAGCGGATTTGGCGCATCTTCGTTCTTCCTCACCACCTCCTTTTGATGATGGCCTATGATGCCCTTTGGCATTCCGTCACAAAAAGGGGGAGTAGAGTTTTGATGTAGAGGAGATTTTGTTAGGAGAGATTTTGTAGTTAGGGGGAGATATTTTTTTTGCATGGGATATTTTTGTGGAGTTTATTTAGATTGTATCTAGGTGCTTCACTTTGTATATCATTTTTGGGGATATTCATGTTAGGGGGAGTAACATTGATTGATATATTGATATTCATGTTTTCTTTTGATTCTTGTTGTCTTATGATTCACTGCTTATTGATTTATATTTATGAGTCGATTCATTGATATATATATCTATATTTTGTGTTGTGTGAATCTTACAAGAATATTATACCTGTTTATATACTATTTTCTGCCACACATGCGTTTCTGTGTTTGTTGAGTATTTCAGGAATATACAGGTTGATTCAACAAAGCTGCTGTCTACACTTGCAACCGATGGATAGTAGTTAGGTTGAATTTGTTTATGAGCATTATTTTGTAAAGGGCTTTTTACTTGTAAACTTTGAGCTTTTAATTTGTGTTTTGTCACGGATTGCCAAAGGGGGAGTTTGTTAGGTTCTAAGGTCTTAGGATTTTATGTATTTAAAACTCTAATTTGTAATGTTGGCAAACCATGATCAAAACAAAGTATTTAGTCTTGTTTAGGCTTGCTCAAAGTTGGTAAAATATTGTAAAGTTGGAATCGAGTGACTGCAGATGCATTGGGGCATTTCGGCCTGGCTCGATCGATCGAAGGTTAGACTCGATCGATCGAAAGTTGGCCCAGATGCGTTTTTAGCAGAATTTCCAACTCAGCCCTAACTCTTTAAACGTTTAGGGTTTTATGTTTTTGCCCTAGGTATATAAGGAAAACCCTAGCCACGTTTTTAAGAGTTGCACAAGTTGTATTATTGCTCATACATTGCGGTTTTGTGTAAATCTCTTGTGAGATCTAGAGGAGCTTTCCTTTACACAAAGCTTAGGGTTTTCAAGATTGAGATTACTTCAACATCTTGATGATCAACTTGGTTGCTGCCTTTGAAACTTAAAGAATATCAAGCGTGGGTGCTTGTAGCTGATTGAAGGAATACGAAGAAAGAAGTAGTCCGTGGACTCGGAGCCTGCGCGTGGTCGTGTCAGGAAGTTTTACTGGTGGGTAGCATTAGGAAGTCAAGCGGGGAGCTTGTAAGTCCTTTTGTAAGAACTTCAATTCTTTCTTAGTGGATTCCGTTTTGCCTTGAGGATCGGTGGGTAAAATCCTCCCCAGGTTTTTCCGTGTGGTTTCCTGGGTGATCATATCATGTGTTATTTATTTTCCACTGCTTTATATGTTTTATATGCTTGATATGATTTTGTGATTGTTTTAACCTAGAATTGCTTAATTTGACTAAGTAACAACTTGGCTAATTAATCTAGGCTACGCAATCTAGTTATAGTTTAAGGGGTCTAAACCGTTCAAAATTGTTTTGGATATTAGGAATTGAAATTGTCTTGGATCTTGATAAAAGCTTATAGGAGTTGGGATTAATTTATTAGCTTCACCATCCCATTTTAGTTTTCAATTTTCTCTTCTACCATATTTTTAGAAATCTATGCATATAGGACATAAATAAGAAAACTATAAAGTCAGTACTATTATTCAAATGATTATTCAAAATGAAAATAGCATTGACCTTTTTCAAAAGCCAAGAATTTTGTAAGTTTAATCAATATTGTTAGAGATAGTCATGGTTCTCCTATATAGCCCATAGTGAATTAATTCATTGCCAAGACCCATTGTGGATGGTTGCTACAGCTCTGTTAAGAGCATCACATTTGCTAGCATTAATTCACTTGTAGGAACCATGCTTTAAGGAGATTTTAGATGTGTTAGACATATTCATGCTTTTGTGTATTATGCAAAAAATGTATATTATAGGACAGTTTCTAAACAATGTAATAAGCTATACAATGCTTTGGCTAATCATGCTAAGGAGTTAAGGAACCTATACACTTGGAATATTTTCAATAAAAATCTATCACTTTTGATTAATAAAAAAAAAAAAAAACTATTTAGTTTAATTTAATTTTTTGTCATTTCTAAAAAATAAAGGTAGGATATTTAACCCAAGGTGAGATTTTATTCCTCAATTTTCTTCTTTCTAAACCCTAGAACCTATACCTTTTATGGTTTCTAGACCTTCCCCTTCCCTTTAAAAGACCCAGTTCTTGCTTTAATCTCTGTTTGTAGTCTGTCATTCCAACTATAACATCATGAACTACAATGTCTCAAGTCTAGCCTTTGTTTAGTATGAACATGTGACTGTGACTGTGACTGTTTTTTTTTTTTTTTTTTTTTTTTTTTTTTTTTTTTTTTCTCTATAGTTTTAATTATAAATACATTTCCTCTATAGTTTTGCAAGGTTGCTCTGTCACTATATTATCCCCTAAGGTTTTTTTCCCTTTTAACTCACACACTTTTAATTTTCATTATTAAATACCCATCTTTTTACATGTCATCTGCATCTTTATTTATTTAGGGTTGTTTTTTAGTTTGGAAGACCACACAGATTTTGACTCTCTTTTTTTTTCCTTTTGGATTGTTTTTTTGTTGGGAAGACTGCACTAATTTTGACAACACTACCAAGCCTCAAAGCCTTTGTGAACTACACTCAGGCATGCCTTTAGTTTTGGTTTGACATAAACTTGAAACAAATGCCATAAATATCTAGATTTTTGGCTTTTGTATTCTTAATGTTTGAATAAAACCATATAGTACAATTTAAACATGTTTCACATAAGCTTTTGAGGTCTCGGGTCATGTTGTATTTATATATGGCAAAAGATTGTACCATTTTCCACCTTAGCACAATTCGTACTGGTATTTTATTTATAACTTGGATATATTGAAGTTTTTTTGTGTGTGAATAATCTATTTTGTCATTTATTTTTGAATTTCATGATGAAAACCAATGGAATACTTATTTTCATGAAGATTATAGAAATGTTGAATGGGGTGGGGTTATTATGAAATTTATTGACATTAAGAGTGTTTGGTTTTACATTGTAAATCTTTGATGAATTGGTATAATTTGGTGTTATAATTGATACTAATTTGGCGAAAAATTAAGTAGCTTGAAGAAGTTGAGAAAAGAGAAGAGCCTAAGAAAGGGAGGAAATACATTCTTGAAAAGTATTGGATAAAGCTTGAAGATGTAAGCACAATTGTATATTTATTCTATTTACTGGTTCTTTTGTAATACTTATTAAACCAAATGTAAGAGCACACTATGATTATTGTAATATATTACTTCATAATACTTGTATTTATCTCATTTTTAATATTACTTCATAATATTACATGTTTCATCTTATATTAGAGCCAATTTAGCTTTCAATAATTGAAATTAGAGAAATGTTTAAACCTGAACATGTTAACATTTGATTTAAAACAATCTCATGCATTGCACAAGTTAGAGACTATTTACAATAAAAATTAGAGGAATAGGTACCTGTAGGGACTGGGTTTGAGCACTTCTTCTATTGGATGAGTAGACTCAGACCCAACTAGCCCAATACAAAAAAATTATAGAGAATGGGTTTAAGAACTAGGCCTTAGTGAGGGTTACAACAATTAGACATGGTTATGAATGGATTGAACAATAAGGACGTGGACTAAAGTGTGAAATTCTATCCTCAGCCCTTATCCGATGAGCTTGTTGTTCCTATTATTTCTTCAGTGCTTGGTTACAAAGGTTTCAAAGATGATGCAAATTGCTACAGTATTTTCTATTCTTAATTCCCAATCCTTTTTTCTTACATTATATACCCCATTTTAGTTGATCTTGGCCCTCTCTTTGTTGATCATGCAGGTCACTACTTAAGTACTTGTCTCATCAGCTGCCTTCCCAAACCTTTCGTGAATTGCAGCAACCAAGGCAGCACTGTTCAGGGGTTATTTCATCATTAATGCGGCCAGAACGTTAGTTATAGGCATTTAATTTGGAGGTGACAGTTTCTCCTTGAATTTCTCCTCCACCATGCTCCCATGGCTAACCCATTGTACGTGTCCTTTTTTTTGGGATGCTCTGGGAGGATGCCTTTGATGACGTGCCGCTTTTCCCTTCTATGGTCTCAGTTAGCCGAGAACAGGATTGTCCTCGACGACGTTTCTTGCAATTTGGACTTTCTTCGTTCGTCCTCAGACATTTCTTCCTCCTCAGCGTCGGTCTTGGGCTTAGTATAAAGTAGGCCGGGGTTGCCAAATTCTTTGACCCTACAATAGCCCCTCAAAATCCTGCTGTCCGGCTCTTCGGATGGAGAGGAGGATTTTGATGTCCTCGGGCCTTTGTTAGGGCTTGTCAAGTCTTGTCCTCCGCCAATGCCAGAGTTTTTTCACCTATCCAGGGCATGTTCCTAGTGCTTCGGTATATGGAGCGCGCCCTCATTAAATTCTGGCGGCTCTGTGTTCCCCACATTCAACAGTGTGATGGTAATCTAACGGAGGGGATTTCTTTAACTTTATGGGCGGGAAAACCTGTACGGTTATTTTTAATTGGAGGTATAAATACCCATTTGAACCGATTTGCCTCTTTACTTTTACACTCAAGAGTTCTTGCGCACATATCCTGAGTTCGGTCAAATCTCCAACCAAACTCACGTCTCTTTTCAGCATAAAAAGCCTGTCCGAAGAGCTTTTCCTCATTTCTGTAAGTTTTCTTCCCTCTCTCTAACTCATGTTTTCTCTCTTCTAAGTTTATTTTCCTCTTATTCCTCTCTTTCTTTCGTCCTTCCCTGAGTCTTTTAGTCATTTCTAGGGATGGGTAGGTTTAAAAAGTTGGTTGAGTCTAAAGAGGCAATGGAGAAATTCATCGCCGATTATAGGATACCCAGTAACATAGGTTTGAGATACTGTGAAGAAGGGGAGTGGCATTTTAGGAGGCAAGAAGGTGAAGTAGTGATTCGCATAATCGCTTTCATAGAAGGTGGTATGAGAATCCCTATGGGGCCGATGATGAGGGACTACCTTAGGCATTTCCAATTAGCTCCCACCCAGTGCGCCACCAACGTGTTTAGGATCTTGGGTTGCATGGACGCCTTAAACGAGAAAATGTGGTAGAGGTTAACCCATCATGATGTAAACTGGTGCTACAATCTCCAACACCTAAAGGGTAAATCCTATTATATGAAGATGAGGGATGATAAGATTTGGCTTATTCAATGCCTCCCCGAGTCCAGCAAGGGGTTAAATAAGGACTTTCTCATCGTGTCCGGGGAGTGGCACGACGGCCTTTATTGTCCAATAGAGGAGGGGGCACCAGGTGGGATATTCAGAGTATGAGAAGGTTGATCTTTTGTAATATCACAGTTTGCATTGTTCGGTTGCTAATACGAATATGCTTTCTTTTTTGCAGATCCACACACCTTTGAATGACACTTTCACTTGGTCAACAGGGAAGATTTGGAAACCATCCTTAAGGTGGAGGTCTTTGTGAATGAAGCTGACAACCAAATCAGAGCCGCTCATAAGATCCTCGAGTACGATCCCATCCAGAAATCATTCTCCACTCTGAAGTACGTGATCAAAGCTAAAAATCCTCGGCTTCACAGAATCACCATAGCAGAACACAGGTTCTTGCTTACCGAATGATCTCCTATCCCAGAAGGCCTTCCATTGGTAGGCCCTTCTTCATCCCACCAAGCTGCTAAGGCCGAAGGAGGAAGAGTAGAAAGAGAAGAAGAGGTCGCTGATTTGGGTTCGTCCGAGGACGAGTTTGGTATATTTGACCAAGTTAATCTATCCGAGGATCCCTCTGGTGACCTTGGTGATCCGAAGTGCTCCCAAATAGACTTCTCATCAGTAAGCACTTCTACTCAGGCGAAAATGGGTTTCAAGAGAAAGCCACAGACTAGCCTATTCGAGCTGATTAAAGGTCAGCCAGGGAAAGGCACACTGGGGAAGTCACAATCCAAACTTCCTCCTCCTCCGCCCAAGCTTCCGCCAGTTCAGACCGGATCATCTTCCACCCAGTCCAAGCTTCCACCTTCTCCACCTCAGCCAAATTTGCCACCAAGGCCCGAGCCTACTAATCCCAAACATAAGAAGGACCCTAAAGGCAAAAGACCCATGGAAGCTGATAAATCTCATTCCTCCCAGGAAGAGGATAAAGCTCAGCGAGCTTCAAAACTGTAGAAGATGGGGCACAAGGGCCTTGATAAAGAAGTTGACACTCAGCCTGAGCCCCAGGCTGGGCTCCCTATGCCAATGCTCCACGGGGCTCCCCTGATGGACAACGTCTCCCTCAGGGACTTCCAAAGAGGCAAGGGTACCTACGTGGCCGATGCATTGGAAAGGTCCTTGCTGTTGCCAACTGATATGGCCAAGTTGAGGAACTTGAGGAGGCACGAGGTCTTCCTCAACCTCAAGAGGTACCTAGGCATGGTAAGGTTTCTACCTTTTTACCTCAGTTGATTTTGTTGCTAGCTTTTATCTTACTTTGTGTTTGTTTTACTTGTCAGGCCATTCATACCACCTATAGGTTGGAAGATGTGGCCAACCACCAAAGCAGGACCTTGGAGATGGAGCGAGATAGGCGCATGGCCTCTGTAGAGGCCCTCAACAACTCTAATACTGCCCTTAAAAAGGCAAAAGAAGACCTCAAAGAGATGGAGAAAGCCAAGAATAGTGCTGAGTCTGGCTTGCTAGGCACCCAAAAGTAGGCTGAGGATCAAACAAGGTGCCTATGTGAAGCCCAGGATCAACTTACCACTGTTAAGGGGCAAATAACTGACTTGAAGAAAAAGCTAGAAAAGCCAGAGAGGGCTAAAGGTGCCTTGGAGAAGGTAAGGGATGAAGCTGTGAAAGCCCGTGAGGAGGTAGAGAAGGCCAGGGCCGAGGCTGAAAGTTCCAAGGAGAAGGCTGAGGAGGAGGCTTTTGGCTTGGGGGTGGCCGAGACCCAAGCCCATCTCAAAGCTTAAGTACCTGGGGTGTGCAGGCTCTACTGTTCCCATGTCTAGAATGAAGCCCTTAAACAAGCTGGAGTTGAGGCTTCATCTGACCTTTGGAAGGTAGAGAATATATATTACCCTCCTGCCATCCAAGAGCCAGGCCCTCCTAACTCTGAGGCTGGTACTTTTCCCGAGGTGGTTGAGGCAGGCCATCCTGATGCTGCTCTTGCTTCAACTACTCCTGATGAGCCTGCCAAGGAAGCTGAGCCTTCTGGGGTAACTGAAACGGACAAAGGCCTTAACCAGGAAGCACCCCAGGATGCTGCAAAGCCCTCAACTGATGCCCAGGCCCCTCATGTCGAGGAGACAGCTTTCCTTGTGGTGCCTCTGTAGGCTATTCGCCCAGGTAAAAGCTTTGAGGACCCTGAGGCTGCTTCAAACCAGCCTCCTAAGGGAAGAATGAAGATCAAGTTGAAAAAATAGGCTGCCTTTGTTGTGCTTTTGCCTCATATTTCTCTCTCTTCTCTTTTTTTTTTTTTTTTAGATATTTGAACTATTGTAATGGAACACTTGGACTGAATGTATGCGATTACCTTTTCATGTGTTAATTATTGCTATGATGGGTTCTGCTATTTATATAACTTGTGCTTTGATTATTAGCTAAACAGTCTCAATAGAGTGACTTGTTTTCCATTTTTGAAACAGCAACCAAAAAATGTAAAGTCCATAATGATAATTTCCACTTAGACTTTGATTAACAATTGAGCCACCTTATTACTACGACTTGCTTTTGCTGAGAACCTTATAATATGAATCCTATACCTCATGAATTGGTTATCATAACGGGTAAAAAATGCTAAGCGCGCAGTATTTATAAAGATAAACCTTTAAATCCTAAGATCAAATGCCACAACACAATGTGCAAAGGTACTCATAGGTATGTTCTAAAAATTTACTGACCTCAAGGAAATAGTTAGCTATTGACTATACAGGGGAGTTAAGTTCAATGTACCTCAAAGTGCCTTAAGTGATACTCATGGGCTTGAATTTGTTTACATCTTTATCGAATGAGGACAATGCAAGTGGTCTGAGGTGCCAGACTCCACTTTGGCTGTATTTGTAACTCAGATGAATGCTCAAGCTCGTTAATTTCCTCAAAGGTTGTGGTCTAAGGAGTCACACAACACCTGGAATCTATTTAACGCTCAGGCCTTTGTTGAAAGTAGTTAGTTTCCCCATAGTTTTGAGTCCGAGGACCATGCAAGACCTTGGTTCTGTCTAACACTTAGATCTTCATTGAAAGTAGTTAGTTTCCCCATAGGTTTGAGTCCGAGGACCATGCAAGACCTTAATTCTATCTAACACTTAGATCTTCATTGAAAGTAATTAGTTTCCCCATAGGTTTGAGTCTAAGGACCATGCAAGACCTTGGTTCTGTCTAATACTTAGATCTTCATTGAAGTAGTTAATTTCCCCATAAATTTGAGTCTGAGGACCATGCAAGACCTTGGTTCTGTCTAACACTTAGATATTCATTGAAAATAGTTAGTTTCACCATAGGTTTGAGTCCGAGGATCATGCAAGACTTTGGTTCTGTCTAACACTTAGATTTTTCTTGAAGTAGTTAGTTTCCACATAGGTTTGAGTCTGAGGACTATGCAAGACCTTGGTTCCGTCTAACACTTTGATTTTTCTTGAAGTAGTTAGTTTTCCCACAGGTTTGAGTCCAAAGACCATGCAAGACCTTGGTTCTATCTAACACTTAGATTTTTCTTAAAGTAGTTAGTTTCCCCATAGGTTTGAGTCTGAGAACCATGCAAGACCTTGGTTTTGTCTAACACTTAGATTTTTCTTGAAGTAGTTAGTTTCTCCACAGGTTTGAGTCCGAGGACCATGCAAGACCTTGGTTCTGTCTAGTACTTAGATGGTTGCCAAAATACAAGACATATAATCATAATAGACTTAAGATTTGAATCAGAGAAATGCTTTTATTAATAATAATACATTCTCAGGTTATTTACATTCCATGGGTAAGGTACAACTTTTTCATCTAAGTCTTCTAAGTAGTATGCACCTATCCCTGCTACTGAAGTAATTCGGTATGGTCCTTCCCAATTGGGTCCCAGCTTTTCCCAGGATGGGCTCTTGGCAGCACCCACAACTTTCCTCAACACTAAGTCCCCTAGTGCTAGTGGTCTCAGCTTCATATTGGCATCTTATCTTTGCTTGAGCTTCTGGTGGTAATAGGCCAACTGGATCACTGCCTTTTCTCTTCGTTCATCGATCAGATCTAGGCTCTTCCTTAGTAGTTCATCAGTACTGCTTGGAGTGAAGGAGCTGGTCTTCAGCGTTGGGAAGCTTGCCTCTGGAAGGATAATAGCCTCGGCCCCATAGGTAATGGCAAAGGTGTCTCCCCTGTTGACCGCCGTGGTGTAGTCCGGTAAGTCCATAAGACATGTGGCAGCTCTTCTACCCATCTTCCCTTAGCGTCATCCAATCTCTTCTTAAGCCTATTGACTATGACCTTGTTGACGTTGACAGCCTCAGCCTGTCCATTTCCCTGAGGATAAGCTGGGGTTGAGTACCTGTTTGTGATCCCTAGTTCGCAATAGTCTCTTCTAAAGGCTTTGCTATCAAATTAGAGTCCATTATCTGAAATGAGGGAATGAGGGACCCTGAATCGTGTAACAATGTTTCTCCAGATGAATTTCTTAGCATCCATATCTCTGATATTGGCCAATGGCTCAACTTCGACCCATTTGGTGAAATAATCTGTGCCAACCAACATATATCTCTTATTTCATGCTGCCTGGGAAAGGGCCTACAATATCCAGGCCCCATTGGGCAAACGACCATGGACTGGACAAAGGGTTGAAGACCCTTCCTAGCTGATGAATATTTGGGGCAAACCTTTGGCACTAGTCACATTTCTTAACATATTCTAAGGCTTCCTTCTGCATCCCCGGCCACCAATATCCCTGGATAATGGCTCGGTGTGACAGAGATCTTCCTCTTGTGTGACTCCCACAAATCCCTTCGTGCAACTCTTCAAGCAGTAATTCTGATGCTTCATGGTGAATACACAGTAAATATGGCCCAGAATATGAGCGCTTATACAATTTGTGGTCCTCAGACAACTAGAATCAATGAACGTTTCTTCGTATTTTCTCAGCCTCTGACTTCTCCTCGAGCAGAATATCATCCTTGAGGAATCTCACGATAGGGTCCATCCAGCTAGGACCCACTCTAACTTGATGGATATGAACCATGCCTTTTGCAACCTCATTTACTCTATCCAGATACTCAACAAGAATAATTCGAGGTAGACCCCCCACCGAGGAGGTAGCAAGCGTGGCCAATGAATCTGCATGGGTGTTTCTACTTCTGGAGACGTGTGACAAGTTGAAAAGATCGAAGTCTGATTGCAAGCGTTTGACCTGGTTTAAGTACTCTTGCATCCTGGCATCTCTGGCTTCCAACTCTCCCTTTACTTGGCCTACTACCAATCTCGAGTCCGAGAACATCTCTACTGCTTTTCCTCCCATTTTCTACACCATTGTCATTCCTTGTAACAAGGCCTCATACTCGGCTTCGTTATTTGTGGTCGAGAACCCAAGTCTTAGGGATTTCTCTATGATAGTCTTCTCAGGAGATACTAGGACTAGCTCCACTTCGGACCCCCCTTCGATTTGCTGCGCCATCAACGTACACCTTCCAACATGGAGGTCCTGGCATAGAGATTACCCCAACTGATTTTCCATCCATGTTTCGCTTCTCTGCTACTATTTCTACTGGTGGTTCAGCAAATTCAGCCACCAAGTCAGTCAGGACTAGGCCCTTTATTGAGGTCCGAGGCATGTACTTGATTTCAAAGGCTCCCAGAATTGTGTTTCATATGGCGATCCTTCCAATATAATCAACAGTCTGAAGTACAGATTTCAAGGGTAATTGGGTTAGAACAACCACTGTGTGGGCTTAGAAATAATGGGGAAGCTTTCGTGTAGCATGGACCACAACTAGTATGCCTTTCTCCAAGGGTAAGTATCTGACCTCAGCTTCATGTAATGACTTAGTCACGTAATAGACTGACTTTTGAAGGCCATTGTCATCCTGAATTAGCACCAAGCTCACAGCATGAGGGGCCACAACAATATATGCGTATAGGACTTCATTGGCCTCAAGACTGGACATGATAGGTGGTTGGGATAGATACTCCTTGAGTTGTTGGAAGGCCACAATACAGTCCTCAGACCACTCAAATCATTTCCACTTGTTGATCAAGAGATAGAATGGTCTGCATCTATCCGTCGAGCTGGAAATGAATCGATTCAAGGCCGCGATCATTCCAGTAAGCTTTTAGACCTCCTTGGTGTTTTGCGGTGGTTTTAAATCATTAATAGCCTTGATCTGGTCAGGGTTAACCTTAATTCCCCTATGAGTAAATATATAGCCTAAAAACTTGCCTGATCCCATGCCAAATAAGCATTTGGAAGCATTTAGCACAGCTTGTGCTTCCTTAAGACATCAAAGGTGCAGCCGAGGTCACCTAAATGCTCAGACACCACTTTACTCTTCACCAGCATATCATCAACATAGATTTCGATGCTCTTGCCCAACTGTGGCTCGAACATTCTCATCATCATCCTTTGATAAGTGGACCTGCATTCTTCAGACCGAACAACATTACCTTGTAGTGGTAGTTCTCAATAGGTGTCATGAAGGATGTCTTCTCCTGATCCTCCAGGGCTAGTGGTATTTGATAATAGCCTTGAAAGGCATCTAAGAAGCTCATCCGAGGATGGCCCGCAGTTGCATCTATCAGCTGGTCTATCCGAGGCATGGGGAATGGGTCTTTTGGGCATGCCTTATTTAGGTCCGTGAAGTCTACACAGACCCTCCATTTTCCACTTTTCTTCTTGACCACCACGGTGTTGGCCAACTATTCGAGGTAAAAAACCTCTTTGATGGCCCCTGCACGCTTAAGCTTCATCACTTCATCCCTAATCGCATTGGCGTGTGCTCTCTTGACTAGCGTTGGGGTGGCTGCTTCTTGTGAGTGATGGATGGGTTGACATTGAGATGGTGACAAATAAAGGCTAGATCAATCCCTGGAGCATCGCAGAGATCCCATGTAAATACGTCAATATTTCTTTTGAGGAACTCAATCAACCCCTCCTTCTCCTGAAGAGCCAGCTGAGCCCCGACCTGAAAGAACTTCTCTGGGTCACCACCAATGACCACCTTCTTTAGATCTTCACATTTTGCCTCCTCGGCAGATGTATCAGGAGGCGACACTGGGGCCTTTGATTGCTATAAGTTCTTTTCAGCAGAGACCGAGGACTCTGCGTCGAGCCGATGTGAAATGGCAGCCACCATACATTGCCTTACCGTGGATTGGCAACCACGAATTTCGAGAACCTGGTCCTGACGGGAATTTCACCTTCTGATGCAAGGAGGAGGCAACAGCCCCCAAGGTATGGAGCCAGGGTCTATCGACAATGGCTTTGTATGGAGAGTAGGTGTCCACCACAATAAAGTTCACCTCCACTATCTCTGTGCTGATCTGGATGGATAGCCTAATCATGCCCTTTGGAATAACAAGCTTCCCATCGAAGCTCATCAAAGAAGAGCTATAGGGCATCAAATCTTCCAGCTTTAACCTCAGCCCCTTGTAAAGGTCGAGGTACATAACCTCGGCCCCACTGCCATTATCCACCATCACTCTTTTCACATCGTAGTCCTCGATTCTGAGAGTGATCAATAGCGCATCGTCATAGGGCTGGGTGGTTCCAATCTTGTCTTCTTCTGAAAAACTCAAGACTAGGTGAAAATTCATTCTGGCCCTCTTCGGCTCTGGCTGGGACTCCTCGACAGGCAACTGAGCCATAGATAACACTCGTGAAAGGCACGTGCCTGTTCTTCCTGGCGCGGCCAAGATTACATTGATTGTCCCTACGGGTGGCCCTAGGGCAGTATCTCTCTGGGATTCCTGATGGGTCTGGCATTGATGACCACTGGAATGATGCAGAAGGTGCTTCAGCTTTCCTTCTCAGACTAGCTGGTCCAGATAGTTCCAGAGGTTCCCGCAGTTCTCTGTGGTATATCTGTGGTCCTGGTGGTACTGGTAATAAAAGTTCTGATTGTGCCTCGTGGACTCTCCTGCCATCTTATTCGGCCACTTAAAGTATGGCTCGTTCTTGATTTTTTCCAACACCCAATGTACTGGTTCTCGGAATACAGCATTAATAATCTGTGTGTTGGTTGCTCTGGATTGCCCTACGAAATCTCTCCTTGGGCGGTTGCTGTTATATCGGCCCGACCTGAAATCCCTCCTTTCTTAAGGGATAACCTTCTCTTTTCCCTTACCTTGCAGCTAGTCTTCCTCTACTCATTTATACTTATCGATCCAATCCATCAATTGGTGCACACTAGTGGCAGGCTTGCCAATCAAAAACTTCCTCAAGCCGTGCTCGGCTGGGAGACTATTTTTGAAGGTTCTGATGGTGACATCATCAAAATTGCCGTCCATTTCATTATACATCTCCCAATATCTGCCTGAGTAAGCCTTTAGAGTTTCTCCATCATGCGTGGATAAAAACAATAACGCATTCAAGGGCCGAGGACCTCTGCTGTTGGTAACGAAATGGGAGCCAAAGGCTTGGGTTAACTGCCTATACGAATCTATGGAATTCGTCTTTAAGCCGTTGAACCACCTTATCGCCACTGGTCCCAAGCTAGATAGGAAAACCTTGCACATCAGCGCCTCGTTTTTAGAATGGACAGCCATCCTTTGGTTAAACTAGCTCACATGCTCTACAGGGTCTGTTTTGCATTATAAATGGTGAAAGTTGGCTGCTGGAATCGTCAAGGAAGTGTAGCTCCTTCTATGTGGCATGTGAAAGGTGATTTGGAGAATTAATCCAGTGCCCTGCTCATGGCATCGTTTCCCAAGCCCCTAGGAGATGGGCTTTTACGTTTATACTTCCAGTAGTGCTCTTCTTTGTGAGAGAAGGTCTCGCTTGGAGGAGTTCTCGATCTTTTCCTATAGTCATCATCACTTTTATCATCGGAGGGCATGTCAGGGCTAGAACGAGACCGCCTTCGTTGTGCATGGCACAGCTTTCTCTTCAAGTCGTCTATCTCTTGCTACATGGCCTGCTTATCATTCTGTCTCTGGGATACGTGACTCCTAACTTCTTCTGATTGCATGGCCCGGTTGTTATTTTGTCTCTGGAGCACGTGACTGCCCACACGAGAATGGCTTCTGCTGGTTTGAGTGGTGTGCGCACTTCCCTCTCGAAACCTTCCATTCTCTTCATTTCGATCACGCTCAGGGTTGGGAAAGTTACCCTGTTGTTGGGATCTAGCCAGTTCAGGCTAATGGGAGCCTGCTTGATGAGGGCTTGATCCTACCATGCTTGATTGTTGCCCTTACTAACACACAAGTTCTTCCCCACAGACGGCGCCAATTGTAGGGACTAGGTTTGAGCACTTCTTCTATTGGATGAGTGGACTCAGGCCTAACTAGCCCAATACAATAAATTTATAGAGAATGGGTTTAAGAACTAGGCCTTAGTGAGGGTTACAACAACTAGACATGGTTATGAGTTGATTGAATAATAAGGACGTGGACTAAAGTGTGAAATTCTATCCTTAGCCCTTATCCGGTGAGCTTGTTGTTCCTATTATTTCTTCAGTGCTTGGTTACAAAGGTTTCAAAGATGATGCAAATTGCTGTAGTATTCTCTGTTCTTAATTCCTGATCCTTTTTTCTGGAGGATTTCTAACATTATATACCCATTTTTAGTTGATCTTGGCTCTCCATTTGTTGATCATGCAGGTCACTACTTGAGTGCTTGTCCCATCAACCACCTTCCCAAACCTTTCGTGAATTGCAGCAACCAAAGCAACATTGTTCATGGGTCATTTCATCATTAATGCGGCCAGAACGTTAGTTGTGAGCATTTAATGCGGAGGTGACAGTTTCTCCTTGAATTGCTCCTCCACCATGCTCCTATGGCTGACCCATTGTACTTGTCCTTTTTCTTGGGATGCTCTAGGAAGCTGCCTTTGATGGCGTGCCACTCTTCCCTTCTATGGTCTCGGTTGGCCGAGAACAAGATTGTCCTCGGCGACATTTCTTGGCAATTTGGACATTCTTTGTTCGTCCTCGGACATTTCTTCCTCCTCGGCGTGGGCCTTGGGCTTAGTATAAAGTGGGCCAGGGTTGCCAAATTCTTTGACCCCACAGTACCAGTCTATAAACAAATTGGTAGGATATTGCCATATTGGTCTTCTAATCCTTATTAGCCTTTGGCAAAATTATAAAATATTTAACAATTTGTTGAAGTCCGGAAGTTGAACTATATTATTCTAGTAATGGTGATGTTCTATTTTCAGTGGTAATTTTTTTCATGATTTGTGTGAACTCTTGTGAATAAAACTTATTTACTAACAAAAAATAATCATAAACTCTAAAAAAAACAAACAAATTATTGATAAGTTTTTTTTTTCTTAAACCATTTGAGCCAACCCGATCTACCATATATATAAATTTGTTCTAGTATCCTTATTTTATTTTATTAGTTTGATTTATTTTGGTATTTTATGATTTTTGAAATTTAAGATATAATTTACATATTATATGTGAATTATAATAATTTATTGAAAAAACAAATGCTTAAATAGTTGGTGAAGGGTCATTTTTTAAAGTCATGAAACATATAAGCACAACTCACTAACTAAATCTGACTTAGAGTCTCAAGTTAAGTTGTGTTAGGTTGATTTCTACACATATAATGGATCGGATAATTCTCAACCAAAAAAAAAGAGCCTCTAACTCGACCCATACTCACCCTATTCGATGCATTAACCTTAATGATTTTCTTGGTGGCATGAGTGAAGTAGCGAGGAACTAGTAACGTGGAGAATAATTATGCTTTGGTGGCACTTAAAATTTAAAAATGACTTCTAAGCCACTAGCATTAGCCATTTCTAGCTATATCAAAAAAATGATGCTCAGAATTCTCTTTATATAATGGGTTTAGACCACACTAATCCCCTATCCTCAAAAAATATAGCCCTTTCATTTTTCTTATCCTTCTGTAGACCTAGCCAACAAGAAATGGGAACTACAAAACTCATTTAAGTTCTTCTCTTATTCCTCCTTATCTCTAGCTTGAATGCCACACCTGCAGGCAAAAGAAACCGAGCTCAACACCCATGTAAAAGGCTGGTGTTTTATTTCCATGACATCATTTACAATGGAAAGAATGCCAAGAATGAGACTTCAGCTATTGTAGGGGCACCTGCTTGGGCCAATAAGACCATTTTGGCGGGACAAAACCATTTTGGGGACTTGGTTGTGTTCGATAACCCAATCTCCTTAGACAGTAATCTACACTCCACACCCATTGGGCATGCACAAGGCATTTATGTGTATGACACAAAACAAACATATTCGGTTTTGCTTGGTTTTTCCTTTGTTTTCAATTCTACTAAGCACAAGGGTAGTATAAACTTTGCTGGAGTAGATCCTACATTGAACAAGACTAGGTATATCTCGGTAATAGGTGGCACAGGCGATTTCTTGATGGCTTGAGGGATAGCCACATTGATGACTGATGCATATAAAGATGATGTGTATTTCCGGCTTCATGTTGATATCAACTTGTACGAGTGTTGGTAATAACTGAAGATAAGATTAAAGAATTTCCTAACGGCTAGTTTTTCAAATAAAACCCAAACAGCATCGTTTCTCATTAAAATAAACGTTGTCATTTTGATCAGGAAAACTAGCTGTAATTTTATCAAGACGATGTCGTTTACAACACTACCATCTGAACCTGTCTTCTTCTCCTAAATATCAGAATTATGTTGATGGTGATAAGATCATTCTGGAAGCTAGAGTTTGTTAGTTGATGATGCGTTAATCACGTATGTAATTAGAGAATAACAATCCCCAATCTTTACTTATCTATAGTTTGGTAGTTAGATTAATCTATCTGTGAAGCTGTATATATATGTATGTAATGATGAACATCAGTGTTAATTAGAGTTGCTAATCATTTTCTCATTCTCTCTCAAATCTCTCCCTTTTTCTCTCTCAAACTTTCCTTTCTGCCATTGTTGAAACTCTGATTTTACAAGCAATCTTTCATGGTATCAGAGCCAAACACCATGGCTTCCACAACTGCTTCTGTAACTACTTCTTCTTCAACAAGCAACACTAGCGTTAACACAACTAATACCATCATACCTTCCCAATCGTCATTATTGCTTCTGCCTAATATGTCCAACTTGATGTCCATCAAACTTGATTACAGCAACTATATTCCATGGAAGCACCAATTGGTGACTATCCTTGAAGCCTACTCTTTGATTGAGCACATTGATGGCTTAATTTCACCTCCATGTCCCTTTTTACTAGATGCTCAGGGCAATCCAACAACTGCAGTGAATCCAAACTATCAAACATGGAGGATAAGAGATAAAGCTCTTCTTTCTTTGATTAACTTAACACTAACACCTCAGGTGTTTTCTTTGGTTGTTGGGATCACAAATGCTCAGGAGGTATGGAACACTTTGGATCAAAGGTTCACATCAACATCTAGAGCTAATATACTAAATCTCAAGCTTGAATTGCAAAGCCAAAAGAAAGGTAGTAAGTCTGTTAATGGATTCTTGCAAAAGATCAAGATAACTAGAGATAAGCATCTTGCAGTAGGAGTTGTTGTTGATAATGAGAAGCTGATTTGTATAGTCCTCAGAGGTCTACCTAAGTTTGCACACTTTTGTTCTACTATTCGTACAAGAAGTGATCCTATCTCCTATGAACAACTATCCATCATGCTTCAGAGTGAAGAACAAGTTATGATGGAAGTTTCAGATTCTATTCCACGTTCCCTTGCGATGTATGCTTCTAACTCAAAGCCAAATGGTATTGGAAGCAATTCACAGTCCAATATGTATCTGAATCAAAGATCTGCAAGAGGAAGAGGAAGAAACAATTATAACAGAGGTAGAGGTGGTGGTAGGTCAAACAACTACTCACCTCACTCTTAAGGCAGTAGTGGTGGTAATTCAGGCTTCTACAACAATGCTAATTTTTCACCACAGCATCATTCACAAAATCAGACTAATAAGCTTGAGAACACTCATCCACAATGCCAAATCTGTGGTAAGATGGATCATACAGGCATAGATTGCTATCACAAAATGGATTTTGCTTTTTAAGGCAAGAATCCACCAACGAAGTTGGCTGCCATGGCAACAGCATCCAACAATCTGACAAGTCAATCTTAGTACAAAGGGTCTGATCAGATAGCTATTGGTAATGGTCAATCTCTTCCCATTAACCATATAGGTAATTCCTCTTTCCATACCAAGTATCATAATTTTCAACTTAGAAATGTGCTCCATGTGCCTAGAATTGTATCTAATCTTCTTCTTGTACACAAACTTTGTCTCCATAATAATTGCTCATGTTATTTTGATGCATACAAATTCCTTATCCAGGATATTCCTACGGGGAGAATCCTTTACAAGGGCTTGAGTAAGAATGGCCTCTATCTAATCTACTTAAAATTTGTCCAAGCTCCATCTGCTCAGTTCATATCTACTTTTTTACAGCCTCAATCTCATTCCAATCATGCTTTCCATGCTCAGAAATCAAATGATATGTTGTTGTGGCATCATAGGCTAGGCCACCCCAGTGATAATGTACTTAACTCTACTTTGTGTTCGCTTGTTTCCAATAAATCTGCTAGTCCAGATATTGTACTTAATAAAAACTCAATTGTTACACACTGCAAACATTGTCTTAGTGGTAAACTGTGTCAATAACCTTTCAAGAATTCTATTTTTTAGTCATCTAGACCTCTTGAACTTGTTCACAATGATGTATAAGGCCCTGCTCCTGTTATTTCTATCAATGATTACAAATACTATTTGGTGTTTGTTGATGACTTTACTAAGTTCACTTGGCTTTACTTGCTCAAATTCAAATCTGATGTCTTTGATAATTTTAAGTATTTCAAAGCCATAGTAGATAATATGCTTGATCATAAAATGAAGATTTTGAGAATAGATTGTGATGGAGAGTTTACCTCCAATGCTTTCAATGAATATTGCTCAACACAAGGTATCATTCATTAACTTTCCTGTCCACACACACCATAACAAAATGGTGTGGCAGAAAGAATACACAGACACCTTGTAGAGTGTTTACTTACTATACTTTCACATTCTCATCTTCCCATTTCTTATTGGTCTTATGCTATATCTGCAACTACACACATTATCAATAGACTTCCTACTCCTATCCTAAACAATATGTCACCTTGGAAAGTGTTATACAAGTCTAAATCTGATATCAGACACCTTAGGATCTTTGGATGCACATGTTTTCCCTTGCTTCAACCTTACAACTCTCACAAACTTCAACCACACACTAAACCATGTTTATTTCTTGGTTATCCAACATACTCTAAAGGGTATATTTGTCTTGACCCTACCACTCACAGAATATACATCACTAGACATGTCTTGTTCAATGAATTTGAGTTTTTGTTTCATGAGAACTCCCATTTCTCCTCTAGTTCGTTCTCTTCCTCACTTTGGCATTCATCTCATACCTGTCAGTCCTCGCCCACATCTCATCCTACACATCCATCTTCAATCACATCTACTCAGTCTTGTACTCAGCCTACTCCTAATTCTACATTGCTCCTTCCTCAATACATCAGTCTCAGGTTCCACTTCCTACACCTACTCCTACACCTATTCCCCTTCTATATCTGAGTCTGCACCTACCAATACATCTGATCCTATACCTACATCTTTACCTTTAGTTCCAACCAACACTCATCCTATGATCACTAGATCTAAAAATGGTATTTCTAAACCTAAGGCCTTCACTGTTATTCAAACTTTTACTGTTAAGATTGACTATTCAAATTTAGAGCTTCCAAGCTTCAAAATTGAAGTGCAACATCCTCAGTGGTGCAAAGCAATGGATGAAGAGTTTGAGGCTCTTCAAAGACAGGGTACTTGGGTGCTTGTTCCTTCTCATCCTAGTCAGAATGTTGTGAGATGCAAGTGGGTTTATAAACTAAAATGCAATAGTGATGGCTCCATTAGTCATTACAAAGCCAAACTTATGGCAAAGGGCTTCCATCAACAATTTGGTGTGGACTTTGATGAAACGTTTAGCCCTGTCATTAAGCCACCCACTGTGAGGATCATTTTATCTCTTGCTATCTAGTTCAATTGGCCCTTGAAACAAATTGATGTACGAAATGCCTTCTTGCATGGTTATCTCAAGGAGGATGTTTACATGGTCCAACCCTCTGGTTATGTTGATCCCAGATACTTAAACCATGTTTGTAAACTTTGAAAATATCTCTATGGTCTGAAACAGGCCCCACGTGCCTGGTTTGAGAGATTTTCTACTCAACTTCTTCACATGGGGTTTGATTCTTCTCAGGCTGACTCATCTCTGTTTATTCTTTGATATAACAAGATCCTAGTGTACCTGTTGGTTTATGTTGATGATATCATCCTCACTCATAATTCTCCAGTTTTTCTTCAATCTCTTATTGTGCAATTAAGCCAAATTTTTGAGTTGAAGGACTTGGGTTATTTGCATTCTTCCTTGGTCTTTACATCCATCGCTCACCTAAGGGACTTTTCATCAATCAGGCTAAAGACATCACTGATCTTCTCATTAAGCATAATATGCTAAATTCCAAGCCTGCCAAAACACCTTGTGTTCCCTATGTTCGTCTTGTTCCAGATGAAGGCTATGTTCTTCTTAATCCTCGTGTTTATCGTAGTCTTGTTGGCTCACTACATTATCTCACTTTCACGAGGCTAGATTTAAGCTTTGTTGCTCATCAAGTTTGTCAATTTATGTCCTTTCCTACAGATATTCATCTTGTGGCTACAAAGCGCATTCTGCATTACTTAGTTAGTACACAACACTTTAGAGTTCTTCTTCAACCTGGTCCTCTTTCCCTGACAGCCTTCTTGAATTTGGATTGGGCTGGTGATCCTCATGACCACTGTTCCACTACTGGCTTCATTGTGTATCTAGGTTATAACCCCATCACTTGGAGTGCTAAGAAACAACTCACAGCTTCCAGATCTTCCACTAAGTCTGAGTATCGTGCTCTGGCTTCCACTGCTACTGAACTTTGTTGGATTCGTGAGGTTCTTTGAGATTTAGGCATCTATCTTGCAATTCCTCCCAAGATTTGGTGTGATATATTCTCTGCCTTGGCTATTGCCTCCAACCCTGTTTTTCACGCTCGCACAAAGCACATAGAAGTTGACTATCACTTTGTTCGAGAAGGGTTCTTCATAGGGATCTTTAGATTAAATACATCTCTATAGATGATTACTTCGCTAACATTTTTACCAAGAGTTTTCTCACGTATTGCTTCCAGGTTCTATATTCCAAAATCTTGTTCACTATGGTGCCCAAGTTTTTGAGGGGGGATGAAGATAAGATTAAAGAATTGCCTAACGACTAGTTTTTCAAATAAAACCCAAACGCCATCATTTCTCACTAAAATAAACGTTGCCATTTTAATCATTCTGGAAGCTAGAGTTTGTTAGTTGATGACATGTTAATCACGTGTGTAATTAGAGAATAAGAATCCCCAATCTTTATGGATCTATAGTTCGGTAGTTAGATTAATCTATCTGTGAAGCTGTATATATATGTATGTAATGATGAACATTAGTGTTAATTAGAGTTGATAATCATTTTCTCATTCTCTCTCAAATCTCTCCCTTTTTCTCTTTCAAACTTTCCTTTCCGCCATTGTTGAAACTCTGATTTTACAAGCAATCTTTCAATAACGAGCTCATTTGTAGCTTGTCCTTTAAGCTGATTTGCCAATGTAGTTTTAGTTTTTGGTTTTTTTTTTTATTTTTTATTTTTTTTTTCGATGTGCCTTTTCTGAGTTCTTTGTCTACTAGGGGGGTGGGGCACTTTGTTTGTGTGTGTTATTTGCAATACCATTATTTTATGTTATTTCATATGTTCCCTTTTTAAGTCATGATTTCAATTTTGAGGGATAAAAAGTAAAAAAATTTAAGAACTACCAAAACCAATTTCATAACTATTATAGTGGCAGTATATGATTGATATGCAATAAAAGTGATGTTAATAGTGTTCTTATGTATCTCAAAAAATAGTGATTCCATGTGAGAGATATAGTACAAATTACAATATACCACCTCAACAAGTTGTTAAAAAAGAATGATTCTATAGAATTGTTGTTTAAGAGTATCTTAAAATTTTGTACCTCAATGGCATTACTTACTTCTCTCCATACGTAGAACTTTGAATTTGAGTCCCCTTTTACCACTTGTTATTGTTGACTTTGTAGGGACAAAATGTGCAAATGCCCTTTTTGAGCAAAAAAAGCAGCATTATGCCCTCTTTCCCAAACTAATTAACAAAATGCCGCTCTTTTGTAACTCGATAAACGGGAAGTCGAGTAATATGAAGAACTCGATCATGTAATAGTCGAGTTATCCTTAGCTTCGTGCCATGCTGGACTACCAGCGTGGCATTTTCTTTCTAAATAACTCGATTATACCAAAAACGAGTTATATAACCGACTATGCAGATATCAAGTTATGCGCTTGTTAAACCTCTTTCTACCCTGTCTTGGTGTCAGGCGTACGGTTCATGTCTTTTAATATAACTCGATATTATGTTAATCGAGTTATAAAGCATACTCGAACTCCGTAGAGTCGAGTTATTCTCATATATTACCTGCCCATCCCCTCCCATTGAGAGTGTCTTGCATTTCGACTGAACTGATTCCACTTTGCTCCACAGATCCACAGTTGCGTCCAGACTCAAGTAAAATTTGTATCACCTCAGGTAAAAAACTCACACCATAATTTTATGGCAATGGTATTTTCATTTGATATTGTAATGAATTTTTATTTTTTTGGTTGAATGAGTGTGAACTAAGTACATTGGTGTGATTTTGGTTGTTTGTTGTAATAAATGTTGGTCACAAGAGAATGAAATCTTTACTATAGCAACATTTTGTATTGCACATAATCATATAGAGGCGTGTACACAATCATCATTGGTCAGACATTAACAACAACATTTTGTATTGCATACAATGTGTAGACATTAACAACAACGTCTAATGTATATGGTCAAATGTCGTGTACCATTTTATGTAGCATTACATTATTTACCAACAGTTGATGCACACTGTTAACTTGATCATTTTTTGTTATTGTATTCAGCGTCAATGTCTGGTTCTGGCAACCCAGAACTCTATAGGCCTCATGATGTGTTCACTACAATGGGTCGTTGCTTGGTATTGGAAGATGAGTTCAGCTATCCAATCAATCCAAATTTGTGAAATAGTGCTTACGTTCACAATACCATGAGACAGGAGTGAGCTAGGTTATTTCGTGAACAACAAATGTTTTATGATAAGTTGGTTGGTTTTAAGTTTCCAGTGCCTCGGCAACTCGCATCGCAAATGCCCATAGACACGATCGACGAACTTCGTAAAGCATTGAACTGCATAAGAGAAGAAAATAATCGAATGAAAATACGTCTTAATCGATATCGTACCCAAGTTGAGATTTGAGAGTCAGTGGAGGGAGGGTGGTACGAGCATGCACGATTCATGCAATCACTTCTTGCTGATCCCATTTATCAGTCAGACGTGGAGATGTCAGATGAAGAGTAATCATGTCGTGGTGTAATTAGACTTTGTTGGAGAACTATTTTGGTTTTGGTTAACTATGTTTTAAATGTATGTGTGTCACTGTTGTTGCATATGTACTATGTAAACCTTATTATTGATTTGTAAGGAGCATGCACGTTATTCGTAATCTAGATTATTCCCACATAACGCATAGAAGTTAAATATTCCCACACATGATGTTTTTCAATAAGCATCTACAACATAACATAGCAAACTTAAAATAACTTACACGATGTCACCATTATGCATGCATTGCATATTGAACACTAACACTACTAATATTATTAACTTAACCCTAGACACAACACATATACCACATAGGCATTCACTCTGACAGGTAGTCCTCGTAGTTGAGGACATTGTTACGTTCCACCAGAGTGAGTTACCTGTTCGTTACGGCAGCCAGCTCTTCCGCCAGTTGTAGCATGTGATACCTGGACCTACGAAGTATCATCAAATTGTTCTCTTTTTTATTTTTGTCACCGCACGCTCATATTGGTGCATGTTTCATCATGGCAGTGTGAGCAAGGTATGGTCGACAAGAGGCGCTCCGAGTTGCACGAGATCATCGTGTAAAGCGTGGGACTCGTTCACGCGAAAGTCCCAATCCTGGCGCAGTCCGGCATAGTATTCCCTCTCGTCGGAATCTCTCTCCCTCCTATAGTTATCTGGAAAACGAGGTAGCATCCAATTGCACATTGACATTGGAAAATGTGACTTTTGATCGGTATGTGTATATGTTTTGCAAGGGTAGGTGTAAATGGGACTTCGTTATGTGTAGATGTTTTGCAATGATAGTTGTAAATGGGACTTTATATAGGAGTTTTGCAAGGGCAAGTATTCACGTGGATGTGATTGTATGTAAGGGTAAGTATTCACGTGAATAAAGATGATATGAGTTGACAGTGTATTGTTTAGTGAGGTGTTGAGGAGCACATGCAAGACTGCGAACATGACTTGGCTATACAGTGGCACCTGTTGGTGCTTGTGGTTCGTTGAGGCAACTGTTTGATATAGCTATAGCTTGTGCTACAACAACAAGTTTATTGATGTGTACTGCAAAGGAGGTTGTGTATTTATTCACGTGAAGACTATTCAGCATTCCTATACTTCATCTGACATGACTTAACGAGACAGTGCTGAGTTGTGTTAAATGTATCATAACCTTTTTAGGGATGCTCTACATCCTTGAAAGCGGTGCATTGCAAAATGATGCATATCTATGTATTGACGTGCGTGTAGGTGATATGACTGGATAGGGTTCAACAGTGCGAAGCTGTTGTGTAGCACATGCAAAACTGTAAACATTAGTGTAGCAATGGTGGATAGCTCACTCCCAAAAGTGATGCATAAACTTTTCAGGGATGCTATGTGTATTCACGTGAGTGTGGATGGGTACTTGTGGTTAAGGTTTAACAGTGCTGAGCTATCCACCGTAGCTACACTCATTGCTCCCTATGGTGGTATTTGGTAAGTGGGATTGAAGAAAGCTGATAACAACATTTGGTCTAGAAACTTGGTAGGCAGGATTTCATTGAATACCATTCTATCTGTTATGGTTATTTTTTAGTCTTCAAATAAGAAGGAATTTCAAGCTTCCATGTTCTTATATTTGATAAGACTGCCACTGGGATTCAATATCCACCCATCAAGAACTGTAAATTGGAAGATCATCAGGTACACAAAATAGACTTAGATGAAGATGATACAAACATATCTCCCTCATATGATTTGCCCACAAAACATGAAGTCAGAGAAAAGGGTTGTTACGAAAATATTTTCTAGCATGTCCATAGGAAGAGAGCAATCCAAGCAGCTGAAAAGTTCAAGCCTAAAAATCCTTCTTTCATGGGTATCTCGCGGCTGCATGATATGGTGGTGAGCCTTTATTCATAATGTGATCATGATATTCTCTTAAATATGGCTTCAAACATATATGCTTTAGTGCTTAGTTGTTTCTCCTTCTTGTGCAGTATGTACCTGCTGAATTTTTTACCAAGTATATTATTGGGAAGCAATTTGTCACACTTCAATGTCTTGTGCTATTACCCCCCATCAAAACTTATTCAGCAACGAGATTCGGGAAGGGATGGGTTGCATTTTCGAAAGACAATAATTTAGAACAAGGAGATATCTATGTCTTCGAGGTGATTGAGAGGAAGCCTGTTGTGCTTAGTGTCTCAATATTGTATTCCTGGTTGACCATCAGAGTTCGTACTAGGATAACCTATTTAAATTTTAAACTAGTGATGTTTATGCTTATATTGGTATGTCTTGTTGAAGACTATTCAGCATTCCTATGCTTCATCTGACATGACTTGACTAGACAGTGCCTAACTATGTTAAATGTATCATAAACTTTTCAGGGATGCTCTACATCCTTGAAAACGATGCATTGCAAATGGATGCATATCTGTGTATTGACATGCGTGTAGGTGATATGACTGGATAGGGTTTAATAGTGCGAAGCTATTGAGCAGCACATGCAGCACTGCGAACATCAGTGTAGCAATGGTGGACAGCTCACCCCCAAAATTATAATGAACCAATTTAGGGATGCTCTGCCTCCTCGAAAACAGTGCATTGCAAAGGGTTGCACATATGTGTATTCACGTGAATAGGGATGGTACTTGTGGTCAGGGTTCAACAGTAACGAGCTGTTGAGCATCACATGCAGAACTGCAAACATCAGTGTAGCAATGGTGGACAGCTCACCCCCAAAATTTTGCTTACACTTTTGAGGGATCCTCTGCTTCATTGAAAACAGTGCATTGCAAAAGCTTGCATATCTGTGTTTTCATATGAGCATGGATGATATGACTCAACAAGGTTCAACAATGACGAGCTGTTGAGCAGCACATGCAGAACTGCGAACATGACTTGGCTGAACAGTGCCAAGCTATGTTAGCTTTCTCCAACCTCAATTGCTAAATGCTACTATTAGGAGTAGTGAGTGTAGCAACACTGGAGAGTTTTATCCCCATATTCCCTTACAAACTTTTCAGTGAGACTTTGTGAGTACAAGATGTAGTTACATTTTCTCAACATCAATGTAAAATTACATGAGTGCAACTATGCTTCCAAGGTTTACATCAATGGCTTCCGATCATCACAATTGCAACATTAGGGAGTTTTGGAGCAATGCTACAACAAACCAATAACTTGAATGAAACATTTTAGAGGCTGAGTAGGCTTTTAGGCATTTGGCCTATTTCTAAGTAAGCCAAATATCATCGTAATGATGACCTTGTGTGAGCCATATGGATTTTTAGTGAGTGAGTGATTAGTTTGGTTTGGATGAGTCTGTATGTAATGTATCTATATAAAGTAGTACACTAGCAGAAATAAGATACACGGATACGTTATTATAATTCAGCAACTTAATCAACTCATATAAATGAATTATTCGTATTATTGAATCATATGTGTGGTTGGTCTATGTGGTTTGGATGGGTCTGTATGTATTGAATCTATTAAATTTTCCTACAAGTAATATGTAATAAATCTAATTTGGGTGATGAGTGTTATGTGTGTAACATTTCAAGTTACACAGACAGAACATTGGAAACATCAACATATCTAACCAGAGGCATTTCATTTCCTAAGGTTTTTCGTACATTACAAAGTAGAGGACATTGTTCAACCAAAGCACAAGAATCATATGTAGCAACAAAGAACAGCAGGGAAAACAAGAGAAACAACTTTACTTTTACTTAGCCAAAACTAATGAACAATTAATCTGTAGAGTTGCAAAAGTTGAGCGAACGTAATCATCATTTGTCAAACATTAACAACAACATTTTGTATTGCACAGAATGTGTAGACATTAACAACAACGTCTAATGTTCGTAGGTAGAAATTTTTGGAAATCATCATTGCTTGAATCTAAGAAGTCTGAAATATCTCTTTCATCATCTAACGCAGTAATTTCATTAATAGACTTAATGGCTCGCTCTTGTGTCTTCCCCTTTAGATGCTTCCTAGGTTTTTGGATTGCATGAAAATGGTCTAGTTGCCTTTGCATTTGATTGTTCTCTTGTTCAAGACGAGCAAGTATGTTGGTAGGTTCATCTCTAGGTAACTCGGCTGAGCGTGCCTTAGGAACTCGTAACCCGTGCCATCGACAATACACCTCTAACTCACACCTCTTCTCGTGTAAGGTTGACCATGGTGGTTCTGCTACAGTGAACTCTATTGCGGTGGTATCTGTACTTAGTTTTGTAGGTTTGCCGACCATAATGTGCCCGACGCTTCCAAGACTCTCGTACTTGTATATTGGCATATTAACGAAATCTCTCTTCTTTCCAACCCATTTCCCTCCATAGTGGTCTGTGTATGTCTGTAGTTGTTGATCTGTTGGAACTTGTGATGATTCATTTGTTAAAGTAGATCTAAACTTGTTTCGCATTGTACGATTTGATGTTGAGGCGTTGTGACTCATAGCTTAATCAATCTACGAAGTTAGCGGGGTAGAAAGAAGATCATTATTGTGTTGCATTTATAACGTAATTTCATGGTCCAAGCATTACAATTTTAGTTATTAGGGCTTGTCATGCCAATACAGGCTGGAAAAACACTATATCAACAGGATTTTAAATGTTCCCAATGTCACATCAAAGGTGGGCAATAGTTGCAACATTAGATGTAAATGGGACATTTATGCATCCAATTCCACAATTGTGTATTCACTTGAGTGTGGGTGTGAAACAGTGCCGAGCTATTAAGCAGCACATGCAGAATTGCGAACATGACAATATAAACAGCCGCGTCTGTTGGCGCATGTGCTGCAATTGAAGGAATTTGATATGACTACAGTTGGTGCTACAGCAGCGAGCAGGTGACATGCCCTCAGAGTTCGAACTTGGTCATCTTGAAACTTTGCTATATTAATTGTGTTTAGTCTTTCACGCTGAAATTACACTATATTAATGACTTTACTTGTGTTTGGTCTTTCACGAAACATATCCTGAACATCACAGTGTTTATTATATTTGGTCATTTTGGACGTGTTTAAACATCACGGTGTGTAAACTTCACAGTGTTTATTATCTTTGGTCATTAAACATTTAAAGGTTAAACGCATCACTCTTACAAATTACGCAGCCCCACAGTCTGAAACACTGAAATATCTCTTCTAATCGTAGCCAATTAATGTGACACAGCGAGGAATGTGTGTGTGATTGGTCAATTTGGGGTTGGGTTTTAAGGGAATTAAGCTGCTTGAAGTGGTAATTTATGCTACTTTCTTTCTGCTGTAATTTACGCTAATTCTTTTTAGAGGGTATTATGTAATGGAGTTTTTCCATGTTATTTATGCTATTTTTGTAAATGTAATTTATGCGACTTTTTTTTACAGGGTATTATTATATATTTGATGTTTCGTGTTAATAGTTACCCAATTCAAACGTCACATGAAGTGGTTGTTATCTATCATCCTTGTAAACAAATTTATGTTCTATCATAAGTTATATTTATCATTTATTTAATTCTATGTGAAATTCAATTTACATTTTTTTTTATAATTATTAATTTTCTACTCTATAAACGGGGGATAGTTTTGTAAACAATACATGTAGTTTTCACGTGATTCGGTTTGATATGATTCGAATTGGGGCAACATTAACGAGCTAATGAGGGTACTATGAGAAAGTTTGCGTACATATTCACGTGAAGCAATTTGATAGGACTAGACTTGGCGTAATAGTAGCTGGCATATCCAGTTGCTCTATTTTTTTTTTTTTTTTTTTTTTTGGGAATGACTTGGCGCCCGTTGTAGTTATTATTGCTATTATAGTTATTATGACTATCACTGGTCACTAACCCATGCAATGCACGGAGCAATTGAACAACACGATGAAGATTAACATTCTATAAGATTAACATTCGTATACTCCATTGCAGTAGCGCGAAATCAATACACTGAATATTTGATTATAAAGAAAACCGTTAGACCTAATGCAGGAGTGATGACGTCGTGGCTGGAATGCAATCACTTCTTTTTGGATGAGTCTGCACTGCAAGGTTTCATCAATAAATTTTGTAATAAAAATATGATGCATGAGGTACAGTCCAAACGAGGACCAAATTCAGAATAATATAACTGCTGATTTAAGAGCAACAACCATATCCAATCAGCCTCTCTTAAATTCATGATTGAAAAGCAAAACCTCCAATAAAAATAGATGCCTGAAGTCAATATATAGCTTGAGCCATTGCTCTAAGGAAAATCTCCTAGGTGGTTCATCGGCAATATCAAACCCTATAAGCCAATTGTGCTTTCACAAACCTTCAATTTGTATTAATAATTACTATAATGTAATAACACGTGAGCGCCGTATAGAAATATGAAATAATTCTTATTTACATTTTCGGATCTCCTTGATATTATATAGAATCACATAATAACATAAAAAATTGTTACAGTTACAACCATTTCAATAATACTAATAATAGTAACGATGGGCATGAAACTAACCATCATGCGCAAAAAATAAAATTACTTTCCACAGATATGATGTTCTTCAAAACTGCCACTAAAATAACAAAATATACAACTGGCTGAAAGCCGCATCATAGTTGGTGTGAATACAATTCTCCAAATATGCTACAACAAGTACTAAAAATTCGTCCCCCCTTTGGGTACAATGGCAATCATCAAGAGTCAGATGGTGGAGAAGGTGGAACCTAATGTCTATAGTCAACTAAGTCTGCTCACAGAGCTGCAACATCGGCAAGAAAACCATATAGAACCTGCCCATGGGTTGCTTGAGTCGTCCTAATGGTCTCCATCATAGCACGAAGAGAGAGAGGAGGAGGGCCTGTATGCGCTGCAGCAGCAGTGTCAACATCTACCTCATCATCACCATCCTCAGCAACAGCAGCTGTGGAATCCCCATGCATGTCCTTATATGGAACATCTCCAGTAGTAGACTGTACTCGTGGTCTCTTGGATGAACCAACACTGGGGTCACCAAACTTCTTTTGGGCACTTCGCTGCTCAGAAATTTGGCTCCTATGGGGGCTTGGATGTGAACCAACTCTTAGGAAGGAAAGTTCTCTAATCGTAAATATTTGAGGACCCTATGGATGAGAACTGGAAAGAATAGACCATGCCTCTTATACTTGCTCCTACGCACCTCCACAATGGTTTCAATGAAAAGGGAAGGAAAACAAATGGAACTATCGGTGATGAGGGCATAAAGAAAGAAACACCTGTCTATAAGGATTGTATGGATATGAGAGATAGGGAAAATGTTGTGACAAGCTATCCTAAAGAAGATATAATTAAGCTCAGTTAACTCACTCGAGCTAATACTTCGGTTAGAACCCCGAGTGACTGATCGACCACAAAAAACATCCATAACATCATCAATACGAGGAGACATAGAGTATGGATAAGTAGGTGTACGAATTATAGGTACATCAAGAGCTGCAGATACGTTGGCCCTACTTATTGTAAACGGTACACCACATATCCACGATGCCACTTTGTGACCACCGCGATCCTCATGCACCGAGAGATTCGAATAGAATTCTCTAATCAAGTCAGCTGGAGGGGGTTGTATGTTTGTACACAGGGACAGCCAATGCCTAGACTGTAGATTCTCATGGACAGAAGGATGCAGTTCATGTAGATTGATTTGTCTTTCTCCTCAAATACGCCTACGCTTAATCAAGGTTTCAAAGGTTTGCTCATTTTCAAGCGTGAGGAACCTTAATTAATCAAACACCACTTCAGGTTCGGATGTAGCTTTGAATTTTCCCCTCTTAGCCCTCTTCGAAGCCATAACTAATTGATGGTCAGCAGTGGAAACACAATCAGGCATCAACAAAACAAAACCAAAAACCGCATTTTGAAGAGATAAACACAACATTCCTACTACCTAACCCATTAATATTTTCATAGCCAAACATATCATTTCATCACTATCTACATAGACAATGAAATATTTGTAATGCATTTCGCACCGAGTCAATAATTTGAAGATCTCTGACCTATAGTATATAAACTTTAGTTGAACTCAAAGAGCCAACATGCAATTTGTTAACATATTGAATTTTGTCAAAATGATCAATAATGTCACGCATTGATAGCAAGCATTCTAACAGCAATAATATTGTACAGGAAACATACAAGTGGATGTAAGACCTGACACATTTTCGAAATTCCTAGCTACATTTAGTAAGTTTCACCAACTTGTACAAAAAACCTTAAATTGCACAATGTACCAACTAAGACATAGAAACAGCATAAGGTCTACCACACACATATGGAGCCACTCGCAAGTTCATTTTGTGGAAGGAGACTAGTCGAAGACAACCTAAGAGATAAGCAAGTAACCTTACTAACAACAAAGCATATGACTAGCCAAACACCCTATTTCATCCCAATGTACGTAGACAATGAAGTTTGAAGCATCATCCAAAAATGAATATATGAATAACGCATCACCAATGTGTAGTTTTAAAGACAATAACGGTTAAACGAGTCTTACTATGTAAAACCTTCGAAGAATTTGCGCGGGAAATTGTCGATTCTAGCCGGATGCAGCTGAGAGCAATCGAAGATGTAATTTCGGACTGCTGCAAATTCTGCACAACTGGGGGAGTGTTTATAAAGGTGGGTAATCACATATCTCAATTATCTAATAATCGAGTTACATATATACTCGATAATACGTAAATCGAGTTATATGTTGTTGCGCGCCCAGACCCAGCCCACTTATTTGGACTGATCCAGATGCAATCCAAGAGGAATCCAAGTGCCCAGAAGGGTCTTCCACATAACTCGATTATCCCAGAATTGAGATCTGTGAAGCGTAACACAAACAAGTCCTTTTAGTCCCTTCAAACCATTTCGGTCCAATTTTGTTTATTTGGTCCAATTAGATCCATTTCGATCCAATTTGACCACTTCGATCCATTCAATCAAGTTTGGTCCATTTTGGTCCACATGGGTCCATTCAGTCCACTTTGGTCATACAGCGAATATTTGGTCCAGTGAGGTCCACTTCAGTCCCGTAGGTCTACTTTAGTCCATTTGGTCCAGAAGTCCACCACCTTACATTCGCTCTTTCTGGTCCTTTTTGGTCCACTTCCATCCCTTAGGTACACTTTAGTCCATTTGGTCCTTTTGCTCCATTATGTCCACTTTGGTCTCTTAGGTCCAATCCATTCGGTCCTTTTGGTTCACTTCGGTCTATTAGGTCCACTTTGGTGAATCCGGTCCACTTCTATCCAATTCAGACCATTTGCTAGATATCTCGGTCCTTTTGGTCTAGTTTAGTCCATTTTGTCCACTTCAGTCTATTATTCCCTATCCAACTGACACTTGGCTATTTTAAGCACGCCTGAGGTAAGTTCAGTCTAGAACAATTTGATTGAATTATTTGAATTATTCATGTTGTTTCATCTTTATTAATAATAATTAAAAAAGGTGCATAACATATCCAATTTCATTCGTAAACTAACACAAAGCAAGGTGCTAGTAAAAGTCATGTTCCCACTATTACTAAAATCTCAAAATTTAAGTTAATATAGATCATATATGGACTAAATTAAATTAAAATAGTCATTTAACATAAATGAACTTCTGCAGGACTCACGTTATTGATAATTTGGAGAATATATTATATTTTCTCTAAAGTTTATATGACATTAGTATAAAATGGTCCTAGGATCTTTATTAATTGTTAAAAAATAAAGATTCGTATAACATGCATGGTGGTTTGGGATACTACAAGATCCTTGGAGCTGATGTAGCACTTCTCTGTAGTTGAGTTCAGTAGTTGTTACTAAGTCCTTGGGCTTAGGAAATTCTAACGTCTCAGCTCATGAATAGGAACTAAGTTTAGGACAAGTATATGTTGTTATTAAAGGTTCCAATAAAAGAGAACAATTTAATCCCAGCCGGATTGGTTTTAAGAAACTTTTTGCAATGACTTTGCAATCAAGTTTACAGTTCATGCAAGAGACATTAAAACTTCACTAATTGCATATTTGCATGTATTAAGAAATCATAATATAGAACAACAGATATCAAATCACAAAACAACTCAACAATAAATAGATCATAAATACCAACACACAACTCCACAAAACAACTCAATCGATATAGATCATAACTCAAAAATACCAACACACAAATCAGCCATCCAGTCTATACATAAATACTGGTAAATACTAACAACTCAACAAATATCAAATCTTGACAAAACAAATGTTTGAAGATAGTCTAGAACGGTACATATCCAACATTTTATTTACAATGCAAAGTTAGTAACCACTTAATGAGGGCATCTGAAAATGTGGACTTTGAACACAACTTCGTCCCTCATAATCAGCTCAAATACACAAACATCTCCTACTCGCAAAGTATTGTCCCTCGTAAATGCAGACCAACCAGCAGATACGACACACGATGAGTATTTTCCTTCATAAATGTATAACTTCACAGGCCATAATCGGTCCACAACCTCAAGCTTCACAATGAATATACTTCCTTTGGTGTAGTCCTTGGTAAAGCCTTCGCTCGGTAAGTAGTTGATAATGCCATGGGGTAAGCTCTGTGCAAAAAATGTCATCAGACATACAATTCAAAAATAGTTGAACCCAAGTGAATGAAACGCAGTTTTCGAGTAGTACTATTGTTTGTTGTGCTGATGGTTGGATGGCAGTTATGTTGATGCCATTTTGATTTGATCATGTTGTTCATAATGACTTTACATTCTTATATGATGTCCTTCTACCACCTAAGATGATACTATTTGAATTAGCACAATGAAGCAAATCATTACCAAGTTATGTCCATCAACAAGTCTCTGCTACATGCTTTCTAATTGATCTATGGAAAATCAAAGTTAATGGGAGTTGCATTTCTAAAACCCAACAATATGTTCAGCTGAGAAAGCTTACCGCACGATCCTTGCAATTAATGTATGATGGATGAATGGTAACCGTGAAAAGGGGATTTTTTTTTTTTTTTTTTTTATTTCAAAGCATTGGCTCTCACAAGATTTTCAGCTACACCACCAACCTCATGAGCTGATCCTGAAATGACATGAAAATATGAAGTCATGCACATGAAATTTATAGTGAACAAACTTACAAAATCAACCAGTTCCTTACAAAAGTGTAAGATTCAAACCTGAACTCTCTCCCCTAGTAAAAGATACCCTAAACAGCATTTTTGATTTCTCTAACATTGACCCTTTAGATGTAGTGAGTTCAGGTCTGAAATGTGTATCCCCTGCTTCCAATTTAGAACATGATGGATTGCTTTTTGCCCTCTTATGAGGTAGAGGTACTGGTGGTTTCTCCCCTGTTTTTCGACTTGGCATAAAGCCATCCATGATTTCAAGAGAGTTATCATCACTCTCATTGTCTTCCATCCTACGAACTTGGAGTTCAGCTACAGGATATTCTATTTCTGTTGTAGTGGCGTCAAATATGAGCACAGAAAATTCTAAATTTCCTTCATATCTGAACACTAGCAAGTGCCCCAGGGTTAGAGCATGACAGCTTGCAAATTCACACCAACCATTTTCAAAACAAACCTCCCCATCACGTTTTGTCAACTTCACTTTCCATTTTGTACCATTTGGAATTGTAAGAAAGGCCATATCTGACAGATGAACGCCATATTCGCTTATAAACTTCTTTGGAATCCGCTGTAAAAAGATGAACTTGAACATAAATGCAAGCTTTGTAAATAAACACATGCAATCAATCAAGCGAAATTTGAGTTGTGCAGTCAGTATCAGTACCATTATAGGAAAAATAAATTTTCTCACAAGATTTTATAATAATACTTTAGTAATTGTTCAAGGAAGATACTTGTTGGATGAAAAAAATCATCCACATAACCATATAGACAGTGGTAGAAAGATGTAATTAAGAAAATAAAATAAACACTGATGGGATATTTTGTTCCACTATAACCTACGCATTACAAAATCATAGCTTTTATGCCTACATGTAACATGGAACCAACTTCACAGATTTTTTCTGAATTTGGTCATCAACAAATGTACATTTTTTCAATAATCACAAAAAAAAAAACATAAAATGGATGACGTTAATTAGCATATGATTTTCAAGAATCAAACTCAGCAATGAAATTAAGTTTACTTATAAGCTTTCCTTCTCGAAGTGTTTGAGGCATAATAATCTTGAAAAAGTGTGGGAAGTGTGTGGGAAGATCAGCAGGATCATCCCCATTGTCTCTTCGCCATTGAGAAGTCATCGTACTGGTTCTCCAAAGTGTTTTTTGGCTAAGAATCGTAACTGTTGATGCTTCTTATAAGTACTAAAATAGAGTGTCCACGATGGTGGTTGATCTTCCACATAACTCGATTATTTATGAATCGAGTTATGCACAATGTAACTGTAACCAATCCATGTTGTGTGCACTATAACTGAAAGGAATCCATGACGTGTTGGTTGGCTTGCACGTAACTCGATTCTAAAGATATCGAGTTATTCGCAAAATTACTCGATAATGTGTTAATCGAGTTATGTGCACTGGGCTACCACACCCAGCCCAAATATTTAGACTGATCCCGATGCAATCCAAGTGGAATCCAACTGCCCAGAAGGATCATCCACATAACCTGATTCTTCACAGATCGAGTTATGTGCAGGGTAACGAGTTGAGTTGTATGTAGAAGGGCTTGCACATAACCCGATTATAGGAAAATCAGGTTATGTGCTGGCCTTTACTCGATAATAGAGATATCGAGTTATATGCACTGGGCTTTCACACCCAGCCCAGATATTTGGACTGATCCCGATGCAGTCCAAGTGAAATCCAACTGCCTAGAAGGATCATCCACATAAACCGATTATTACAAGATCGAGTTATGTGCAGTGGGGCTTGCACGTAACTCAATTATAGAGAAATCGGGTTACTCAATTATTACTCGATAGTAAAGAAATCGAGTTATGTGCACTGGGCTTCCACACCCAGCCCAGATATTTGGACTGATCCCGATGCAATCCAAGTGGAATCCAACTACCCAGAAGGATCATCCACATAAACCGATTATTACAAGATCGAGTTATGTGCAGTGAGGCTTGCACATAACTCGATTATAGAGAAATCGGGTTTTTCAATTATTACTCGATAGTAAAGAAATCGAGTTATGTGCACTGGGCTTCCACACCCAGCGCATATATTTGGACTAATCCATATGCAGTCCAACTGGAATCCAACTGTCCAGAAGGGTCTTCCACATAACCCAATTATTGAACGATCGAGTTATGTGCAGTGTAACTCACACTGATCCAAGTTGTTTGTAGAAGGTCGCACATATGGATATTATAAAGAAATGGGTTTATTCAATTATTACTCGATGATAGACATATCGAGTTATGTGCACACAGCCCAGATATTTAGACTGATCCATATGCAGTCCAATTGGAATCCAACTGTCCAGAAGGATCTTCCACATAACCTGATTAGTACGAAATCGAGTTATGTGCAGTGCCTTTGTGGGCACGTCTTGCACATAACTCGATAAATCGTAGATTGAGTTATTTGGGAATACACTTCCTGTAGAAGTCATGCAGCACTGTTCAGACCCATACAAATTTGCATCCACTTTTGTCATAATAAAAGTGGACCTGCACACAACCACTTTGATCAACAACTCATCCATATTGTTCCAACTACTTTCATAATCAAATCATCCATACAATTCCAACCACATCCATAACCAAATCACTTCATTTAACAATCATATGAAGTGAAAATCATCCATACAATCTACAATGGAAATAAGGAGCCATTATCTATCATAAAACCATTGAACCAAGTTGTTGACAATGTAAGTACTGATAGGCCATAAACTGAATGACCCTTTGTGATTAAACCAATTAATTAATTAGCCAAGTTGTTAATTAATCAATTTATCATACAATTACGTGGCAGCACAAACAAATCACCAAAACTAAATATGCAGCAGAAAAATAAATAACTCGGTGATTTGTTCACGAATGGGGAAAACTCTAACGGCAAAAACCCCACCGGGTGATTTTCAGGTCACCACTCCCGAAACTCCACTATTATCAAATCAAGCGGTTACAAATAAGGAATCCCAAGTACCTTACCAACCTACAGTTGAACCCTTACCCCAATACCCAATTGGACTTGATCTGTAGTGACAGTTTCCCCTTTTGATGCACGGCTCCCAAGTACGTGACTAACCAATTTGATGCGCGGATCCCAGTACGCGACTTCAACACCAACTTTAGGAAGAGAGGTTGGCTGCAAAGTTCTTCAGATCATCCTATGCAATGAAGATCAGGAAGATGCTTGGTCACAAAACCCTACGGTGCAAAATACACAGCAACTTCTTGAAGAAGATGAACTAGGTCAAGAACTTCGTCTTAGATCACAATTTGCTTGAACAAGGATTGCTCAATGCTTATGCAACTTGTGTCTATATTGACGGCTCTTAAAACACTCCTTAAATATGTTTAGGGTTAGAAGAAAAGAAGGCCCAAAAACACATTCACGGATCCCAAGAAAATCAGATTGGAATTCTGACTTTTTAATTCTCGACAGATAGCAGGTGTCGAGGTAGGTGTCGAGCAGGTGTCGAGATTTAAAATCTGTGCACTTCAGCTTGCTTTTTCTTGGACAGACTTGATGACTTCAATACTTGATCTTGAAACCTTGTTTCTTGAAGTATTAAAAACACCTAGAACTACCCAATTACAAGTAGAGTGCGTTTTGTCAAAGGATTAGCCAATATACATAAAATATGACATATGTTCTTAACATGTGAACACATATGTCCTAACAATCTCCCCCTTTGGCAATCCGTGACAAAACCACAATAAACAAATGAACATATGAGAGAAGTCATAAATCACTCAACTCATATTCACTTGTTAAATACAATAAAATCTATCCTAACACAAACTCTTGAAAAACTTTGCAAGAAAAGAGTTTATGACAAGTAGACTTTGACAACCTGTATTTCTGAAACACTTTTAAACAAAACTCATCAAGGCATCTTGTGTGAAACAGAATTAATTAGATTGCATACAAATATAAAGAACATGTGTATAAAGAGAGAAAAGAAACAACACATGAAGAGATAGGTGAAAGAAAAACATACATCCACATATATAGAAAGATAAGTACAATGTATGTAAAACTGGTCACAAGACCTCATATACAAGACCAATGTATCTAACAAGAATAGAAAAGAAAAGATACATCAAAACATCACTACATCCCTCAAAAATATGAACACCCCTAAAAATGTAATGTCCTATACTAACTCTCCCCCTAAGATGACTACTCTCATAATCCCAAAACTACTCCCCCTTTTTGTCATGAGTGACAAAGGGTAGAGTGTCATGTAGACATCTCATCAGTAGAGCTAGCATCTCCATCATCATCATCTAAAGCATCATCGTCATCACCATCATCATCATCATCATCATCATCCTCAGCATCAGAATCTGAAGCAACTGGAGGAGGTGGTGGAGGAGAAGCCTCAGAAGCAAAACCACCCATGGTCGCCTGCCGTCAAGCAATACGACCAACACGAACGTTCACCTGATACAACTCAGTGGTGAGTGTATCAAGGCGAGCATCCATGCGCTGCAGCTGCGCCATGATATCTCCAAGAGATACATCGCCTGAAGAAGGAAGAGGAGTCGATGTAGATGGAGCAGATCTGGATGGAGCCGAACGCGAGGGCGGAGTGGAATCCGGCTGTCTCGACCTGAACTGCGCCTCATTACGTTTTACGGCAGCGGCATCTATGGCAGATATGTGTGTGAAATGGTCGGACACAGGGAAAGGGATGGAAAAATGGCGTAGTATCCTCGTGATAGCGGAAGGAAAGATGAGCTTATCACGGGACGCCGCATCTAAATGAACATCTATGATAGAGAAAATGAAGTGAGAAGGAAAATCTATCGTAAGATGCTCAAGTAGAGATAGCAAGAAACGAGCACGAGGCTCTGTGATAGAGTTATAATGAGAGAGAGGATGAAGTACAAAAGTCATCACCATGTTTAGGAACCTAGGACCTTTAGCAAAAGGTCTACATGATGTGTACTAATGCTCACCCCATTCAAAAGGGCGCTCACAAAAAGCAGAAATGAGCTCATCCTTGGACACAGTCCTCAGTCGCTCACATGTAGGATAGTCAGGAAACTCTATCCTAGGGACTCTAAGCACATCTGCAACCAGCTGCGGTGTGACAGCAATGCGCATACCTCGAACGCAAGTATGAAAGAGACGTACTAAACGATCAATCCCGTACATGTTGGAGTAAAACTCCTGAATCAGTACGAGAGGACAAGTGACCGGGACGTCACACAGTGACTCCCATCCCCTACTGTGGATGACAGAGGGAAGGTCAGTGTCGGCGAAGTCCGCCAAAATGACTTGGCGTTCCGAATGAACACCTCGTCTAGAAAAGTTCTCAGTAAATGCCTTTTGGGCATCTCCATCACGGAACCGAAGGTTAAAAGGAGCATTATCAGAAGAAGAAGAAGCTCCAGAACGCAGAGGGTTCTAAGCTGGAGTGGATTTACGTTTGGGTGCCATAAACACTACTAACGTAAAAGAATGAGAAAAGAGATAGAGAGGGAGACAATCAGAAAAGTCCCAAATAGTTCAAATAATATAATATCTTGAACAAAATGTACGTATGCATGGGAATGCATGGTCATGTGACATGCAAACATAAAAAGCATCATGAGCTCAGCCCAATCCAAACCTAGCAGCACACATACAAGAAACACACATCTAAATGCATGAAAATATCATTCTAATGCATATGGAATGCAATGTATGACATTTTAAAATCATTTGAGTGAAAAACCAACCCAAAATTTCAAGAAAAACTCATCAATTTTGAAAAAACCCCAAAATTTTCAAAAACTTCAAAACCTAAGTTTCAAAATCATGAAATGCATGAAAAAGGAATGGAAAAGAAGATCATACCACTTGATTTGAAGCAAGGAAGGCCGAAAATCACGTGGGATGGAGATTTGAGTGAAGAAAAATGGTTTGGGAAGATGAACAGCTTCGGACAGATCGAAGAGAGATCGAGAAATGAGAGAGAAATCGCGACAGATCCTTAAATAGGCACCTCAGTAAATCTCGACAGCTGAGGTGTCGAGAGGTATCAAGGATGCTGTCGAGGAATTTGGCCTTCGACAGCTGAAGGTGTCGAGGAGGTATCGAGGTAAGAACAGCTGAACTGATACCTGAAGCTCGATCGATCGACTAAGTGTCGAGAAGGTATCGAGGAGACAGAGAAGATCTCGATCGATCCACCAGGTGTCGAGGATGTGTCGAGATTGCGATAAGAAAAAGGCTTGAGAAGCTCGACAAATGATCAGGTATCGAGGAGGTATCGAGGAGGTGTCGAGCCAGCAGAGAAAAGCAGTTTTTCGAGAAGAGAAAAACACAGACATGAATGCAATCAAGACAAACACCTCAACCATGATCCAATCAACATAAAAAGCTCTCAAAAATCATCTCTCAATGAAAATTTAAGCACATGGATCTCCCAAAAACACACACACACACACTAAACAAGTTTAACCAATTTTATATTTCAAAAATAAGTCATGACAGTTTAGTGAGCATACAAAAGCACATGTAAAACCTTTGTGATGGCCAAATCACATTGTACCTGCACATGTATCAAAAGTAGCAAAGAATATTGCGTGTTGTGTGTGAAAAACATCGCAAGATTGCATATGTGTATACATGTTATGACGATCTGAGATATGAGAAAATAACTTTAACTCACACACAATCATAACTGTTTGATGGGGACTATCACCTTCGAGGTACATCCTATAACTCCCACATCTCCTAGAATACACGCTTGCAATCATTTTTAAAGCATTTTTAATCTTTTTGCTTTTTATTTCTTTGCATATTTTCTTTTTAAACATATCATGCATGGGCTTATGAGAAAGAAAAGAAATACCCATTGATATTTGACATTTCAATTTTGCTATACCTGAGCACACAAATGTCATTGACATCACACTTTTGCTATGCCGAAGCATACAGATGTCATTAATGATTGGCGGGCAATAGTGGTGAAATGGTTATTTATGCCTTTCTCTTAGGATTTTCTAGTCCTACCCGTCAAAAAGAGTGATATGAGTGTTAAGTAAAGAAATAACCTAATTTTACTCATCATAAACACGAGCCACAAAGCTCACTTGCTTTGTTGTGCATAGGGATGCTCATCTAAGCTACAAGAGATACAAAGTTTAGAAAATTTTGTTTCATTGGCCATCCAAGGTACACAAGTACCAAAGTACACAAAACACACACTGTTTTTGTATTTTTCAATTTTTCAATTTTTTTTTATTTTATTTTATATCAAAACAAAAATAAACAAAACTGAAAGTAAACACACAAAAACATGTTAACAAAGCAAAGCAATGCATAAAACTAGACTGACTCAATAAAATGCAAAACAGACAAGCAATGCAACACCCAAGAAGAAAAAAAAAAAAGGAGAAGAAAGTGATGAAATCACTTTGAGTCCTTTTTCTTCCACACCTTGGAAGAACCTTTCCTTTGATTGAATCCTTGAACCCGGCGGTGAGGGGGAAGAATTTAAACCATTCAAGTTCGAAAGGAACATGATGGCTTTCAGAAGATCTCTAAGAGGAGCAAGAGAGGATTGAAGCTGATTTTAGCTTCCAGATGCTGTCATACTATTGCTCTGTTGGGTGGCTAGCCACTTGTAGCAATTATTCGAGTATGACCGGCAGCTCCACAATGATAACAGAGATGCTACTTCTTTTGTTTAGGCTTTTGAGAGTTAATCTTCTTATCCCTAGGGATTTTAGCATCTTTCTTATCTAACTTAGGGGGTGCTCCTAAGATGGATTTTTCCTTGTCTATGTTCTCACTAGCTAATTCAGTTTTAACATCAATGTTCTCAATTTTAATAGTATTAGCAGGAGGAACAAAAACAGTAGAACTAGTAGAAGCAGAGTTAGAGAAAGAAATACCATACCCTAAACCTGTTCGATCTGAAGTAGATTTCTGGTTGCCGAGCATCTCATCAAGTTTTGCACTTGAAGTCCTCTCCAGTTGAGCTCTGATTTGAAACAGCTCTGCTTCAAGCTTCTTGGTCTTCTTAGCCAGGAAGTTGTTTTCAAACCTCAGTGCACCAATAGTTTGATTCGCCTCATCAAACTTTATGGACAATTCTTCTCTATCATGTTCCACATCACTGAGCTTCTTGGTGGCCAGCCTGTATAACTTCTCATGCTTTTCAGAGAGCTTGTAAAGCTTCTCATAGGCTGAATGGATATCATCTTTGTCATCCATCTTCTCACATTCAGTGTCCACCAGTTCTTCTTCTTCTTCTTCCTCAACAATCCCTTCAACAGAATTGACTGAGGCAGTGAAGGCATTTAGAATTCCGTCATCCCCATTGTCGGAATCATCTTCAGGCTCAGTGTCACTCAGGGTTGCAGCAAGAGCCTTGCTCTTTCCAATGCTCTTCAGATATGCAGGACACTCATTCTTCATGTGTCCAAACCCATGACACCCAAAACACTTTGGTCCTGCCGGAACAGTGTACTGACCGCCATCCTTGGCATCCTTCCTTCCTTTGTCTTGGCTCTTGAATTGTGAAGAACTGGATTGCCTTCGGTCCTTGTCGAAGCTCCTCCCATTGGCATTCTTCATAAACTTCTTGAACTGCCTTGTAATGTAGGACTTCATCTTGGAATCTTCATCATCGGAAGACTCATCTGTATCACTGCTCTTTGCCTTCAGGGCCATGCTCTTGCCCTTGCTTGACTTGCCTATTCTTGATAACCCTAGCTCGTAGGTCTGCAAGTTCCCAACCAACTCAGTCAAAGGAATTTTATCAATGTCCTTTGATTCTTCTATTGCCGTAATCTTGGCATGAAATCTCTCAAGTAAAGATCTGAGCACCTTCCTTACAACCTTGGGTTCAGGGATGGTTTCCCCAAGATTGAAGGCTGAGTTCACTATGTCTTTAAGCTTTGCATAGAACTCATCAAACGACTCATCCTCCTCCATCTTAATTTCTTCAAAGCTAGTAGTGAGCCTCTGTAACTTTGAATCTTTGACAGCCTTTGTTCCTTCATAGGTTGTCTGGAGGATGGTCCACGCCTCCTTAGCAGTTTCTGTTGAGGATATCTTCTTGAACTCCTCATTGGTGACTGCGCTAAATAAGGCATTCAACGCTCTGCTGTTGAAGTTTGCCGCCTTGATCTTGGCTTCATCCCAATCGGTCGGCGCTTCTATTGGCTTGGTCCAGCCAATCTCAACAGCTTGCCACACCTTCTCATCTAAGGACTGCAAAAAAGTTCTCATGCGTACTTTCCAGTAGGCATAGTTAGTCCCATCAAATAAAGGAGGTATAATAAGAGATTGTCCTCTATCCATGACAAACAGGGGTCAATGGATCAAACACAGCAAAGATTAAACCTAATCAGAGTGTGCCTGCTCTGATACCACTTGATAGGCCACAAACTGAATGACCCCTTATGATTAAACCAATTAATTAATTAGCCAAGTTGTTAATTAATCAATTTATTATGCAATTGCGTGGCAGCACAAACAAATCACCAAAACTAAATATGCAGCGGAAAAATAAATAACTCGGTGATTTGTTCACGAATGGGGAAAACCCTAACGGCAAAAACCCCACCGGGTGATTTTCAGGTCACCACTCCCGAAACTCCACTATTATCAAATCAAGCGGTTACAAATAAGGAATCCCAAGTACCTTACCAACCTACAGTTGAACCCTTACCCCAATACCCAATTGGACTTGATCTGTAGTGATAGTTTCCCCTTTTGATGCACGGCTCCCAAGTACGTGACTAACCAATTTGATGCGCGGATCCCAGTACGCGACTTCAACACCAACTTTAGGAAGAGAGGTTGGCTGCAAAGTTCTTCAGATCATCCTATGCAATGAAGATCAGGAAGATGCTTGGTCACAAAACCCTACGGTGCAAAATACACAGCAACTTCTTGAAGAAGATGAACTAGGTCAAGAACTTCGTCTTAGATCACAATTTGCTTGAACAAGGATTGCTCAATGCTTATGCAACTTGTGTCTATATTAATGGCTCTTAAAACACTCCTTAAATATGTTTAGGGTTAGAAGAAAAGAAGGCCCAAAAACACATTCACGGATCCCAAGAAAATCAGATTGGAATTCTGACTTTTTAATTCTCGACAGATAGCAGGTGTCGAGGTAGGTGTCGAGCAGGTGTCGAGATTTAAAATCTGTGCACTTCAGCTTGCTTTTTCTTGGACAGACTTGATGACTTCAATACTTGATCTTGAAACCTTGTTTCTTGAAGTATTAAAAACACCTAGAACTACCCAATTACAAGTAGAGTGCGTTTTGTCAAAGGATTAGCCAATATACATAAAATATGACATATGTTCTTAACATATGAACACATATGTCCTAACAAGTACAACCACTTACATATAAACGTTGTTTTGTCATATATAGTTTACAAGAAGAGATTTGAGTTCAACTAGTGCCACACCAACTGTCTCTTTGCCATAAATCCCATATCTGCACAAGTACAACAAAAAATACATCAATACCACATCTTGCACTCATCTTTTAAAACCATGTTTTACTATCATGGTTACAATCTACACATTACTACCATGACTTGTAAGAATAACTTATGACTTGTAAGAATAATTGACAACACTAAATAAGAAAAACTTATGAAATATCCCCCCTCCTTACTAGGACTTGTAATTGTTACCTGCTATGTACCACCGCGGCTTGTTGATTCCACATTCCGAGTCAGACATCTACGACGGTTATGACCCTCTTGGCAACACAACCCACACTTCGACTTTGGTTCGTTCTCAATCCACAACGAGGTTGGCAACTCCCTATCCTTGTCATCCATGTCATTGCGGATTCTTGTGGACTTAGGCCGGCCTTTCTCTCGGATCAACCGTGGGTTTGGCATCACTATTCTCCTTTCTGCCAGCTCTGGCCATTCTAACCTATCTTTCAATGGTTCGAATATCGGCTCGTAGCTGTGATACCGTTCTTCCACGCGGTAGAAACGATCCATAAACTCCATGGCATCGTGGTTGTGCTTGGCACAAACTGCTATCAAGTGTGAACAGGGGATCTTGTTTACTTCCCATTTCCCGCACGTGCATGTCCTGTCCATGAGGGAAACCCTATAGGTGTGAGCTCCCCCGCCAATATGCAATAGTGAAGACTGTGTCTCCACTGTATATAAGTGTTGTTGCATGCTCATCCTTCTAACCATATGGAGCTTCACCTTCTTTTAATGAGCTCCCCTGCCAATGTGCAATAGTGAAGACTGTGTCTCCACTGTATATAAGCGTTGTTGCATGCTCATCCTTCTAACCATATGGAGCTTCACCTTCTTTTAATTTGCCTCGAACTTGTCATAGGCATATTTGCACCACTCTTGCCCCTTTTCCAACTGCAGTAGGGTTTTGTTTCGACGATCGTCAAAGTACGAGTTCACCTTGTAAAATGTGAACTTCACCATTGCAGTTATGGGCAAGCTACGTGTGCCCTTAAGTACCCTATTGAAGCACTCTGACAGGTTGGTTGTCATTGCCCCATATCGGTGCCCATGGTCATGTACAAGTGTCCACTTGTCTTGATTTACCTCCTTAAGATAGTCATACGCATTGGGGTTGACATTCTTGATGCAATCCATGGTGTTTTCAAACTTCCTAACTTGATTCGCAGTTGCTGCCTTCCATACCAAGTTCTTCAACGCCACACTATTGAAGTTAGTGTTAACATTGCTTACTAAATGGCGGAGGCAATACCGGTGATGGGTTAAGGGCGGTTGCAAGTAGCCCCTAGTGGTGTCATCAAAGCATGATTGTATCCCACGATGCTTATCGGAGATTATACACAAATTGGTCCGATCCGTAACATAGGTCAGCAGGCATGCCAAAAACCATCCCCATGTCTCCGTGCTCTCGCTTTCAACAACGGCAAACGCGAGTGGATAAACCTCATTGTTACCATCTGTTGCCATTGTTATCAACAGCTTTCCTTTATACTTGCCATAGAGGTGTGTTGCATCTATGCTTATCACGGGCCAACAATGCCTGAACCCTCTAATACATGGACCGAAAGCCCAAAACACGAAGTTGAATGTACAAGTCCCCGAGACACGGGGGTCGCACTTTAATGTGGTTATAGTGTCTGGATCTGCATCGGACAATGCCGCTAGAAACCATGGCAATTCCGCATACGACTCGTCAAAATCCCCGTAAATACGCGCAACTGCCTTCTGTTTAGCTTCCCAAACCTTGTACATAGTTACATCATGCCCATGCTTCACATGCAAAATACTACGGAGGTCCTTTATGGATTAGGTTTGGTCCTCCCGTACATACTTCTCAAGTGCAATGGAGATGAACTTTGAATCCATCATCCACCCATCGGTCGCTACCTGGAGGGATGTGCAACTATGGGGACCATTGCGTGTACTGATCACCCACATCTTGTGCTTCTTGTTGCAAGTAGCCCGAATTGACCACAGATGTTAAGGACATATTTTATGTAGTTGACTAATCTTTTGACAAAACGCACTTTACTTGTATTTTGGTAGATCTAGGATGTGTTTAATACTTCAAGGAACATGTTGTTCAAGTCTAGTATTAAAGCCATGAAGATTGGACCAAGAAACAAGTGAAGAAAAGGTGTTCATTAAAGCTGGACAGATAGCTCGACACCTGTGGACATATAGCTCGACAGCTTCCCGACACCTCCCCGACAGCTGGCTATCTATCGAGATCTTAAGGTGTTTTCTTATCGTAATCTCGACACCTTCTCGACAGCTGGTGGATCGATCGAGAAATCTTCTGTCCCCTCAACACCTCCTCAATAGCTGTATCTATCGAGATTTAAATCTCGACACCTCCCGATCGATTAAGCTTACGGGTTTTCAAATTATAGCCAGCAATGTTTTATTCTAAAAGGCTATTTATTTATGGGTTTGTATAATCCTTATTGGACAAGGAAAAGCCCAAGGTTTGTATAAACCTATTTGAATAGGAGAGCCCATTAAGCTCCTATTCAAAGGAGGTGGAAAAAGAAAAACCTAACCCTAGAGAGCTTCATAAGATTTTCTTTTTGGAACCCTAGCCTCCTTCTACTGAAGAAAGAGTTCTTGCTACGTTTCTTGTACGCCTTTGGGTTTTGTAACCAAGCAAAGTCTCTTGCACCAACATTGAAGATCTTATTGGTGTTTCTCTGTGAAGCTGCTGCAAATCAACTACAACAATCAAGGGGTTGCTGTGGAGTTAGTCACGTACTTGGATTCGTGCAAAGGAGTAAGCCGCGTACTGGGATCCGCGCATCAAATTGGTTAGTCTCATACTTGGAAGCCGTGCATCAAAAAGGAGAAATTGTCACTACAAATCAAGTCCAATTGGGTATTGGGGTAAAGGTTCAATTGTAGGTTGGTAAGGTACTTGGGATTCCTTTACTTGTAACCGCTTGATTTGATAATAGTGGAGTTTCGGAAGTAGTGACCTGAAAATCACCCGGTGGGGTTTTTGCCGTTAGGGTTTTCCCCATTCGTGAACAAATTACCGTGTTATTTATTTTCCGTTGCATATTTAGTTTTGGTGATTTGTTTGTGCTGCCACGTGTTTGCATGATAAATTGATTAATTAATAACTTGGCTAATTAATTAATTGGTTTAATCACAATGGGTCATTCAGTTTGTGGCCTATCAAGTGGTATCAAAGTCGGCACACTCTGATTAGGTTTTAATCTTTGATGTGTGATCCATTGACCCCTGTTGTCATGGAAACTCTTGATTATTTTGATTTGCATGATCTTATGTTGAATGATGATGATGATATTCAAGATACATATTGCAAGCTTTATAATTTTTGTATGAAATCTCTTGAATGTTCTACAAAATTAAAAACTAAATTTAAAAAGGTCAAGCTTGAAAAAGATGATTTGATTGCAAAATTGGATGAAGCCAATAATTTGAATGAGAATTTTAAAAATCAAATTTCATCTCAGGTGGACAAAATTAAAAGTTTGGAAGAGCAACTAGTTGAATTTAAAACTGAAGTTGAAAAATTAACTAGTGCCAAACTTGTTGTTGAGCCTAACTCAAAAGAAAAAGATTTTTATATTCCCCCATTTAAAAGGAATAATGAAGAGTTGAAGGCTAATATTGCTAGGATAGACAAAGGTAAAAATTCTGATGTTAACGCTGAAGTTTCTAAACCTATGTCTAAAACTCCTCCTAGGTTGAATAAAAATTCTGAATTTGTCCCCACTTGTCATCATTGTCATATTGTTGGTCATATTAGGCCAAATTGTCCTAAATTAAGGTCTTTGTCAACCTCTAAGGGTAGACCTCCTTCTAGGAAGCATGGTAGTTCGAAAACTACTCATGTTTGTCACCATTGTGGTGCTTCCGATCACACTCATCCTAATTATTTCAAATTGTTTCCTCATAAACGAGTGTCCAATAGGTCTCATCCTTTGTCTAAAGGCTCTGTACCTATTCTTGGTGAGTTATTAAAAGTTTTAAGCTTTTTGACTCAATTTCAGAGGAATTCTAATTCCTCTATGTCCTTTAGTAGTCATACTAGGACACGTGCCTTTACATCTTCACGGCCAAAGACTCGTGCTGTGTGGGTGATAAAGGATTCTAAGACTTAATTGTCTTTTCTGTTTGTCCTCTGCTTAAATTCTTTCTATCTAGAGTTTGACTCTCTTTGCTTGATTTCTTATCTCTTTTTGGAATCATGCTTTCATGCATCTGCACCCTTCTATCATACCTTCATGCATATGCATCTTTCTTCATGCTTTCATGTTGTTTGTCTGTTTTTGTTTGGTTGTTTAGTTTTATTTTGTTTTGTTTTAAAAAAAATTTTTGAAAAATCAGAAAAAAAAATATATATATAAAAACAGTGTGTTTTGTGTACTTTGGTACTTATGTACCTTGGATGGCCAATGAAACAGAGTTTTCTAAACTTTGTATCTCTTGTAACTTAGATGAGCATCATTATGCACAACTAAGCAAGTGAGCTTTGTGGCTCTTGTTTGTGATGAGTAAGATTAAGTTATCTCTTAAAACTTAACACTCATATCACTCTTTTTGACGGGTAGGACTAGAAAATCCTAAGAGAAATGCATAAATAACCATCTCACCACTGTTGCCCGCCAATCATTAATGACATCTGTATGTTTCGGCATAGCAAAAGTGTGATGTCAATGACATTTGTGTGCTTCGGCATAGCAAAATTGGAATGTCAAATATCAATGGGTATTTCTTTTCTCTCTCTTATATGCCCATGCATGATATGCTTAAAAAGAAAATATGCAAAGAAAATAAAAAGCAAAAAGATTAAAAATGGTTTAAATATGATTGCAAGCGTGTATTCTAGGAGATGTGGGAGTTATAGGATGTACCTCAAAGGTGATAGTCCCCATCAAACAGTTATGATTGTGTGTGAGTTAAAGTGATTTTCTCATATCTCAAATCGTCATAACATGTATACACTTATGCAATCTTGCGATGTTTTTCATACACAACACACAATATTCTTTGCTACTTTTGATACATGTACAGGTACAATGTGATTTGGCCATCACAAAGGTTTTACATGTGCTAATGTATGCTCATTAAACTGTCTTGACTTGTTTTTTAAAAAATAAAATGGGTTAGACTTGTTTTGTGTGTGAGTGTGTTTTGCATCTTTTTATTATCTTATCATCCATAGTATCTTGTTTCATTACATTCATGCATTTATATGGATTTCTTGTACCCCTTTGATCATCCTTGATCATCTTTATGTCTCTCGGGTGAAGCTTTCTAGCTTCTTGTACCCTTTGTCAATCATGACAAAAAAGGGGAGAATTTGTGGAGTTTGAGATTCTACAAGTTAGGGGGAGAAATACATGCCTTTGTAAGGGGCAGATGTGTTTCATCTTATTAGGGGGAGTGTTTACTTCCTTCTTCTTATACCTTGGGTCTTGTGACCATTGTTTACATACATTGACCTTATCTTCTTTATATGTTGATGTATGTTTCTTTCACCTATCTCTACATGTGTTGTTTCTTTTCTATCTTTATACACATGTTTCTTTATTTGTATGCAATCTATTATTTCTGTTTCACACTAAGATGCCTTGATGAGTTTTGTTTAAAGTGTTTCAGAAATACAGGTTGTCAAAGTCTACTTGCCAAAAACTCTCTTCTTGCAAAGTTTTTCAAGAGTTTGTGTTAGGATAGATTTTATTGTATTCAACAAGTGAGTATGAGTTGAGTGATTTATGACTTCTCTCATATGTTCATTTGTTTGTTGTGGTTTTGTCACGGATTGCCAAAGGGGGAGATTGTTAAGGACATATTTTATGTAGTTGGCTAATCCTTTGACAAAACGCACTTTACTTGTATTTGGATAGATCTAGGATGTGTTTAATACTTCAAGGAACATGTTGTTCAAGTCTAGTATTAAAGCCATGAAGATTGGACCAAGAAACAAGTGAAGAAAAGGTGTTCATTAAAGCTGGACAGATAGCTCGACACCTGTGGACAGATAGCTTGACAGCTTCCCGACACCTCCTCGATAGCTGGCTATCTATCGAGATCTTAAAGTGTTTTCTTATCGCAATCTCGACACCTTCTCGGCAGCTGGTGGATCGATCGAGAAATCTTCTGTCTCCTCGACACCTCCTCGATAGCTGTATCTATCAAGATTTAAATCTCGACACCTCCCGATCGATCGAGCTTACGGGTTTTCAGATTATAGCCAGCAATGTTTTATTCTAAAAGGCTATTTATTTATGGGTTTGGATAATCCTTATTGGACAAGGAAAAGCCCAAGGTTTGTATAAACCAATTTGGAATAGGAGAGCCCATTAAGCTCCTATTTAAAGGAGGTGGAAAAAGAAAAACCTAACCCTAGAGAGCTTCATAAGGTTTTCTTTTTGAAACCCTAGCCTCCTTCTACTGAAGAAAGAGTTCTTGCTGCGTTTCTTGTACGCCTTTGGGTTTTGTAACCAAGCAAAGTCTCTTGCACCAACATTGAAGATCTTATTGGTGTTTCTCTGTGAAGCTGCTGCAAATCAACTACAACAATCAAGGGGTTGCTATGGAGTTAGTCACGTACTTGGATTCGTGCAAAGGAGTAAGCCGCGTACTGGAATCCGCGCATCAAATTGGTTAGTCACGTACTTGGGAGCCGTGCATCAAAAGGGGGAAATTGTCACTACAGATCAAGTCCAATTGGGTATTGGGGTAAGGATTCAACTGTAGGTTGGTAAGGTACTTAGGATTCCTTTACTTGTAACCGCTTGATTTGATAATAGTGGATTTTCGGGAGTGGTGACCTGAAAATCACCCGGTGGGATTTTTGCCGTTAGGGTTTTTCCCATTCGTGAATAAATTACCGTGTTATTTATTTTCCGCTGCATATTTAGTTTTGGTGATTTGTTTGTGCTGCCACGTGTTTGCATGATAAATTGATTAATTAATAACTTGGCTAATTAATTAATTGGTTTAATCACAAGGGGTCATTCAATTTGTGGCCTATCAACAGATATGCCTCATGTATGCACTGCACTACCAGCCTACTGGTGTCAGACTTCACAACCTTGTATTGCTTATTATGCTCCACAGAGTAGAGGGTCAACACATACTGAATGGAGGCTTTATTCTGGAATAACATCCCCTTTGCCAGCTGGTCACCTTTATGCCAAGTTATAAGTTATCCTATACCCAATGTAGGTGATGGGTCATTAATCTTGTCCCATGTATTTGATGTGAACCATTCTGGGATAGGAACTGTAGTAGTTGAATCCTCCTCATTGTTTTCGATCTGTGGTCCATCCAAGACATCTGCTTCGTCCACCGGTCCATCAGTATCAATGAACTCTTCGTACACATCTCGGCTAGCATCAATATCAATTCCCCCGTCCATATGAGGTAGGACATGTTCATATGCATGACTAGAGCCTCCCACATCATGTGTCTGGGTGGCGCCCAACACTTCGGTGTTGTCGAAATCATCAACCGCACTACATGGTTGAGTATCTTAGGCCAATGGCGTGGCATCGGCAAAGGAAGGCTGCACGTCAAGCGGCAATGAGTGTGGCTCTTCCACCCCACTGCCATGCTGCGAACTTGCACCAATATGAAACCCAACAGCCTCAACAGTTACATACACGTTGGACGCTATGAATTGGGGGGTCCCCTTAATCACTGTCCACATCATGTCCACGTTAGCATCGCAACCCAACGGATTTGAGTTGTAGACAACCTGAGTATTCACAAGTAGCTGAGGGGCACGGTACACAATGGATATCTTAAGTGACTCCTTGTCCAACCCTAGAGCTTCCTTTATCTTCCAAAGCATTTTTCTCAAGTGTGTTCCGCATTTCAACTCAATGAACGTCTGCTTCACTGAATCGCCTCTATAGGACAGCCTACGCAACTCATGGAAATACTGCTCCCCATCGTAGTAAACGTAGAAGCAATGGCGACCCATGGCAGACCTGGATAAGGACAATTAATTGTGGTTATCATGCAGAAGATAGGGGGTTATATTAAGCCATGGTGTAATTAATCTTTACACACGTGAACGTACAATAAAATGTTTATGGACGCACTATAATGATATCCTAAGCATTCTTAACAGATGAACTTGTTCAGGCAGAAAAGCTTTCTTTTTCAGAACCCACACACTGAAGCTTTTCAGAACTGAAAGAGCCAGACAATTTAAACCCATGATTGCGTGTTACATCATTGTTGATACCTATGGATGAATGCATATATCATCATCATAGGAATTCGCATGTATGTTTGTACAGATACGCGCTCCCTAGGTATCTATACATACATTACCATATATGTATACATTGATATTATATATATATATATATATATCTCTCTCTCACACACACACACATATATAGGATTTTGCTAATGTGTGCCATAAAGGCATACAATAATTAATAATTTTCAGATAAACACTTATCGAGAATTGGAAAAGTACAACTGTTGTTTTATCAATTCCCAGCAAATTCACACCAAAAATGTGTGTGTGTGTGTGTGTGTGTGTGTGTGTCTACATATATATGTGTGTGTATACATATACATCTGCTCATATATAGGTGTAGGTAGGTTTGTTTATATATAGATATATTTATACATACATACATATATATATATATATATACATACACACACACATAGTGACTGAATCATGGTAAGAAGGTAATCACATTTATACTAAAGAGTCAATCCAAGTGTAATCACAGTTTTTCCAAAAGTGGAGATATACCTATCAGGAGAGATATGCCAGAACAAAGAATAAGGGAACCACAGTTGTGGCACGCTTGGTGAGAACCACAATTGTAAGAAGGAAAATGCCAACACAGATGAGGGATGGGACTTGTTCACTCTCAAGCTTTCCTTTTCAGAACCCACACAGTGAAGCTGTTCAGAACTGAAAGAGGCAGAGACGTGCATGGGCTGTAATATGCGGAAGCAGGTAGTCAATTATAACTCGATATCCTTGTGGTCGAGTTACTAAAAGAACTCGATACTGAATAGGTCAAGTTATATCTACAGAAATCTATTGATGTGATGGTGGTTCAGAAGCTCGTAGAAACTCGGCAATTTAAGAATCGAGTTACTAAATAACTCGACTGCCAAAATATCGAGTTCCTTTTCCCATTTTCTCTATAAAGTCCCAGGCCTACTCCGAATATTGACAGGCATCACCATTCTCGTGCGAGGAGTTTAGGTCATTGCGTGTTTTTCAAAATTGAGGGATGGAACGTACTTATGTTGTGCTTAATGGTCATGTTCCAGGCATATACAACAATTGGCTAGATGTGAGCAGACAAGTTCAGAAGTTCCCAAATGCCAATCACAAATCATATAAAGATCGAAGCGAAGTAGAAGCCGCATACATGGAGTATTTGAATTGTAATGGTATGGACGTGCAGGGTGGTGCGTCCGCATTGTGGGCAAGTACGAACATGTCCACATCAAGTCCACCGAGCACGTCTCGAAGTGAAGGAACCAACTATCCAAGTAAAGACATTAGGAACACCTTGTTAAGGTATCAATTAGAAGTTGCCATTGAGGAACGTGACCACGCAAGAAGAATTGCAACCCTAAATGCAAACATGTTGAATGAGGTGGTGGCCCATGTTGTGGGGGATAATGAAGTTGACGATCCAACGAGACAGCGTCCAGGTAAATGAATGCAAAAGTATGACTTCCTGTTGTGGTAAGCTGAATGATGTGTATAAATGCCAAGTAACTAGTTTCAAATCCTTGTGGGTTAATTAGAAATGTCATCGTTTTCCAGTTGTTTGACTAGCAGTGTGGCTTTCTTGCAATGCTTAATAACAATTCTGCTAATTGTTTCAGTAATTATCACAATTTCAAGTTAATCGAGTTATTATTTTTGTTCCCGCACTACTTTGGTCTCAATTGAAGCACTTGTGAATTTAGATGGTGGAGGTTTTCTTTTATCCAAAAAGAACATACAGAAAAAGATGCAATGCATGTTTGCATAGTGTAAGGCCCTGAAGGCTTTGGGGTAGTGCAAAATGTCATAAAAGATTAGTCAATGCTCAGGGGTGAGCAACCTAGTCACCCAGTACCGATGCAGCCAAACCTACGCCTTCGACTATAACATTTCTCCTGATTAAGCCATTCGAAATATTATAATTTTTTGATATATTTATTATTATTTTTTTATATAATTATTATAAATATAATCATCGAACATTGAGATGTGTAAATGGAAAAATGATTACCCTGACCTTGTACACAACAAATTAATTTATTGTAACGATAAATTTCCAGTACAACTTAAGTGAGCTCATAATTAGGAAGACTACTATGGAATAACTGAGTACATAATTTGTCAAATTCTGACAATTACAATTACAATTGTGTTGGTCTAATCTATTGTATTCCTGTTTCTCCATGCGCAACAAAATCTTTTTACAAATTTACTAGCTGTGTACAGCCAAAATTGTACAAATTAAAGCATATACAAGAAGAAACGAAGAAGAGGCTTCTCAAATTGGTTTCACCACATCTTGCTCCTGCGAATTTCTAAATGATCTGCCATGGTCCAGCTACGGGTGGCTGCAACGTATTTGCTAGTGAAGAAATGAGAGGCAACACATGTACTAGAGGTAAACTAACATGAAGAAAAACTACAAAATTAGAAAGCTGCAATGTTATATTGTAGAGAAATTGCCATGTTCTCAAGCCCTTATATTATAGGCGGAGTTATATGTGGGCTTTTAGTGTGTGTTTCAAGGCTCTTATGTTGTGCTTTTCCAGAAGATTTCAAGACATTCAGTAGAGCAATAGGCACAAACTACTATCATTTGTCACTGGCTTTTTTAGCTGTAGTTATTGAAAAACTTCTTAAGATGGCTGGGCCGCCGTGATACACAGAAACAGTAAACAATAATATAGGATTAACTGTATAGTGACTCACAAAACATGCGGATGACAGATTGTTAAAGTAAAATTGGTATTTGCTTCGGGAGCCAGCAATGAAGAGCAACAATCAACAATGAAATTACAAATAATGAATAATACAAGAGAAAGTTTGTTTATAAATTTTAAAATGATTTGAAGTTACAAGACCCACCGCCGATGGGTCTTGAACCCACAACCTCACCCTCCATGTTACTAAGGTAAGTTTGAATGCATTGTTAAATGCATCACATGCCACACAACACAATTAACCCTGAATGCACATTGGGCACTACTAAGACATCTTTTCCCCTTAACTAAAGTGAGGCCGTAACAGTTCAAAGTAAGAGTGTGGTATGAAACAATGTTACTTATTGCTATCGCAATGAGAAGCCATTGAAAACACAGGAAGGAAAACTAACATGAAGAAAAACTACAAAATTAGAAAGCTACAATTTTATATTCTAGAGAAATTGCAATTTTAACATGTGCATATCATACGACTTAGTTTCAATTCAAATGACATGAATAAGCAATGGTGCTATCATGCTTTATTTTACTTTAAGTGGACCTTATGACTTAAACCTCATAAACCCATTACGCAGACATTATTGTCATGAAGTTAATTACATAAAAAACACTACCGTCAAATCCAATCAACTATAAGAGATGCATATGGATTTCCATTTCAAGAGCACTATTATTTTACCTTTGAAACCATATATGATAGATGCAACCCTTATGAAAACCTAAAAACATGGAGGACGGGTTGGAAGGCTAAGTCCATTCAGTCCACAGAAGGTGGCATTATTAACACAAACAATAGCATATATTTATAGAATTAAGCCAGGTAGAGAAATTGTCAGGTTCTGAAACCCTTATATTCTATAAATTTGCAGAATGCTTCTACACGTCTTATCTATGCTAACCACTTGCATACTGCAACCATGGAGCTTATTTCTCAGAGTAGAAGCAATGCACAAAAGTCCCTATAAGTCACAACATACTAACATACTAACTACTTGTTAACCACGAAGCTTATTTATCAGCGCAGAATAAATTTAAGTCTTTTGTTAGGTTTTTAGTTCTTGCTGCAAATAGAAGTCCTATTGACAGATGAACAAGAGTATATGCATATAGCATAAATACTGAAAGGAACTGCAATTAAAAAAAAAAAAAAAAAAAGAATGATAGAGTATAGGGCACATTAACCTTATTATTCTTATCTGTTTTCTTGTCCCTTTCTTCTGCCCTTTCTCTTCTCTCTTTTGTTTGTCAATTGTGGTACTGTTAATAGGTACAATTTTTTTTTTGTTAGAATCCAAGTGTTCAAGGGTACTATTTATACAACCCCTGAACATATCAATTTTGTCTTTGATTGTCTTCTTTCTTACAAACCCCAAATTAACTCCTTCATGTTACGTATCAAAACCCTAAGTTTCTTCTACCAAAAAGCCATCAAGAAACTCATTAAACTATCTTTTAATTCCTAAGAACCCCACAACCTTCTCCTCAACAATTATAAATCAAAACCTACAAATTCTCCTAACCTTGAACCCACCACAAGCACACATATGCAAATTCCTCAATTTTGTCCTGCATCAAGAAGAAGATTACCAGATATCAAAGTTTGTTTCCACAAGAAATGTGTCAAACATGCTTGCTATCGAGTTCAAAGAAAAACAAAATGCATACTGCGAAGATAATAATAGGATAATTTCTCATCATTTTGGTCTCTCTAACTTCAACATTTGATATATGAATAATCTACAAAGACAAGCCATAAATTAGTAACAATATCCACTAAATATATTTCCTAATTTTGTCACTTATAACTAAGAAAAGAAAGCGTTACAAAGTAGAAACCATTATGACCTTTTATCCACCACCTTACATTTTTCTGTAATCACCTTTGATAGGCCACAAATTGAATGACCCCTTGTGATTTAAACTAATTAATTAATTTAGCCAAGTTATTAATTAATCAATTTAACATGCAAATACGTGGTAGCACAAACAAATCACCGAATAACTAAATATGCAGCAGAAAATAAATGACACGGTGATTTGTTCACGAATGGGGAAAACCCTAACGGCAAAAACCCCACCGGGTGATTTTCAGGTCACCACTCCCGAAACTCCACTATTATCAAATCAAGCGGTTACAAATAAGGAATCCCAAGTACCTTACCAACCTACAGTTGAACCATTACCCCAATACCCAATTGGACTTGATCTGTAGCGACAGTTCCTCCTTTTGATGCACGGCTCCCAAGTACGTGACTAACCAGATGCGCGGATCCCAGTACGCGACTTCAAATACCAACTTTAGGAAGAAGAGGTTGGCTGCAAAGTTCTTCAGATCATCCTATGCAATGAAGATCAGGAAGATGCTTGGTTACAAAACCCTAAGGTGCACAATACACAGCAACTTCTTGAAGAAGATGAACTAGGTTAAGAACTTCGTCTCAGAGCACAATTTGCTTGAACAAGGATTGCTCAATGCTTATGCAACTTGTGTCTATGTTGACGGCTCTTAAAACACTCCTTTAATATGTTTAGGGTTAGAAGAAAAGAAGGCCCAAAAACACATTCACGGATCCCAAGAAAATCAGATTGGAATTCTGACTTTTTAATTCTCGACAGATAGCAGGTGTCGAGGTAGGTGTCGAGCAGGTGTCGAGCTTTAAAAATTCTGCACTTCAACTTGCTTTTTCTTGGACAGACTTGATGACTTCAACACTTGATCTTGAAACATTGTTTCTTGAAGTATTAAAAACACCTAGAACTACCCAATTACAAGTAGAGTGCGTTTTGTCAAAGGATTAGCCAATTTACATAAAATATGACATATGTTCTTAAGTGTGAACACATATGTCCTAACAACCTTCCTGTCTAGACAGTGAGTGAGAGAATGTGAGTTTTGTGTGTGTGTGTTTATTAGCTTTTATTAAGCAATGGCAACCTTCAATGTTCATATATTCTTCCCAGATCATGAGAGAGTGTGAAAGTATATGATTATAATGACGAACATAGCGTTCTTTCCAAGGTCCTAGAGAGACAATTTTGAGTTGTGTTAAATATCAAACAACCTCTCTTAAATTGTTTGAGAAAGAGAGAGAGAGGATCAATAATGGCATTATGATAAACATACATTCTCCCAAATCCCATGAAGTAATGAATATGCTTTCTCTCTCTTGTATTTTACTGGGTAAATAAAAGCCTGGTATTAGTATGGAATCAAAAGAAAGTGATATTGTACCAATTATAATTTCTCACTCTAATAAATTGTGAAAATATTGAAAATATTTTGTATGGGTAGCATTTTTCCCACCATATATGACCTCTAAAAAAAAGATACAACTTTAAAAGAAAAGTGAAACGGAAATATCTAGTCACCTATCAACAAGAAGTATAAGCACACACTAAGGCATTTAACAATCTTTTCGTTTCCGTCCATATGCCCTTACAGGTCTAATCTTACCTGTTTCATCAAACACAACACAACAGCATAATTAAATTAACATATTCAATCAAATGCACAGTACAAGTAGCACATGTAACATGGAAGTGTAGACGAAGTACATACCATCACTGGTCCCGCAATCAGGAGCATGCGCAGGAGCACGTCGCCATCTCCGCAAACCCTCCACTGGCTCAATGAGCTCAGCCAATATTTGCTCAATCTGTACAGCCTCTTTGAGGGGGGGGGGGGGGGGAGGGTTAGAGATGAAGTTGCCATGGTGGGCTCCGCATGCACTAGAGGTAGGGTGGGCATGCCTGGTGTAGGGACAAATATGCATCCACCATCATGAGCAGATCCACTGAAAACTAGGGGCGACATACGGGGAGGGTCCTCATAGTCCGTGCTAGCACCACAGGACGTAGTCTAGGCTGGAACAATGTCCTCATGACCGGCGATGTAGGATGGCCCAGTACCAGCCTCAGAGGTGCATCGTGGTGTCCTGCCACCGTCGTCAGACAGTACCTAATCAATGCCAAGCCATGACTCTTCTGCACCCGAGTCATCCCCTTCCTCGTAGATGGGATCTGGCTCGTTCATATGGCCGCGACCAGCTCGACCACGTCCACGACGTCCACCCCCTCAAGACCCAACACTTTGCCCGCCGCTACCCGGGGCCTGTGTACCAATGTTGGATGCTTCTGCGAGCGCATCTGCCAATTTAAGTCGGCCCAGCTCATCAACATATTCTAGTGTCAGCTTAAGGTCATTGTGCATTTCAGAACCTTCATCGCACCTCTGTAAAAACCTAAGCATCGTCCGAACCTGCAAAACAAGGGCGTCATAAAAGCAAGAACACAGGTATTCAACAATAAATATGGATAAATATGTTCCAAAATCAAAAGAAAAAAGTAGTAAATTGAAATTGGACTCAAATGTTACTTATTTGAGATACCTGATGTCATATTTGAAAATTTGAAATTGGTATTTGAAAATTTGAAATTGGACTTTCATGTTGTTGAGGATTTTATGGAATGCAATTTTCACTCAATGAACTCTTGGACCTTTTTAAAAAGAGGCTCCAAGAATAGGTTTGACCAGTGAATCTTGAACAGTATTTCTATTCAGAGATGTTTCTCTATAGCTTGGTGGTGATTCCAAGCACCCTCAGGTGGTGAAATGAAGTCTACAGTTTTTTTATGGAATGCAACTATGCATAATAAAACCATTAGGCCTAGTAATGAAAAGTTTCTTATGCTTTTATACCAAAACAACATCAAAAAGAACATTCAAAACTATATTTATTTTCGACAGATTGTACAGCACCAGATAATTATGAAAATACCAAAACAAAAACCTCCGATATTACCTAAAATGTTAGTGTTTCTTCAAAAATTTTAGTCCTTAAATTAAGAACAGACATAAAACAGTTATTAACTATACAGGTAATATCTATCATAAAATATGTAATTAGCTTTCAGTCCTGGAGGTAAGGCTATCTAGTGTGACTGTAAACTATAATAAAATGTCTAATTATCACTACTAAAAATAGTTGCACCATCCATTTGAAATTACACGCCAACCAAAAACAATAAAACAAAAAATAAAAATAAAAGAATAAAACCCAACCCAACCCACCCTTTTTAAGTTGTTGAATGTAATTATATGAACAAAGGTGTGGTCTACCTAACCCATTGTCGTATAACCATTCCTCATGCAAACAAATTGGATCAAGTCAAATTCACATATTTATGAAGAACTTAAATCACAATATTTGTTGACTTTAAAATAGAATGAACGATAAACTCATAGAGATGTAACGACAATAATTATTGTGGAGTTTTGCATGCATGATAAACCTGCTGAAGATATTTAATCGAACAATGGTTTCAACAAAGGGGAAGGAATTGTTGCCTCACCATGAGTTCCCAGTATGCAGACTCTAGTGTTATGTACCGCCTTGTGCTATGATTGTACCACTTCATGTACTCAATGAGGTACGTATCATCACCGTCCAAGAAAGGGGACACTTGAACTTCATGCCCTCAGTTGGCCCATTGCTAAATATGGATAGCATGTTCAACCTCCCAGTCCTTCTCCTATTTACCCTGGAGGGATATTTTGTGAAGGGCAGTCGACGTATCCACGACAAGTGGAACTGGTTGCTTCATCCCAAATTGACGGAAGACCCGCTCGAGATGATGCCCCTCCACTATCCAAAGGTAGATCAATGGCACCTTCGCCCTCCAAATATGCTGCCCAGCGGTGCAATATGCAAGCACGGAGCCCAACGTATACGTGTACGGCTTCCATATAATCTACATAAGTGGATTATGTTTGTGATAGTGAGACATCATACTAATTTAAGATTATGTTTGTGATATGTAATATGGAAAGTAAAATAACAACAACGTCTCACAACAAATTATTAACCAAATGAAGTTAACAAGCAATTAAAACAATGACTAGCATTGACCTATAGAAAATAGTAAAAGATCTAGGTTGACTGAGATCCACATTCCAATTTCAGCCCCATGTTCATATGCATAACATTCAAAACTAAGCGACACCCTCAGATACTAGTGTTTTTATTTATTTATTTTTTTTGGTTGGTTTGTTACAGTTTTATGGTGAGATTTAAGTTTTGTTGTAATTGGTTTAAGTTAGCACTTAACTTTGAATGTGTTGAAACATGATGCAAGAATGAGCTTTTGGTATGAAATTTGCTGACAACATCTGGTATACTGAATCTAACCATGTAATTATGTATTTTACTGCCGAGAAGAGTACAAAACTTGAACCTTCTTTTGGATTGGTGGTTGTACTCCAATTTTGTTAACAATTTTACTGAATATTTTGTAAAAAAAATATATTATTTTTGGTTAGGAAAGCTTGGGGGTTTCAACTTAGAGTGAGTTCAAGGATGTGCAAACGCAAGAGCCAATGTGGGAATCTTTTCCTTCTAATTTCAAAATTGCTTTTTTTTTTTTTTTTTTCTTTATGCTTCCTTCCTAGCTTTTGTGCTCCCTATTTTATTTTATTTTTTTTATAAACTTGTTTGTAGGTTTATAAAATGTCTTACAAGATTCAATTTCGTGAAATTAGTAGTAGGTTATTCTACTAGAGTTCAAATTACCACTACTAGGTCTAATTGTTTTTAATATACTTGTAGGCTTTTAATTGTAACCTTCACAATCAGTACGAGTTCATAATTTGCATGTTCTAAATTGCAAAGAATGATGAGGTAGTGCAGCATTATAGCTGTATCAATCGAGTGTTGCTACTGTAGTTAGTGTTGAAATACTCATTGACATACTATAATAATTAATTAGTAGTTGCTAGCAAATATTAATGCCCATTGTGTTGTACTAGGACTATGTTTGTAAAGTCTTAGGTTTTCTTAAATGATTCACAAGTCACATTCTGTCGTAAATGCCTTACCAACTTCTACCATGGTTAATTAGGTGCTTGATTGGTTTTTCTTTTTTGTTGAATGGATGTTTGGTCAAAGAATTATATTTATATCTCATGTATCATATAGTTTGTCGTACATGTTATGGATAAAGTTAGAGATATATATAAGAAATACACATTAACAGTAACAAAGGAGCCCCAACATAGGAAACAAAACACATTTAATCCTACGCAACACAAAACTAAATGAACTTATATGAAAATTGAGTTCAAGCCTGAGACAGAGTTGGCAGTGTATGAAAATTGGGGAAGAAAAAGAGAAGATTGTGTGCGTGATTAGAATAATCTTCTAACAATTTGATTTAATAGCTTTCCCGTGCATAGCACGAGTTAGTGACTAGTTAATGTTAACATAACAGTACAACAGTACTCTGCATCAACACGACTCCTTAATTGGGGATAAGAGCCTTAAAGCACAATATTCAATTCTCTAACTTCAATCAATTCCTTCCCTCTTTTTTTTTTTTTTTTTTTGTCTATTGTTAATGGGTAATTTAAGGTGCAGGAGTAAAATTTAAAGGTAGCATTCACCAATACAAAACTTGATGACAATCAACACCATGATTCAAATTAATCTAATGAAGCATCAATACCAAGCATAGATCCTAAATAAACCAAAGGGCTTCAATAAAAGCATAACCAGCCTAAAAATGAACCAATATTCTTAAATCAACTCATTCCTACAACAATCGAAGAATTCAAACGAAATTAAAAACCTCAAATTGAGGACGTAAATTAACCAAATACCTGCTCTGCCCGTAATGTGGCTAGCGACGTCCGGTACGCAACAAGGATGTGTGTGGCATGCTCTGCGGTGCTCTTTGGCCCGCTCCACCTACCAAACATGGGATTTTGACAAATGCTTATTACTGAACTTTACATTTGACAAACTTTGCTTTATTTTTCACATCCATATATTATACTATTACACAAAAATAATTATTCCTAAGAAACACTTAGCTTGAATAAAGAGAACTCAATTAATGTACCTAATGGCAATGGGCCCTGAATGCACTGGCGGTAGAGGCGGCCTCGTAATAGGGCATATTCGTGGGAACCTTGAATAGGACCATAGCTGCACCAACAAGAGTGCTCCTCCAATCTGCATCGCATCCTTCTTCGATGCACTACAAAGTTGCTTGTAGAGCCAGGCCAATGCTGCACTACCCCAGCTGTGCCGTCTCGCATTGCTGATTGGGTTGAATAACTGCAGAGACAACAGTGAGACCCAATCTGCCGACTTGTCCATGAACAACAGGGCCCCCATCCATACAAGTAGGTGGTAGCGGGAATGTTGCTGCACGACTTCATCACCAGCGTCTGCAGCTGGGGGAGCGGGAAACTGTTCATCAAGCCATTTGTATTTTATCCTCACCCCAGTAAGGGTAGACTTGTTCGAGTTCGATATCCCGGGCAGAGGTTCATGGCACAACAATTCTCGGCACACCACGTTCCATTGCTTGTCTGTTGACCCAGTGACAGGCAACCCATCTACTGGAATCCCCAGCATCACCTCTATATCTTGCAAGGTGATACCCATTTCTCTAAGGGGTAAGTGGAACGTGTGCATCTCCGGACTCCACCGCTTGACTAAGGCTGTGATCAACGCATGGTCGACCTCCATATCAGGAACCTTGAATAACCCAGTCAAACTTGCTACATCTATGTATTGCATGATACGTGGGTCTAGCCCACCCTGCGGCAATACACATTTACGGCGTTGAACCTTTAGCATGCCAAGCACCTCCTGCACACGAACGAGCATTGTGTTAGGTAGTGCATATGAGGTAATTATAAAACGGACATGTATTAATAATACAACTACATACCTCGTCGGCGGCGCGCCTCCAAAGCGGAGTTAACCGATGATCCGGCTGCCTGCTCAACTGGGTCTGATCGTCAGGTCCAGGCTACACTCTATCTAGTGCCTGCATATCTGACATGGCAGCAAATAGATTGTTAGCAATTATGTGACAAGTAAACCACAATTAATATAAAATTACTTCTTGCCCCCACTTAACATGCAACCCAAAAGCAATGAAATTTAAGGTTAAATAGATAAGAACTTGCCATAATTTTACATAAAAACACTTTTTTTTTTCCTATTAATTATAATTGAAGTAAAAAAACAAACAAATGACTAATTAATGTGCTAGAAACATGATTGATACCTAGATGTTCAACATCTGAGCAATATTTAAATGTGATAGTTCTTTTTGGTTTATGATGTCTTTGAGAGTAATTTTTACAAGGAAAATATCAATTACAATCATTAGGAGTTGCATATTAGGTTTACAATTAAATTTAACCATGCAACACACAATAAGTGATCTTCCCCCAACTCTATGACTTATGACCAATGCAGTGACATATTAAATATAAATTGCAACAACTCCATGTTTAGGTATTCTGTTCTCAAACCTGTTCAATCTACCTTGGTCTTTTCAATAAAGTAACACTCTCTATAAGGTCATCCTTGACAGCTCCCCGTTTTTATGTCCTATGCAATTGCCTGTTTACAATGGACCACTAACATCCTTATAGCTACAGGTCATTTAGTCTCAAGTTTTCAACTTAATATCTAGCAACCTGTACTAATTACTCTACATTTCTACTCACTAGATATGTAAGCATACCATGACTCAGTCAACCCATTTCCCTGCTTGTTAGGTCTATTTTCAACATTTTAGGAGTTGATTCTAGATCCATTTATATGAGTATGACTCTATCAGACTCCAAACTATACCCAAGTCCAGTATTAGCTATATGCAATACTTAAGATTCGACATTAGACCATAAGGCTTAAATTTCATCAAATAAAAACCAAGTACAACAAAAACCAATGAAGTATACAGGATGTATACCCTAAGTTTCTAGTACAAACTACAAATTACAAATACTATGAGAACAGAAAGCTTTGGAGGTCTAGTCGCATTCAATAACATCCAATAATACAACAACCCTATTAATTGAAATTTAAGACTCTACATGGACAATTCTTGGCATTCAAAATATCCTTCTATTCCTCTCTCTCTCTCTCTCTCTCTCTCTCTCTCTCCATAAAAGGAATGTAAAACAATATGGTACAGAATTCCAAAACACTAAAGAAAGCATGAAAATTGTTTGGTTTTAGCAATAAAGAAAGCATACTTGAAAGATTAATCTTAATTTGTGGGACCCAACACTGATGAATTAATACAAAAGCAATTCAATTAACATTAACAAAAACTAACAAAAAGGTACCAAATAAAAGGGTACCAAACAAAAGTAAAGTCATTGAGACATCTTATCAACAAATTATCTTACTATTTTAAAAGATATTTTATCATTTGGTTCAAGATTCAAATGAATGATGGAAGATTTGAGAACCAGCATTTAACAAAAAGATAAAAAGTATATGATTCACAATCAACATAAAACATATGAAAAAAAAAAAAGATAGATTGAAGTAACAGTCAACATATTATAACTCACATTCTTAGAGAGAATGAAAGACAAAGATAGATTAATCCCCCTCTGATAATCATAAAACAAATGAAAAACATTTAAGATTAATATAAACAATTGAAGATTAATAATCATAAAAAAAAAGTTACAAACTTTGATGTGCATTTAGTCTCTATTTTCAATGTCAGTGCATAGATTAATATAAGAATCTTCACAAAATGGAAATCAGGAAATTCATGTCATGGTTTGAACTCTAATGAAAGTAGCAATATATTCTCTATTTTCAATGTCAGTGCATACACTCGTACTGTTTGCAACTGTTAGGACATATGTGGTTCACATGTTAAGAACATATGTCATACTTCTATGTAATTGGCTAATCCTTTGACAAAACGCACTTTACTTGTATTTTGGTAAATTTAGGATGTGTTAAAATACTTTAAGAAACCGTGTTTCAAGATCAAGTATTAAAGCCTTCAAGTCTGTTCAAGAAAACAAGCTGAAAGTGTTGAATCATTAAAGCTCGACAGCTGCATCTATCGAGCTTCAGTAAGCTGTTTCAGGCCCGTGTCTCAACACCTGCTCGACAGCTTCTTGACAGCTTCTATCTGTCGAGATTTATAGAAATCAAAATTTTGATCTGATTTCTTGGGATCCGTGAATGTGTCTTTGGACTTTCTTTCTCCTAACCCTAGACATATAAAATGATTGTTTTAAGAGCCGTCAAAGAATTCACAAGTTGCACAAGCATTGAGCAAACTCTGTTTAAGCAAATTGTGACCGAAGCCAAAGTTCTTAACCTAGTTCATCTCTTTTGGAGAAGTTGCTGTGTATGTGCACCTTTGGGTTTTGTGACCAAGCATCTTCTTGATCTTCATCATGTATATGAACTGAAGAACTTTGCAGCCAACCCTTATTACTAGTTGGTGATAGAAGTCGCATACTGGGATCCGCGCATCTGGTTAGTCACGTACTTGGGAGCCGTGCATTAAAAGGGGGAACTGTTACTACAGAACAAGTCCAATTGGGTATTGGGGTAAGGGTTCAACTGTAGGTTGGTAAGGTACTTAGGATTCCTTTACTTGTAACCACTTGTTTTGATAATAGTGGAGTTTCAGAAGTGGTGACCTGAAAATCACCCAGTGGGGTTTTTGCCGTTAGGGTTTTCCCCATTCGTGAACAAATCACTGTGTTATTTATTTTCCGCTACATAATTAGTATATTGGTGATTTGTTTATGCTGCCACGCATTTGCATGTTAATTAATTTAATTAATTCACTTGGCTAAATTAATTGGTTAATTTATCACAAGGGGTCAATTCGTTTGTGGCCTATCAAGTGGTATCAGAGCAGGCACACTCTGATTAGGTTTTAATCTTTGCTGTGTTTGATCCATTAACCCCTGTTTGTCATGGATAGAGGACAACCGTTAATTATACCTCCTTTATTTGATGGGACTAACTATGCCTACTAGAAAGTACGCATGAGAGCTTTTTTGTAGTCCTTAGACGAGAAGGTGTGGCAAGCTGTTGAGATTAGCTGGACTAAGCCAAAAAAAGCGTCGGCCGATTGGGATGAAGCCAAGATCAAGGCGGCAAACTTCAACAGCAGGGCATTGAATGCGTTGTTCAGTGCGGTCACCAATGAGGAGTTCAAGAAGATATCCTCAACTGAAACTGCTAAGGAGGCTTGGACCATCTTCCAGACAACCTATGAAGGAACCAAAGCTGTCAAAGATTCAAAGTTTCAGAGGCTCACTACAAGCTTTGAAGAAATAAAAATGGAAAAGGATGAGTTGTTCGATGAGTTCTATGCCAAGCTCAAGGACATAGTGAACTCAGCCTTCAATCTTGGGGAAACCATTCCTGAACCCAAGATTGTGAGGAAAGTGCTCAGATCTCTACCTGAAAGATTCCATGCCAAGATTACGGCGATAGAAGAATCAAAGGATATTGACAAGATTCCCTTGACTGAGCTAGTTGGAAACTTGCAGACCTACGAGCTAGGGTTATCTAGGATTGGCAAGTCAAGGAAAGGCAATAGCATAGCCTTGATGGCAAAGAGCAGTGAGACAGATGAGTCTTCCGATGATGAATATTCCAAGATGAAGTCCTACATTACAAGGCAGTTCAAGAAGTTTATGAAGAATGCCAATGGAAGGAACTTCGACAAGGACCGCAGGCAATCCAGTTCTTCTCAGTTTAAGAGCCAAGACAAAGGGAAGAAGGATGCAAAAGAAGGTGGTCAGTACACTGTTCCCGCAGGACCTAAGTGTTTTGGGTGTCATGGGTTTGGACATATGAAAAATGAGTGTCCTACATATCTCAAGAGCATTGGGAAGAGCAAGGCACTTGCTGCAACCTTGAGTGACAGTGAGCCTGAAGATGATTCCGATAGTGAGGATGACGAAATCTTAAATGCCTTCACTGCCACAGTCAATCCTACTGAAGGGATTGTTGATGAAGTAGAAGAAGAAAAAGAACTGGTGGACACCAAGTATGAGAAGATGGATGATCAAGATGATATCCATTCAGCCTATAAGAAATTATACAAGCTGTCTGAGAAACACGAGAAACTCTATAGGCTGACCACCAAGAAGCTCAGTGATGTGGAATTTGACCGTGAAGAGTTGTCCACTAAGTTTGATGAGGCAAATCAAACCATTGGAGCGCTGAGGTTCGAGAACAATTTCTTGGCTGAGAAGACCAAGAAGCTTGAGGCAGAGATATTTCAGGTTAGAGCTTAGTTGGAGAGGACCTCGAGTGCAAAGCTTGATGAGATGCTCAACATTCAGAAATCTACTTCAGATCGAACAGGTTTAGGGTATGATCTTTCTTCCTCTAATATTGCTTCCACTAGTGCTACTGTTTTTGTTCCTCCTGCTAATATTGTTAAGTGAGAACTTAGACAATGGTAAATCTATCCTAGGTGCACCCCCTAAGTTAGAAAAGAAAGATGCTAAAAACTCTAGGGCTAAGAAGGCTAACTCTCAAAAGCCTAAACAGAAGACACAACATTTCTGTCATCATTGTGGTGTTGCCGGTCATACTCGACCAAATTGCTACAAGTGGCTAGCCACTCAACAGAGCAACAGCATAATAGCATCTGGAAGCCAAAATCAACTTCAATCCTCTCTTGCTCCTCTTGGAGATCTTCTGAAAGCCCTCATGTTCCTTTCGAACTTGAACGGGTTCAATTCTTCCCCTTCGCCGCCGGTTCAAGGTTTCAACCAAAGGAAAGGTTCTTCCAAGGTGTGGAAGAAAAAGGACTCTAAGTGATGAAATCACTTTCTTCTATCTTTTTCTTTTTTTTTTTCTTTTTTTTTTTTGTTGCATTACTTGTGTGTTTTGCTTTTATTTTGAGTCAGTCTAGTTTTTGCATTGCGTTGATAACATGTTTTTGTTTGTTTTATTTTCAGTTTTTGTTTATTTTGTTTTTGATAAAAAAAATTTTTTGAAAAATCATTAAAAAAAAATACAAAAACAGTGTGTGTTTTGTGTACATTGGTATTTGTGTACCTTAGATGGCCATTGAAACAAAGTTTTCTAAACTTTGTATCATTTGTAGCTTAGATGAGTATCTTTATGCACAACTAAGCAAGTGAGCTTTGTGGCTCTTGTTTGTGATGAGTAAGATTAAGTTATCTCTTGTACTTAACACTCGTATCACTCTTTTTGACGGGTAGGACTAGAAAATCCTAAGAGAAAGGCATAAATAACCATCTCACCACTGTTGCCCGCCAATCATTAATGACATCTGTTTGCTTCGTCATAGCAAAAGTGTGATGTCAATGACATTTGTGTGCTTCGGTATAGCAAAATTGGAATGTCAAATATCAATGGGTATTTCTTTTCTCTCTCATATATGCCCATTCATGATATGCTTAAAAAGAAAATATGCAAAGAAAATAAAAAGCAAAAAAGATAAAAAAAAAAAAAAAAAATGCTTTAAATATGATTGCAAGCATGTATTCTAGGAGATGTGGGAGTTATAGGATGTATCTCGAAGGTGATAGTCCCCATCAAACAGTTATGATTGTGTGTGAATTAAAATGATTTTCTCATATCTCAAATTGTCATAACATGTATACACTTATGCAATCTTGCGATGTTTTTCACACACGACACACAATATTCTTTGCTACTCATGATACATGTGCAGGTACAATGTGTTTTGGCCATCACCAAGTTTACATGTGCTTTTGTATGCTCACTAAATTGTCATGACTTGTTTTTGAAATATAAAATTGGTTAGACTTGTTTAGTGTGTGTGTGTGTTTTTGGAGATCCATGTGCTTAAAATTTTTCATTAAGAGATGATTTTGAGAGCTTATTATGTTGATTGGATCATTGTTGAGGTGCATGTTTGATTGCATTCATGTCTATGTTTTTCACTTCTCAAAAAACTATTTTTAAAAGCTAGCTCGACACCTCCTCGATACCTAGCTATTTGTCGAGCTTCTCTACTTTTTCTTATCACAATCTCGACACATCCTCGACACCTGGTGGATCGATCGAGAAATCTCTTATCTCCTCGATAGCTTCTCGACACCTGGCCAATCGATCGAGCTTCTGTTCTGGGTTCTGGTGTTTATTCCTCAATTCCTCCTCGAAACTTTTATCTGTCGATGACCATTCTTCTCGACACCTCCTCGACAAATGTCTCGACACCTCTCGATACCTGTATCTGTCAAGAATTACTGAAGCTCTTATATAAGCTTCTGTCGTGATTCGGTTCTCATTTTCTCGATCTCTCTTGATCTATCCGCAACTGTTCATCTCCCAAACTCCTTTTTCTCACTCAAAACCTTCAATCCTCGTGATTTTCGGCCCTTCCTTGCTTCAAATCACTTGGTATGATCTCTTTTTCCCTCATTATTCATGCATTTCATGTTTTGAATCTTAGGTTTTGGGGTTTTTGAAAATTTTTGGGATTTTTCAAAATTGATGAGTTTTTCTTGAAATTTTGGGATGGGTTTTCATTTAAATATGTTCAAAAACTCATGCATTGCATTTCATTTGCATTATAACAGTATTTTCATGCATTTAGATGTGTGCAATATGTTTGTGTGCTGGTAGGATTGGATTGGGTTGAGCCCATGATGAATTTCTTTAGCATATCACATGCTCATGCATTTCTCATGCATACGTACTTCTTTTCAATATATCTTGATATATTTGAAATGTTTTGGGACTTTTCTGATTGTCTCTTTCCCCCTCTCTCTCATTCTGTTTACGTTAGTAATGTCTATGGCACCTAAACGTAAGTCTGCTCCGTCTCGGAACCCTCTTCGTTCCGGGGCATCATCTTCTTCTGATCCTACTCCTTCTAACATTCGGTTCCGTGATGAGGATGCCCGTAAAGCATTCTTGGAGAACTTCTCTCAACGAGGTGTTCATTCGGAACGCCGAGTCATTTTGGCGGACTTCGCCAACACCGACCTTCCCGATGTCATTCACAGTCGGGGATGGGAGTCACTGTGTGGCATCCCGGTCACTTGTCCTCTCGTACTTATTCAGGAGTTTTACTCCAACATGCACGGGATTGATTCTTCAGTACCTCTCTTTCACACTCGCGTTCGAGGTACGCGCTTTGCTGTCACGCCGTAGCTTATTGCGGATGTACTTAGAGTTCCGAGGGTAGAGCATCCTGATTACCCCGGTTGTGAGCGTCTGAGGACTGTGTCCAAAGACGAGATGATGTTTGCTTTTTGTGAGCACCCATCTGGTTGGGGTGAGCGTCAGTTTACACCATGTTGGCCTTTTGCTAAAGGTCCTAGATTCATGAACATGGTGATGACTTTTGTGTTGCACCCACTTTCTCACTATAACTCTATCACAGAGCCTCGTGCTCGATTTTTGCTTTCTTTGTTAGAGCACCTCACTATAGATTTTCCTTCACATTTCATTCTTTCCATTATAGATGTGTTTGGGGATACGGCTACCTGTGATAAGCTCATCTTTCCTTCTGCTATCACGAGGATCTTATGCCATTTTTCTATTCCTTTTCCCTCCTCTAATCACTTCTCTGTCATATGTGCCATAGATGCCGCTACCGTAAAACGTAGTGAGGCTCAGTTTAGGTCACGACAGGAGTCAACAGCTCCTCCCTCCGGTTCACCTCCATCTCGTTCGACACCCTCTCGATCTGCTCCATCTACATCTGCTCCCTCCTCTTCTATTAACGATGTATCTCTTGGAGACATCATGGCGCAGCTGTAGCGCATGGATGCTCGCCTTGATACGCTCTCTACTGAGTTGTATCAGGTGAACATTCGTGTTGGTTGTATTGCACGACGTCAGGTGACCATGGGTGGTTTTGCTCTTGAAGCTACTCCTTCACCACCTCCTCTAGTGGCTTCTGATTCTGATGCTGAGGATGATGATGATGACGCTTCGGATGATGATGGAAATGCTAGCTCTTCTGATGAGATGTCTACTTGACACTCTACCCTTTGTCACTCGTGGCCAAAAGGGTGAGTAATTTTGGGATATGAGAGTAGTCATCTTAAGGGGATAGTTAGTATAGGACATTTTTTTTTATAAGGGGAGTGTTGATACTTGAGGGATGTAGTGAGGATATGATGTATCTTTTCTTTTCTTTCTTATATAGATACATTGTTCTTGTACATTTGATCTTGTGATCATTCTGACATACATTGTACTTATTTCTTTCTATATATAGATGTATGTTGTTTCTTTCACCTACCTCTTACATGTGTTGTTTCTTTTCTCTCTTTATACACATGTTTCTTTACTTGTATGCAATCTATTATTTCTATTTCACACTAAGATGCCTTAATAAGTTTTGTTTAAAGTGTTTCAGAAATACAGGTTGTCAAAGTCTACTTGCCATAAACTCTCTTCTTGCAAAGTTTTTCAAGAGTTTGTGTTAGGATAGATTTTATTGTATTCAACAAGTGAGTATGAGTTGAGTGATTTATGACTTCTCTCATATGTTCATTTGTTTGTTGTGGTTTTGTCACGGATTGCCAAAGGGGGAGATTGTTAGGACATATGTGGTTCACATGTTAAGAACATATGTCATATTTTTATGTAATTAGTTAATCCTTTGACAAAACGCACTTTACTTGTATTTGGGTAGATTTAAGATGTGTTAAAATACTTCAAGAAACCGTGTTTCAAGATCAAGTATTGAAGCCTTCAAGTCTCTTCAAGAAAACAAGCTGAAAGTGCAGAATCATTAAAGCTCGACAGCTACATCTATCGAGCTTCAGTAAGTTGTTTCAGCCCCGTGTCTTGACACTTGCTCAACAGCTTCTCGACAGCTTCTATCTGTCGAGGTTTATAAAAATCAGAATTCTGATCTGATTTCTTGGGATCCGTGAATGTGTCTTTGGGCCTTCTTTTCTCCTAACCCTAGACATATAAAAGGATTGTTTTAAGAGCCGTCAAAGAGTTCACAAGTTGCACAAGCATTAAGCAAACTCTGTTCAAGCAAATTGTGACCGAAGACAAAGTTCTTAACCTAGTTCATCTCTTCTGGAGAAGTTGCTGTGTATGTGCACCTTTGGGTTTTGTGACCAAGCATCTTCTTGATCTTCATCATGTATATGAACTGAAGAACTTTGCAGCCAACCCTTATTACTAGTTGGTGATTGAAGTCGCGTATTGGGATCCGCGCATTTGGTTAGTCACGTACTTGGGAGCCGTGCATCAAAAAGGGGAACTGTCACTACAAAACAAGTCCAATTGGGTATTGAGGTAAGGGTTCAACTGTAAGTTGGTAAAGTACTTGGGATTCCTTTACTTGTAACCGCTTGTTTTGATAATATTGGAGTTTCGGGAGTGATGACCTGAAAATCACCTGGTGGGGTTTTTACCGTTAGGATTTTCCCCATTCGTGAACAAATCACCGTGTTATTTATTTTCCGCTACATAACTAGTATATTGGTGATTTGTTTGTGCTGCCACGCGTTTGCATGTTAATTAATTTAATTAATTCACTTGGCTAAATTAATTGGTTAATTTATCATAAGGGGTCAATTCGTTTGTAGCCTATCAGCAACAAATAGAAATTCTACAATAAATGAAACTAGGAAACGATATCAACATGAAGTTCAATGTCCACACGTATCGCAGAAATGGAAAATCTTTATATAAACTATACTTTCATATATTAATAAATAAATTTTATTAATAGAACAGGTTACTTCACATTCATGATGATAAACACACCATAACCTAAAAGAATTATGCATAAAGCTAAGTGATTATGTGAAATCTAGAAGGGGGTTGCTATTTGTAAGCACCCCAGGCACGAGACCAATGAACCAAAGTTTTAATCAACAATGATTCCAACCGAGTCTTTAATCAGTTTGTATCTTCAAAAATACAGTTATTTTGCTCCTTCCACAGTAGCCATTTGTTTTGGCAATATGAAACAGAACTTTTTCAAACAACCCATTTTCAAATAGTAAAATATTTAACTTGCACTTATTATCATATTTTCTTCCCTAGGCAAAATCTAAACCTGAGTCATACCCATACCCATAAAACAAATGAAAAAAATTGAAGATTTTGGTAATGCGAGATCCCCCTCTGATAATCATCCATTTCCGACAAAACAAATGCAGCACAAAACAGTAATCAACGGCAGAGCAACGTACCTGTAATCAACGGTGGCGAGTACGGTGAGGGTTCGGAAAGGGTACTGCAAAGCACCAGGGCACCGGCAACGACGACTGATTGAAAAGGGTGAGGGAGACTGATGAAGGGCGGGGGAGAGTGAGGTAGCGTGATCGCAGAGGGCGAGGGAGTGTACAAGGAGAGTGTAGAGGGAGAGTAATGGCAGCGAGGGAGAGTGAGTGAAAAAGTGAACAGGCGTTGTGAGACATTGGGTTTGAAAATGTAAAGCAAACTCGATTTTCTATTTACCGAGTTATGTGTTTATAAACTACCATTATTTTAATCGGAAAAGGCCACGTCTGCTTTGCCAGCATGGCACAAAGCTGAAGCTAACTCGACTATAAGATAATCAAGTTATTTAATGAATCTCGACTTCCCGTTTATCGAGTTACAAAAAAGGAGCATTTCCCTAATTAGTTTGAGAAAGAGGGCAGAATGCCGCTTTTTTTGCTCAAAAAGGGTATTTGCCAATTTTTTCCGACTTTGTAGCATTGTTGTATAAGAATATTAGCAATGGACTAACCATCCAATTAGTCTAGCCAAAATTTTGCTAACAAACTAATTGGATAGCTTGTAATTAGCATAAAAAATTTCTAGCTAAATTGTATAACCAAATCTAATTAACACACTTAAGAAAATGAGTTCTCTCTCTCTCTCTCTCTCTCAGCTTAGCCACGGCCAAGTCATAGCAATTTCGATGGGCTTCAGTGATTCCTCCATTGTGTTGTTAGGGTATTGGTTAAGTGGAGTGTGGTTTTCAATAGAGGTGATATATAATTGCTAGTGATTCTGTCATAATATATGGTGACAAAATGGTTTTGAGTTTGTGGGTTTTTGTGGGTGGTAGCTCTAGGTGGCAATGGTGGCTTTGGATTTCAAGGTTTGCATGGGTATTCGTTACGAGTGGCAATAATGATTAGAGGAGAAGAGAGGGAGAAGTCAGAAAAGAATAAGAGAAAAATAATAAAAATAATATTTAATTCAAAATCATAATAGAAAAAAATTAGAGAGTCAAATGCAATCTTATGTGAAAAATTAGCCATATGTGTATATATAGACAAACACTTTTTGAGTTAAATTTGACTAAATTTTTGCCTATTGCAATGTAAATGTTGTAACCTGAATAAAATCGTTACATTATTGAAAAATGATGCAACTATACGTGGGTGGGTGTTAATTAACTCAATTGGTAAAAACTTTTGTAGATGAACGAAGAATTTGGGGTTGAATCCATCTATGAGAAGGAAGTCGTAACTCATAAGAGTAGGATGAGGACTACCTCCTATTGTGTTGTACACTAGTTCAGTGAACCTCTAAAGGACAAACAATAACAACAAAGAGTATGGTAATGGTGGTGGCTGCAACAGTATAATTAGCCTCTCTCTTTTTTAAATCATTCCAGCAAAACTAAGTTTTTTCAGTTCAATCATCTCTACCTCTTAATTATGTGGTTAAAATAATCTAATAAGAGTGTGCATCTTTTTTGGTAAAGAAGAAATAATTCTTATTGAAACAACCATTGTAATTGCACCTACCTCTTTCTTTTCTTTTCTCTTTTTTCCCCCCTAAATGTAAATAAAAAGTTTCAACCTCTGAAATTGAATCTCACGTAAGGAAGTTAATGCCACTATTGGCTAGCTCCTATGTTTTAGAACTGGCAAACGGATCGGATTGACTCTTGTTTGGGTTTGTGTCAAATATGGATTTGGATTAAAAAAAATGAGTCATCCTAAGCATGTTGAGAGTAGATCTAGTTAATTAGGTTATGAGTCGACCTACACTTTTTCACATGCAAAAAAAAAGTAATAATAATAATAATAATGATGATAATATTGTCTTTGTCTTCCTCTTTTTTTTTTTCTTTTTTTTTTTTTTTTGAGTGTCAAAAAAGGGTGGCTCATGTGTGATATCATAGCCGACCACACCCCACAGATACATCGCCTGTGAGTACCACCAGCACATAATGGTGCCCGCGACTTGGACTCCACCCATGCACTTCGTTTTTTTTTAGAAACCAAAGTTCAAACCCCACACCCGTGGGGTATGAGGACTCGATGCAAATAAAAGAACAAATAATAAAAAAACTTAAAAATAAAATTTAAATAGTTCATAAATTTTTAAATTTACACAATCAAAAGTTCATTGATGATATCATCCTCATCAAAAAAGAACGGGAAAAAAAAATACTAAATGTCATGGATCATGTCAAGTTATCAAACTCATCAAGTGCACATGTTCATGCTACATGTAAAATAATAATAGTAATAAAGTTAAATTACCTAAAAAGATAACTAAATTTTTTAAATAAATAAAAAGCTTTAAGAATAAAACATAATTTCTTAGGTTAAGAAAGATAAATAAATATTTAATATCGATTGCACTCAATCTAATTAACATCAATGGTAGATTTAGCACTAAAAATATTCATACTTGAGAATTGCACCTCAAGTTAGCAAGTAATTTCTTCAGTATATTCACCTACAATGCAATATTTTAATATAACTTAGGTTAAAATGAAAGCAAGCCAAAGATGAATTAAAAATCCAGGGGTCAAATCCTCTCTCTCTCAACTATCAAATTATCTACACACACGTGCACACACGTACACAAGTTAAACATATATCATTTGAAAATGGGTCAGGTGAGATCATTTCCTTCAAGTTTGGGTCAAGTTAATGGATCCAAGTCCAATTTTGCCTGGTCTAGTTGCAGTGCACCCTTATTTTGGAGCCGTTTCTTTAAATACATCATATATTTATATGCTATCAAAAAAAAGTTCAGCCCAATAATAAAAAAAAATTGAAGCCCATATAGTACAAAGGTCAAGGCCTTATTGAGCCCAAAAAGCCTACATAACATAACATCGCAGCCCAAGATGGCCAATGGAAATTCAGACTCATGTGATTCTTTTACAAAAAGTGAAGCTAAACGAAATCTTCCCCAACCCAAGCGGATATACCAGACATGGTGAGAATTTATGTTGGCGCTATTCCTAGAGTGGATATAGCTTATCTTCCAACACCATCATTTCAAAGGTCCAGACTTGGTACACGCACAGAAAAAAGAATGAGAGGCATAACACTCTCAGAGAGTGTTTTGGGCGCAAATTCACTGCCTTCATGTGCTAGACTTCGCAAACCATTCACCTGTTGTTACTTGTTTTCTTTCAGTTCATGCTCCAAGAAGCAGAATTCCAAGCTTTTTAGTCCAAACCCAAGTCTCATTGTCTCCAGGTAACTATGATTTGTGAAGTTTCATGTTAATATCTTGCATCGTTTAGTTCAAGCAAGAACCTTTAAAACATTGTACTGTGAACTTTTTAAGCAATTAGCAATGAATATACATTCTTCAAGACAGTGAAGGACATAATATTCAAAAACAAAAATGGGAATTAAAGCATTTTAGCTGATGAAAGAAATACTTTCTCTTTCAGGTATTCAACCCAATGTTCTGCGAAACCCGGATACTTTTTACAAAGAACCACCAGAAGTTCAGATGGCCTGGTAATATTTCTTTATTCCCATTTGCCTTTTTCTTTTCTAATTCACTATAGGTTGCCTTACAGAAAGTTTTGAGAGATTCTTTTTTTATTTTGTTCTTGGAACAATACAATAAAAGTTGTACTGCACAAAGCTCTAGCTTTTGCGGGTCTAGGAGAGGAGATTGGTAGTTAGCCTTAAGCTAATTGTTTTTGGCTAGGCTGCACGGACCCTTCATTTGGGGTGCCGCATTCGTGTCAAAACAGTGTCCAATCTCCCGTATCATGTTATAATTTTTCAAAAATTTCTCGTGTTGGCTGGTTCGTACCACCCATACCCATGTCCGTGTTTGTGCATCCTAGGTTTTTGGAGAGACCAATTCCTGGTCTTGGAACAAGTCACTGTAACCAAAAAAATCATCATTAAATTGATAAATGCCAAGGTTGTTTTTCCTAAATTGCTTGAACAGGCTTGCTCAATCTAGAAAATTTTCACCAAGCACAAACTGGGAATTGAACTTTACCAATTTGTGGGACTGTTTATGGGAAATTCAAGTCTAGAATTCAACCCGATTTTGTATTCTCATGTTCATTTTTCTAATGCTGAACTGCACATTCTTAACTTTGTGATGTTTCTCTTATTTATTTCCCTAGAAAAATTGTATTTAAAGTGTTAAACTCTCACTATGGTGTTAAAATTTTGTTATCTTGACATTCTAAAATGGAGGTTTGACCCTTTGTTTTAAATGTTTACTACCATACACTGATAAACATCACTGTTGCATTTTGTAGCCTTTTTTTTTTTAATTTTCACAATTTGATGATAATTGTCTGCATTGGTTTCTTGTTATGTATGTTAATCGGGAATTTTAAAATTTGATACAGGATTTAAGGTGTCTTGACTACAAGACCTGCAAAGTGAATACAGAATCAATGCCTGTGATGGATGATTGCTGCGCTTCATACAAATCACTTGTAAAGAATAATTCAAGAAGGGAATGTTTCATAGCTACTGATATCCCTGCTTCTGATCATTCATTTGGTGGTATTATGAAGTTTTTGCTGATGTTTTGGTTTCTTACACTTCAAGGCTCACAACCAGCAGTTGCTGCTTCAGATATTGCTAGTGGGTTGCAGTCAATCCCTTTTTTGGGGGACCTTGGTGATATTAGCACAGGTTTTGCTTCAGTTAGGAAAATCTCCCTGTAACTTATGCAAACTGGTTTTCCTTATTGTAGTGAAGGATAAATTGTAATTCATGCATTTTCTTAATTTGGAGATCATGATGGAACTTGAAGATTCTATATTAAACATTTAGAACTCATGTCTGTGTTGCTGGCTTGCTGCACCTAAAATGTTTAGGTCCTTTTGTAATTGTTATGATGAAATTTCCTGAATATTCAATAGAAACAAAATTAAATTAATCATATGGGAATGGTGCACTTTGCAGGCATTCTTGCTCATCTTTTTCTCAGAACTAGGGGACAAGACCTTCTTTATTGCGGTAAGAATGAATTAATTTTAGTTCGAAAGTTTTTAAACCCAACCATCAAGCTCTTTGAAATGCTAATATGGCCAGGATTAACGTATGAATATTAAGCATTCCGTGTACATTGTTTGTAGTTTGCTTTCCCATGCGCTTCTATTTTACTTCTTCAAAGCATATTAGGAACAGTTGATCAACTGAGATACTGACGTACTATAATTTTTCTTTTCTTTTTTTAGTTGACCAATTGATTAGCTGTTCATTATATGTCATATTTTGCTGTACTTGTTTTTTATCTCAATTTACTTGGAAGTGACCAAGAGATAATAAAGGTTTACAAAAGTTGCATAAATGTTCAAGAATTTATACTTTCCTTTGACATTAATGTGCATATTCTCTAGTGTGATAATATAGAATGTCATGGCCCCTCCTAATTTGAACATTAAATGTTCTGTGCAGGCACTTCTAGCAGCTAGGAACTCTGCTGCTGTTGTTTTTATTGGGACTTATGGGGCACTTGCGTATGTTATTCTGTTTATTCATGGTGATTTAGATGTCCTTTGTATTGTTAATTCTTCATTTTAGTGAAATTTTTCGTAAGTATGCGTTATCCACACTTTATTACTTCTTAAGTTTCCTAGAATGTTAAGACAACTGGACAATCCATGTTAGTAAATATGGTTCAGCAACATCCTCTACCTTTGCAAATAGAATGCAGATTTGCAAACAGTCAACTTGTAATATATGTATGAATGTAGTTTTCAACAAGGCTAAGTGATTCTTTTCTAACTTGTACCTATGCATAGCAGTCCTAGCTCATCAAATTAGCAGATACAAGTCAAGTAGTAATACTTTTATCCAAAAGGTATTCTTTCTTTATGTGACCGATGGAGCTAAAAGTTTGTATCTTCATATTATCAACACTTCAACAAAAATGGTTTCATTATCAAAGACTAGTAATTATGCAGAACCATAGAGCCTTTGTAGGGTCTGAACAATCCATGACGGATCTTAAGATGCTTTTACTGCACTCCTTATTAGAATGGATGACTGCTTTATCATGCCATTCAAATTCTAACTTGCTTGAGTATGTTGATGATTGTGACTTCTTTTGATTTGACCATGCATATACTTCTTGTGTGCAGTGTGGTGTTCATATTTTTAATAAAATTTGGTTATTTATCCAAAAAAAAAAAAAAAAATCTTTTGAATCATAGAGGTGTCTGTTTATCTTGGGCAGGGCAATGACCATCATATCTGTTTTTCTTGGACGGACATTTCACTATGTCGATGAAATCCTACCATTCAGGTACTTTCCCTGAAATTTGCATTCAATTCTAGAACATGGATATAAAATTGTTAAAATTATGGTTAAATGATCAGATTCATCATTTCCTAACAGCTTAAGCTTTTGGAACAATCAGTAATTTATCATTTTTTTTATATATAGGGAAGGTGGTAGTTGATATTCTACAAATGACATGCTATTGTATGAGGCATACGTGAAAATATGTCACAGCTATTGTTTAATTTGCTTCACAAGAGACACGTACTATATCAGATACAAGCAATCACATTATTTCAACCATTTATCCTGCAAAACTTTTATAAACTAGAGTTATCTCTTTTAATAATTGGGAATATTTAGACATCCATGATGGTTATGCTTGATAGAACTTGATTTGTGGCTGGATTGCCTTACCAATAGGATCCGTAGCACAATGTTGTTCTTTATTTTGGGGTGGTCAGCCTGTATGACTTTCTGTGCTGGTTAATTTTGGAAAAATATTCTTGAGGTCTTGGAGGATCTAGAATTCCTAATCAATAAATATAATCTGGATCTTCTATTATGATTTTTAGTTGAAAAGGATATCTTTAACTTGGTAAGTGTATTTCTAATGTAGCCTGTTAATCACAGGTTTGGCGAAACTGATTTGCCTGTGGATGACATTGCGGCAGTTTTCCTTTTGGTACATTTCCTTTTTTCATCTTCTCTTAATATTTAGCTGGAAAAAAATAGTAATACCATGTATTCATACTTCATAGACAAGCATTGTTTGTAAGATGGGAAGTGAAACAACTATCAACTCTAGAAACTCTATTCCTAGATGAAGAAAGCAGTGCCAGTGTGTTAATTGTAATTGATATAGGTGTATTTTGGTGTTTCAACTTTGCTCGATGCCACCTTAAGTGATAGTCCAAAAGCAGAAGATGAACAAAAGGAGGTAAGCTTTTTTTATTTTCTTTTCAAGTTTTTACAATGCTTTGTGACATTTATGTCATGGTAAAAGTTAACCTGACTAAATGTCATTTTTTTGCATTTGAACCAGGCAGAATTAGCAGTTTCAAAATTTTCAGGAAATGGTGCTGGGATATTGTCTGTTGCTAACACTGTTATTAGCACTTTCTTCTTAGTTTTTGTTGCTGAATGGGGTGACAAGTCATTTTTCTCCACAATAGGTGAGTCCCAAGGCCAAAAACCTGTAGTCATCATGTTGTGCACAAATAATATACATTTGTGAAGGAATTATTATGTTGTATGAGAGCACCTCACTCACTGTGCATGCCAAATTTCAGAGACAATGCCCAGATAGATGACCAGAGTTAGGATATGCAAATTAAAGATGATCTTGATTGGATAAAAACCATAAAGGTGGCATTTTTTGCAGCCATATGACACTTTTTTTTTGTGCCCAATTTTATATACATTTAAAAGAAACTTCACCATTTAGATTGTAAGTGTTACAAAACTAAATGAACTCTGCCCTAAATAAAGATCAGGTTACCAAAGTAAGATGGAAAATGTTAATTGTCATATCCTGAAATTAGAAGAATGAATCTTATACAAAAAGATGATGGACATTGCTTGTCATGCCCTAAAATTTGAAGAGTAAATCATTTTTATAATATGTGATGGATGTGTTCAGAATACTATGAAAAGCAAAGTAGACTCTTTGAAATGTGATATAGTAGTAAAGTACAATTTTAATAATATTTGTATTCTTTCTGTTTAGCTTTCTGTTCATTTTTTCTATTCTTTTTATGGTTTGTTTAACATTCCATTCTGATTGCTTGAAAATGCAAATTTTAGATGATATAAAATTTTGGATCTGGATTATTTTAATTCGTTTTATAGCTAGTTAATTTATGCTGGGCCAATGGCACATGAGATTAGTATTCCACTTTTTGTCATGACATAATTTTATCTCATAGTATCTACTGATACAAATTTTCTGTTCATATGCAGCACTCGCTGCAGCATCTTCACCCCTTGGAGTCATTGCAGGAGCACTAGCTGGTCACGGTGTTGCAACCTTGGTAACTTTTAGCTATGAAAAGAATACAAACCTTTTTAAAAAATATAACAGTGATTTAGAACTCAACAGTACTGCAAGTTAATTTAAAATTAAAAGCCATTTTGGATTTTGAGAGGTGCTTTTAAATAGCAGTTAGCTCTAACTTTACAATATCAATGGAATTTCAAATTTTTTTCTATTTGAAAACTCTCTTAGTACTAAGCATCTTTTGACAGAAACCGCTGAGCAGGGGCTGCAAATGCAAGATTTTGCATATCAGCTTTCTTGAATTAATAGACAATTTAAACTATATCCAATTTCTGTCCTTTTCTGAATTAAATTTAACTTTTTGCCCTTTTCTTATTCACATGTTCATATGTCAATTTGTAGGTCTAATTTATTTGACAAATTCTTTGGCACGCAGCTTGCTGTTTTGGGAGGTTCTATACTAGGGACATTGTTGTCAGAGAAGGTATGTTCAAGCTTTCAACCTTTGTTCATTAGCTCTTACATGTCCTCTGTGATATTGTTTCTGCAAAGCATAGCCATCAAATATTATTCCATGAGACTTTCCCCCTTGGAGCTTGGAACTATTAATATGCATGAGTAAGGGCATCATTAAGAAATCCTAATAAGTCTCGAATAAATACGCATTATTGTATGCAGAATTTATTCTGTTGGAACGTATAAACGCCATCGTACAGAATTTTGGCAGTTGATCACTTCTTTATTAGAAGACCAGTCAAATGAATTCTTGTATATGACCAACTACTAGTAGGAGGAATCCAGCGAGTGGATTTCTTCTTTTGTAGACAGATATGTAGTCCAACAATGCAACTATCTAATTTATATAGCGGCTACAGATGAGTCAGCAGCGTCATAGACTCATAGCGTATATGTTCATTAAACAGGTCCATATGGTGGACCCAACATGTTCATGCGCACAGTGAGAGAAGTTCTCTTCCAAGAGAATTTCTCAGTTTCAACTACTAACATGCATTACCCATCTTCTACCCTTCTGACCCCACTGCTTAATGGAGGAAGCATAATACGTCTTTCGGAAATTACTTGCACTCTAAGAAAATTCTTTTCTTTGTATTGCAATAAGGAAACTATCACGGACTTTTGTTCCTTGTGCAGGCCATTGCCTACATTGGAGGTGTTCTTTTTCTCGTCTTCGCTGCAGTAACATTGATTGAGATAGTGAGTTAGAAATTAAAATATATATAGAATTTGTACATTTCTATAAACTTGTGTGGAAAGGCAATTCCTTTCATTTCCACTCATGCAAGAACTATTTTTAGCGTTTTCATTATTGTACTTAATTGGAGATAATGATTCTATTAGTGACCATCTTCATGGATTAGTTGTAAACCAAGTTGACTCCAGCTAAAAGGTTAACACAGCTTGCATTGTTGAAGCAAAATTCATTGTATTTTGGAATTATTGTGTCTTCTGCTTTCATAAAATGGAGTTCTAGTTTTTTCATTGGCTTTAAGTTAGGAAGTAGCAACAACAAATGAGACAATTCATTGAGAGTTAGGGTATATTTGGGATCCGTTTATTTTGCTGAAACTAAAAAATTTTTGCTGAAAGTACTATAGATAAAGGTAAAAATTAGTTGAAATAGTACAGTGAGACCCATCAATAATATCAAAAAATGCAGTGAGGTTCATGAATAGTAGCAAAAATAAGTTGAATAGTAAAATAAGTTGGCAAAAAATAAGCTATCCAAAGTTCAAACGCAGCCTTACCCTTGGCTTTTTTCATATAGAAAGTCTCCCTCTCTTTTTCAAGGTCTTACTATAATAAATTTAAAAAAAAAAAAAAAAATGATTCTCCCATTTTTGTGTAGTGGGGCTAGAAAAATGGTGAAAATTAGAAGATAGACAATGTGTACACGTAAGGAAGGAGGAGATAAAAGAGGTGGCAAATTTAGGCAGACGTGGAACACCCTCACCCATCCCTAAAACCTTTTAGGAAGAATCAAAAAGGATGATTGTGGAAGCAGGTAAATCCCACTCTACCCCTCTCCCAACTTTTTCTATTGGCCCCCCCCTCCTTTCCACTTCGGCTTCCTTCATTGCTTACCTGTCCAATGTTCCACTTTGTTCCTTTCAAATTTCAACCCAAAATACAATTAGTCATTATTTAGAGACTCTCAAATTAATAGATTGCATTAAATTATTTTATCATGATGTTAAACTATGATACCAATGGTATTCAAAGATGCCAAATGAATAGGAAAGTACCTACCAGCTTAATGCCTAAATTTGTTGCCATTTGCCTTGTCTACTTACTATCTCTTTGTTTTTAACTAAAATGTTTATTTTATTATGCTTTATATTATTTTATTGATTGTTGCTTCTACTCATATATCAATTATCATCTCTATAATGCTTGGTCTAAAAGAGGAAAAATGTTATCCACGAAGGTAATTTAGTTTACTGCCCATCATATCAACTTTTGCTCTTTTTTCAATTAGCCATTCAATGAATGTTTGTTCATTCATTCTATTACTCTATCTTCTTATGTAACATCTATTTTGATTACGTTTGGATTAATTTATTATTTTATTTTATGTAAAAGGAAAAATTTTGTAAAAAATCAGCCATACTTAGGAGTAAAAAAAAAATACAAGATTCTAAAGAAACGCCCAATAAAATAACACTATATTTAGTTGGAGTGATAAAATATAGAAAGAAAATTATGGGAAGGGGAGAAGATTTTGATAGGACTATCTTAGGTCCAATGCTCCTATGTATTGGACCTGTTGAGATTTGAACACGTGTGAAATAATTGTCATATATCCTGAATTTAACGAGTTCAACGCATAAGAGCACTATATTCAACCATCGCCTTTTTTTGTCACAGGACCCTTGCACAATTTTGATTCCCCATGTTTTAGTTTAGATGAGAAGGGAGAAAAAGAAAAATAAAATAAGATATATGGAGATTTTTCATCCGGACACATCATTTCAAGTGAAGTATAGAAAGAATATAGAATAGTTGATTTAATTTGACAGATTTTTTTTTTTTTTTTTTTTTTTGAGAATCAAAATTTGACAGAATCTTGCAAAAAAGAATATGGTACAAAATCATAACTTGTATAATATATACATAATGTCTATCATAAATTTAATATTCTCCTATCTCCAACCGAAGAAAAAAATTTTCCTTTTATTATAAATAAAAAAAAATGAGCAAACCAAAAGATCTTGTGGGACCTGTTATCATGTGGTCGAGTTTAGCAATTGTCCTTGAAGTCGACACAGACAACCATGCAAATAGTACCACCAATCATGATCTATAGATTGCGATAGTATTATTGTTTTAGTTTCGTGTTGTTTTTGTTTGGCTCGTGTGCCTCAAACTTTTACACGCGCGCATAAAAGAACCGAATATCAATAGGGGCATATTCTACATTGAAACAAAGGTTTATTTATTTATTTATTTATTATTATTATTTATTATTATTATTATATTTCAGCAGCAACAAAAAAAACAAAAAAAAAATTTTTGTTTTTTTATACTCCATTATATATTGTGTTTGAAGAGAGCAACATGGGCTGTCCACTAACATTCCAAAAGGGAAAATATTTTAGTGAAAGAGGAAAACAAAAACAAAAAGAAATTAGTTTTGAATGTCGAAAAAAAACACATGTACATTGTACAAGTTATGAAATTTAATGGTGTATTTGAATAACGCTTATTTTGTTAAAATTAAAAAATTATAGCTAAAAATACTGTAAATAAAAATAAAAATTAGTTGAAATAGTACAATGATATTTATGATAGTGCCAAAAAGTGCAGTGGGACTCATGAATAATAGCAAAAATAAGCTAAATAGTGAAATAATTTTAATTTTTCATTTCAATCTAAACGCACACTAAGTTGTATTATGAGTGGGTGAGTCCTAATTCTTAGGTTTAAAGGTGTAAAATCCACAAGGGATAGAGTATTTTTTTTTTCATTTAAATGGACAACAACTACAGCCTACAGGCTAGTCGTGGACTTCTTCTTTTTTTAATACTAATATTGTAATGCAAATTAGAAAGTTTCATTTCTATAAACAAGTGACCAAGAATCATGCTTTAAATAATTCAGGACATAAATTGGACATTTTTTTTTTTACTTACCATTAAAATAATTGAACCTCACCTAACAACCTTTTTTTTTATAAAATTTCATGTTAATTCAATCTTACAGCATTCATTCGGTCTTTTATAGTTTATCTATTTTTTCTCTTTAAAAACTTTTTTTCTACTTTATTTAATGCTTTTACAAAGATCTTATATCTCATTCTTCATTTTACAATATTTTTTATTAAAATATTCTAATAAATTCTTTTTTTCCCCTTCCCCAAGTTCAACCCCAAATAGGTCCAGATTAGATCAAATTAAATTTGATTTTCTTTTTACCCTTTCCCACGATGCTAAAAACCAAAATCAAGTAACACAAACAAATAATTAAGACTAGCCTCACCACACGTGCGAAACGCATGTGATGAGGCTTTTTTTTTTTTTAGTGGTCTTATTTTGTAGAAAAAAACTGTGTTTTTTTATTTTATTTTATATATATATATATAATTTTTATTTTGAAAATATAATTTATAAGTGAATAAATCAATTTGAAAATTAATAGGAGAGTAGTCCTATTTTTTATGCAATATTTTAATAAGAGTTAGAGTTGCATTTTTACCGGATTGTCCTTCAATTTTGTCTCTACTTAAACAAAGGGGTGTAGGGACATTTTTTAACTAAAAAAAATGAGGAATCCGAACAAGGGAAACCCCTTAAATAATAGTATATATAATATCATATACTGTGTTTTTTGGTTCAAGAAATCTCTACTTGACGGGATCAAGTAATCTGAAATGGATTGAAATTATCAAGTGCAATACCTAGTCCTAGATATTGCATTTGATGCAATTGCAATGAATGGTTGAGATTGAGAGTTGGAAAAAGCTACTTTCCATCTCAACCATTAAATAAAAAAATATTAAAATGAAGTAAAAAGTTAAAATTAAAAAGTTAAGAATGTAAAAAATGTAAAAAATTTAGTGAAAGAAATGAGATTAATTGCACCGGATTTCAATCCATTTAAAATCTGTGATCATCAGACCTTCAACAAATTTGTGAGAACCATTGCATCAACGCCACCGTGACAATGGGGAAATAAGCTGCTATGCCAAGATTGAACACTTGTGACAGGGCCTTTTCCTCAAATTCGTTCTCCACCTTCTAGCTCCATCAAAGGGTTCTCTGGCAGTGGAGGATTTGGTCAAAGATAGGATTTTAGGAGGGAGAAAGAGAGACGAGAGAGAGGGCAGTGAAAGAATGTGATTTTAAGGAGAGAAATAGGTCAAATAATAAAAGAGAAAATAATAATAGATGTAGGGGATTTTGCAATATTTTAGATTTTAATGGGTGGTAGATGAACAAGAGGGAATGCTCTTTTTTTTTTTTTTTTTGCTGAATAAGAGGGAATGCTCTTAGAACTACAATTTTAAGCAACAAAAGAAATAATCATTAAAATTGTAAAAGCTCAATATGGATATGGTAAGATATGCATAAGCTATCTTCTTTGTTTTTTTTATTGGTAATCATTTGTATACTTTAATTGCAAAAAGTTATTTAATAACACTTGTTATATTAAAAACCTGATGGACTTCAACCATGACTCAACCGCTAGAATTGATTGTATTGAAAACTGACCTGCCTCAAATTTGATGTTTGGCATGATACTAATAGCTATACATACTTCTTTTTTCTTTTTGTTTTCTGAATCTAATAGCTAAGTATGGCACATGTGTCAACGACCTCAAATATATATTTTTATATAAATATGGTATATACACAAAGCTGTGTAATCACGTGCATGGATATGGTGGATCACTGAAAGCTAGCTATAGCCTATATATATTCAAGGACCAGCAATAAGTATGATATTGAAGAAAAAGCTCTTTTTTTATTTTTATAATGATGAAAAAAATAAATAATAATAATAAAAAGCTCTTCTTAAAGTAAGTGTAAGACCAACTATCCTTTGTGAATTTTTTAAGACCAACCATCCCTTCCTGCTTTTTTTTTTTTTCTTTTGAAAGGGCTTCCTGATTTTTTTTCTTTTGTTAAAAACGTCGGTGATGGATCTTTTTCAGCCCTAGCTAGAGGGCCATTTCAAAGAGAAGAGGGACAATCAGACGGTTCACAATCATTTTAGACATTTTTACGTGTCAAAGTCTTATTGTTGGGAGATAAAAAAGATAAGGGAATCAATTCTTTGACCTTCTTCCATCGCCAAAAATCTTGACTTTTCAAATATTGGCAAATCCAGGTGCGCTTGATCTCCTATGTGCGCCATTCTTTTTTTCTTTATGGGGCCTATCACTCCTTTTGAATTTTGAAAATAAGTTCAATTCCATGAGATAACAAGGTAGATTTAATTTTTATTTTAATATATAATTTATTTTTTTCATAGATATATGATCAATGTAATAAAATCTCTAAATTCAAACCACAAAAATGTTCCTGCCTCTAATTCTTAAAATGCAAAATAAAAACAAATAAGACTTCTATTAAAAAGATTTAGGGTCAGTTTGGATTGAACTTATTGTTGCTGAAACTGAAAACTGAAAACACTGTAGCAAAATAATTTTTAAATGTGTGAATAGTTCTGTGGGACCTATTTTTAATATTTTTTATTGCGTAAACAGTAGATGAACACTGCATACACTGTTCACGCACAGTATTTTTTGTCTCTCAAAGTCAGACAATGCGGCCCAAAAAAAAAAAAAAAAAAAAAAGAGGAAAACGCAGACAGGGAGGAAACGTGGACGCGCAACGCGCAATCCAAACGGGTACTTACTTTTTTCTTTCCTTGAGGAACATATACTTTGAACACACTTTAGTTTAGTTTACTGCGCATGACGCATGACATAAGAGTGATAAGAATTTAAAAAAAAATGATGCACTAGTCATTTATATAAATGCAATAAAATTTCTTAAAATTTATGGGGACCATTAGTTAAATTTAGTATATAATTTTTTTATAAGGATTTTCGAAAGAGGGAGCATAATGCATATCTAGCAAATTCAATGTGCGTGCAATATATATTTATATTATTTCATTCCAAGCCATACAACCTCATTTTGTTTACACATTTTATATTAATGACATCAAGCATTGTTTATCTATAATACTTGGGTAATCGTTAATAGACACATGGCATAAAAGGGAGCATAATTCATATCTAGCAATTTGAAAGATTAATATGATGCAAGGATTTGGAATTAGAAATTTTTATTTGGGGTTAGGTATTAACTGTTGCATTAGTCAAGACAAACTCCCCAACAAACCACCTATGAGAGCTCTCTCTTTCTCCCTCTCTCACATACATACATTAATATATATATATATATATATATATATATATATATATATATATATATATATATATATATATATATATATATATTTATATTTATATTTATATGTTTGTGTGGGAGTATGCATGCACACACGCATGCACCTAGAGTATGTCATAATTCATAAATATATTACATACAAAATTACTAACTTTGATGTATCAAAGTCGAAAAGAACCTATCATCTTTTGTACTTGATTTAGTATCAAAGTTGTCAAATTTGAGTACATAATATCAAAAGAGGAATTTTGTATCTTCTATATATCAAAGTTAAGTGCAATTAAGATATTTCATAGAATAAATTTAATCTATTTTCATTTTTGCAATAAAAGTTTAAAAAAAATCAATTTTGAATATAAATTACCAAATTTTACACCAAAGTGAAGAAAAAAACAATCTAATAAAATCTTCACAACCACAAATGATCTTAAACTTTAGCAAATACAAGAGCAACTTAAATCGAAGAAAAGAATATATTGTCGTTATAATCCTTGCACCAATTGGCCTTTTTTTTTTTTTTTTTACCAATTCAAATTTGGGGGGGATTTATAATTTTTAGGGGCTAAAATTTTGAAATGTTTAATACTTTAATATAGTAAAATAATTTTAAAATTTTCCCAAAATGCAGCTTAATGCATGATGATGCACATTAAACGTGTGCATACTACATGGTAGTCATATATTGATTGATGGAATAATTACAAGAAAATATGTTAAACCTAATTGGGTAACAACCTTATAAATCAAGGAAAGAAAATCAAGAATTTAAAATGAACAGATTTCAGACCCAATTGGCCAATGACCCCATGAAATCAAGGAAGGAAATTGAGAATTTAAATCAACAGAGTTAAGGACCAAATAGGTAACTACCCCAAAAATTAATGGAGGGAATTCGAGAATTTAAGTGGGGACTAGGGATGGCAATTTTGTTCTGCTCCGCTTGACCCGTCCATTACTACTTCGCCCCACACAAGTTTTCCCGCCCCAAAAACCCACTAATTTCCTACTGCTTATTCAATTTTTCTCCTTTTGCATTACCCTACTTCTCTCCATATTGATAGCCGCTAACCCATTCCTTATTTTCTTTGACTATCACTCTCTCTCTCTTTCTATCTCAAGTTCTTTAAGGTAATCCCCATCCCAAATTTTGATTTAGACCTCACCGATCCCAAATCAACTTTGCAAGGATTAACCACAATTTCAAACACTTTACTAAATCGAACCCGCATGTTTACAAGTTGAATTTGCTAGATTGAGTGTTCCAATTGTTTTGAGGATTTTAGTGACAAATGAACATGAGTTTCGTTTTTGCTTAAGTAATTGTATGTGCTTAAGGTAAGTGAGACTTTCCACATCTCTTGATTGTTCTTAACTCATCGAGAGCATTTTTACATATTTTATTATGGATGTTGGTGACCTTTTTAATCCCATAATAATTTCATATAACTCTTGAACTATATTTCATTTGCGAAACTAGATTGATCACGTTTGCATGCACCCTTAATTGAATTCTTTACCATGAAATAATTTCAGTGACCCTGCTGCTCATACAGGGGCCGTTATCTAGATTATGTAATTTAGCAATGTGGAGATTGGGTTTGTTTTTTGAGAAAGAGATTGGGTTTGTTGGTAAGGTAGACGTGACGACTATTATTGGTGATTAATTATTTTTCAGTGGACTTTCCCATGGAGACAATACGTGGGTCTGACCCTTCTCGTGAGGGAAATACACGTAACATGACATATCATATTTGTGACATTGCGCATATTCATTTCTATTCATATAAATTGAGCAATTGTTTCTATATACACAACTATAATGTTCTCATTATTGTACCTAAAATTTGTAGTTTGAGATCTATTGAATTTATTGCCTTATTTTACCCACCCTTAATGATTTTCTATTTTCTCTTGTTCCATAAGAACCTAGTGTCTCTTTTGAGCTCATTACTCGTTGTTCTTATATTTTTCTAGATTATTTGATCGAATTTATAGTCATAAGAGGTTGTTAGGACATAATCATTTTGCTGAAGGTGGACTACTATTGAGATTTTGAGCACATAGTTGTTCTAGAAGAATTTCGTTATGTGTTAGAATTTTTATTTATTTTAATTATTTAAAACGTTTACTTCAGTGAGGAGTTATTTGAGATTATTGTTTAAGTTCGAACTAGTGGCGGCTCCACTATTTTTATTTAGAGGGGTCAATAATGGCAAAGCCATGAGTTTATTGGCGGGGGAGGCGCGAGTAAAAAATAAAATAATTTTTTTTTGTTTTTTTTTTTTTCTGTATATATAACTTTCACGTTATATGCAACACAACTATATTGTACAATAATCTTAAAAAATATTAGCATTCAAAAGATCGTTAAGACAACAATCATTGGATGCGTAAACAAATAGAATTAAATAACTAATTATACAGTTTTATCAAATTAATAATAACTTATTATATCATTTATATTCATAAGTTATATCAATTGAATAAAAAATATTAAATAAATAAGAATAGTAACACACTTAGGAGTAGGGCTGGGGCCTGGGAGTAAGTGTGAAACTAAGAAAAATAATACTCCAGTAATAAAATTTTGCTTTTGAAGAGTATGGTTTTTTAAATATGCACGCTATCACTCTTTTGGAATTGGAGTAAACAGTAAAAGATTTCTTGGACTTGGTAATGTGTAGAGCACTTATCAAAATACTTGATCGGACATAGAGAAAAACTAAGAAAACATAAATACAAATCAAACATAGAGAAAAACTAAGGATCATGTTCAAACTTATTTCAATTGGGTTTAACAAAAAATTTAAAGTTAGGGTGTCCAGATTTTTATTGTAGGGGTCAAAAAAAAAAGTTATATATAATTTTTTTTTTTAGGACCAAGTCAGGGGGTTCATTTGAACCCCTGGGTTGGTCTTGGAGCCGCCCTTGGTTCGAACCTTGCGCAATTTAAGTCATTTGATTATTTTGGAGGTTAGACTGATTACTATGGTTGATTTTAAGACCAAGTTTGGTTTGGGGTTTTCAACTTTTCATAATGAAGGTTATATATATATATATATATATATATGGACTTTTTGAATTTGAATCATTAGGGCATTATAATAGATGTCCTGTCTAAAGTATTATTAGGATTTGATACTGCCAGAGAGAAAAAAAGAAAAAAAAAGAAAAAAGACAACCAACACTCATATTATGTTTGTTTATCTTTATAATTACTAATTTTAATTTAAATTAGGCTCCATTGTATTTTTTTTTTTTTTTTTTTTTTGCAACTAATCTTCCTTAATGCTTAATTTTGATGCAATTAATTATCATAGTTTCGAATTTATTTCCTTTGCGTTTCTAATTAACCTTGAAGTAGTTTAGTAGTATTATTTGGTATCTTTTATGAGGAAAACTAATATTTGAATTCCCCCTTTTCCACATGCTGTAGCAATTAAATTATATATATGAAGGATTTTACTAATGTGTGCCCTTAGGGCACACATTAATTTCCATTTCTGGAAAAAGTTTTCTCGAGAATTGAAAAGTAATGACAGGTTTTTCAATTCCCGAGAAAATGTTTCCAAAAATAGAAAGTTTAATGTGTGCCCTAAGGGCACACATTAACCGGACCCATATATGAATTAACTTAGTTTCAAATAGCTTAATTTTATGATCAATACTTATCACGAGCCTTTGAATCTATATTACGTTATTACACATTTGCATTTGATAACATCTTCAAGGAAGCCACCTAGAAGTGAAGATTTCACATTAAATAAGCAGACACAAGATGATTACGGTTTTACCCTATAAAAGGGTATAGTTATAAGCGAATCAATTTAGTTAATTTTTTTATATATAATTTGATAGTTTTTATTTTTATTTTATAAATACAATACAATTTCAAATTATAACCATGATAATTATTTTTCATTATTAGGTCAAGACATCAATATCTTATCCAACGACTAAAGATTTTAGTAATTGAACTAATTTACACTACTTACAATAGTGGACTGGAGGAGGTAGATTATAATTTTGGTTCAAACTTGGAAAGTAAGTAATGCCATAAGACACCAAGTTTTAAATTAATTATAAAACCGTATCTTGTGAGTATTGTAATTTTAAATTTAAGTAATACTATGAATATAACAAAAAAAATTCAATGATTCTAAATTAGCATGTCAACTCTCACATGAACCTACCACAACTTTTTTTTTAATAATGAAGCATGCTAATGTGAGAGTGTTGTGAAATTATTTAGTCTTTAAAACCATATTCTAATAAAATAAAAAAATAAAAAAACATTAAAAATGTAACTGATCTTATTTTAAAACTGTATTCTAATACTTTTCGAAAAAAAAAAAAAAACTGTATTCTAATAAAATAAAAAAAACATTAAAAATGTAACTGATCTTATCCTGTTGCAGGTGGAAAATTATTAAATACTCCGTAAGTACTATAAATGTTTATTCTTCCATTCTCGAAAAATTATTAGATACTTTTGGAGTACTGTAAATTTGTAGTCCATTCTCTCTCATAAATAATGAATCTTATTATAAATTTAAATGGGTCATGCTAACGAGTGCCCTAAGGGTACTCTTTAATAATCTACTTTAAGAAAGTTTTAATATTACTTTTATGGGAAATGAAAAAAGCTGTCAAAATATTAATTACATTTTTTTCATTTCCCATAAAAATTTTCTTTAAATGAATTATTAATAAGTGACCTAAGGACACTCGTTAGCATTTTTCTAAATTTAATTAATAAGACTCATCATTCATGTAAAAAAAAAAATACACATTTATAATACTTTAAGTATACACAATAATTTCCCCCTTCTCAGGTGAATCGTTGAACAGACGTAACCTTTGGAAAACGCACGCGACAAAAAGAGGGGCGTGAAACAGATGTATGGTTCATCGATATATAAGGTAACCGTAAAACCCACCTCGAAGATAACAACCAGCGAAGATAATAAAAATAATAAAAATAACTCTAAAAAAATGGATGGGGGACCACATGGATGGTTGTTTGTTTGTCTCGACTTTTGTGTGAAAGTTTAAAAAAAAAAAAAAAAAAGTCCGGTCCGGTTTTTATGTTTGTAGGGGCCCACGAGAAGAAGAAAAAGAACGGTGACGAGCCGCTGCCATACACAGACTCAGAAGTGAAGTGAGGGAGAAGAAGAATGCATATCACAGTCTAGTCTGACGTGTCACTAAAATGTAGCGAGGTCCCAGCTACCAAACCTTCGATTTCGTATCGCCACGCGACCAGATGCTTGACCTTCCTTCACAGTTACATTTTACAGCTTTTCGATGCTGTCTTGGAAACATGCGGTACGTTACGTCTCTCTCTTTTATTAGGAGTAGTTTTTTCTTTTCTTTTTTTCTTTTTTGGTTTCCTTGAAGTCAGTCAATCACTCACCCAACTGAGCCTGTATTTAGGCTCAAAAATAGGTCACATTCATTTACTTCCATTTTTAACTGTATAATTTTACTATCTCACAACTGTCCTGTCCAAAACTGAGTGGAGTAGGTAAAAAATAGAAATGTTATATTAACGATATTTTCACAATAAATTATAAGTGACATGTTGTTATTAGTTGTTATTATTGGGGCAAAAAAAGTAATCTAAGTGATAAGTTCAAATTTAAACCAATAACAACTAATCATTTGTGATTTGTTGTGAAAATGTTGTAAAAATATTGTGAACATAGCATTTTTCAATAAAAAATGAGTTTACTAATATATGCCCATATTATTAGTAAGAAAAAATTTGGATACAGTACCTTAGATGCTGTTCCTTAAGTTTCTCTTTTAAAATTTAGCCATATGACTACTTAACTAAAAAATATACTTCCTTCCCATGAGAAAAAACCTACATTGCAGAATCTTAAAAGGCGAACTTAAGGAACAATACCTAAGTATTGTACCTAAATCTTGCTCTTATTAGTAAATTATTTTAGGAAGTTTTTTATATAAAAAAGTGTCTAATTTTTTGAAATTTTTTTAATTTTTTATAAAATTTTCTTAAAATAGATAATTAATATATATTCTTAACCGAAACCAATAAAAAATGGTGAATCTGTTTTTTAGTAACAAAAAAAATAATCATAGTACCTCAGAGATAATTGTAATAAAATGTGTGTAAAAATGTATAGTACTAGAATTTAAAAAAAAAATGTCATGTTAACGGATGCCCTTAGGGCAACAATTAATAATCAATTTTAAGAAAATTTTAACATCACTTTTATGGGAAATAGAAAAAACTGCCAAAACATTAATTATTTTTTTCTATAAAAACTTTTTTAAAATGGTTTGTTAACAATTGTTTTAAGAACATCCATTAACATTTCTCTTTAAAAAATAAAGTTTAAACTCCCTAACTATACAATTGTTAATTAGAAAATCATAACATATAAACGAACAAAAATATGATTGCTACCTCTTAAACAAAATAATAAATGAATATTTGATTTTTTTTTTTTTTTTGAGATTAACACATTAGTTTGTAAATTTTATATTGTAAAATATATAATATCTCAAACATCAATTTTTATTTTTATTTTTTTGAGGTTTGTTTCCTATGCTATATCTTTTTAATTTTTTTTTAAGGAGATATGTATAGAGTAGGGGAGGTGGAGTTGGATCCATAGATATAAGAAACTATAATATATATATATATATATCATTACTATTGAACAATCACTTAAACCCCATATTCCATGTTATATCACAAGTTCATATTTTATTATTTTAATTAAATTCCATTTCACAAATAATAAAAATTTAAAGACTACCACTTTTAGGGTAGTAAGCCTTTTCACAATTATTTATTTTATTTTAATTAAACCATTAAATTCGCAAACTTCTAGCCAAGCTCTCTCTTTCACACACACTGTCAAAATTTGACTTACTGATTCACACACATGGGGGCTAACTTGAAATTTGACTTGTGGACTCGTTTTGTTCCGATATCTTAGACACATTTGTAATTTTAGATACGTAAATTGACTCAATCTTTATCAAACCCTCCATCCATTTCAACATGGTAAATAATAAAATTTTACAGCAGTAAGAAAAGCCCCCGATGCCAGAATTACTCTCCACTTGGCACGCAAAATAGCGACCCTAGTAATTTTCACCACGTCCCAAACAAATTGGGTCCTTCCAATACTATCGATGATGAATCATATAAAATCTCATGTGGCTAAATACAACAATGAATCATATCCTTTTTTTTTTTTAAGGAAAAAATCATATCCTACACAATGTAAGAAATTATGTAATTTTTTTTAGATCAAGAAACATTAATAAAAGTTGGGAAAAATTGACACCCTTTTAGGAAAATGATAGCTTCATGTCCATTCCATCTTTGCCATAATTGGTATAAGAAAAATCAATTTCAAGAAATTTTAGTGACTGACTCAATCAAATTAAAATGTATAATTGTTGCATATATTATATGTTATATAAATGTTTGATCCATTTGGCATACAGAATATGCCTCTAGTGTTCTTCTCCAAAAAAAAAGAAAAAAGAAAAAAAAGAAAAGCCTCTAGGGGATTCACTAATCTGCTTAGTCTTATGGCAACCATGACAATTTATGATAGCAAAATCATGTATAATTTTACCTACATACACACACAGAGCTGTACATTAAGCAAAAAATGATAGCTACCTCCATATTTAGCAAAAGAAAACTTTTGATAATTAAACTTTAAAGACAGTAGCTATACTACTTTCGCATTCACATTATCGATTTTATTTGCGACGGCAGGGGATTTGAATGGAATGACATTAATTTGTACTATCTTAACCAATATAGCACAAGATTTAAGAAAAATGAATTGACACAAATCTAACAATTCACCAAACCATTTTAAACGCTTTGCTCTTTTTTTTTATCTGAGCCATTTGAATTGTATACAATTATTATAAGGAAAATATTATCAATTTTATTATGAAAAGATCTTATAAATTGACCTTACAATAAATATAACTAATGTCATATAACTATATAATAAAATGAAATCTACTTTCACGTAGATGAGATTTGAACCGAATTCCTAACAAGAAATTTTATTGGTTAAACTAACATCAACTTATTTTGAGTTGAAAAGTTGACAAATCACTTTATGCACCGTTTGTTTCGACATTAACATTTTCTTGAATCATTTTCTAAAAATCAATTTTTAGAAAAATATTTTATTTTTCTATATTTAATAGCAATCTTAAAAAGAGTTGGAAATTATATTTTTGTCTTCTCCTATTTAGCTTGACATAATAGGGAAATAACTCCATTTCATGCCAAGCTAAATAAAGGAAGTAAAAAGGTAGTTTTCCTTTAATATATATATATATATATATTTCACAAATTTTTTTTTTATATATTTCACAAAATTTTTTTATGGAAACAAATGGAGCGATGTGAGGTAGGTGAGATAGAGTGATTTTTTTTTTTTTTTTTTTGGTTGAGAAAAATGAGATAGAGTAATGTAAATGCAAACATAATGCATTCCTTTTGGAACGCAAAACACGCTTTGGTGGAATTTATAATCCGCGGAATTCTAGAATTCCCCTCAACCCCGTGTCCTTCAAGTGGATTGCAATTACATAGTGGACAAATGACGATGAAACTCAATATGAAACATTGGAGGGCCAGTACAAGTATTGTTGGCAAAATCAGATGGGGTTATTTTCCTCTAAAAGAATTAAAATTTTTGAACCCCAAATAAAACAATAATGTTAAGAACAACTAATTCATAAGAGGAAATGACAGTCTTTTTTTTTTTTTTTTTTGATAGTGAAATGACAGTCTTATGTCCACTCTATCTTACCATAAAATTACAATTTACGTAACACATAACACATACTTTATAAGCTCTCTTTCCAGATAATATAGTTTTATTAGCCCATCCAACCATTTTAAGCGGTTAAAAAGCACCTATTTACAAATGATAATATAATTTTACTAACCCATCCAACCATTTAAAGCATTTAAAAAGCACATATTTACAAAGGATAATATAAATTTATTAAACCATCCAACCATTTAAAGCGGTTAAAAAGCACCTAATAATAAAAAAAAAAAGTAAAAACTCATGTATACTTTTATTTTATTTTATTCGTTATAGGTTTCTAACTTTTACCATTGCACACTCTTGGCGTGATAGTCTCTTTACACCTACAAAGTTTTTGCAGAATAGGGGTTTGGGGTTCAAGTCCCTAGAAAAAAGTTTCACACGCATATACACTTAGATTATGTTAGAATAAAATTTCTATCTTACATAAAAATAAAAATAAAAATTTCCCCACATTTCATGTACAATCTTTTTTTTTTTTTTTTAGAGATAAAGGTTTCCATGTATACAAATATGCTAACTTGTCTCTATTTTTGACTTTTATACTGCAACCTATTATTTTCATTACCTCCATAATCTATGCATTTTGAACAGACCTCATCATAATAATGGTCCGTTTGGGATCCATTTATTTTGCTGAAACTGAAATTTTTTTGCCGAAAGTACGGTAGATAAAAGTAAAAGTTAATTGAAATAGTACAGTGAGACTCATAAATAGTACCAAAAAGTACAGTGGGACCCATGAATAGTAACAAAAATAAACTAAATAGTAAAATAAGTTGGCAAAAATAATTTTTGCCAAACGGACACTAAACATGATAGTAAGAAAAAAAAAATTACCAAAAAAAGAAAAAGAAAAGGAATATATGTTTATATCATATATATATATACGGTAAGGATCTTTCTATGCTAGGCAGTAGGCTGCACCACTTTTTTTCCCCTTATGATCCATATCTGTTTAATTTTAACCGTGTATCTATTATTATAAAGTATATTTCTATAAATCTGTCCCAAAAAAAAAAAAAATTTTCTATAAAGCAATATTTTATTAGGTAGAAATTAAGTATAGTTCTTTAAAGTGGTATACCTTAGATTTCTCAATTAAATCCAAATATCTATTAATCAATCCAACCATGCATGTAAATGAATTCAATTAAAAAAAATCTAAGATATCTCACCTAAAAAACTTGTATTCTAAATTATATTAACAATTAAGATTAATTCTCTAAAAAAAAACATTAAGACTAAATAAATAGGTACATACAAAAAAATGAGATTAAATTTTATAAGGATGGGGTGTAAAACTCATGTTTTACACTATCCAATAAGTGATTGTCACATTAGCATTTTACTTAAATTCAATACATCCTATCACACCTAATAACACCTCGAAAGATTCCCAATTTGGTTGGATTTATATATGGGTATTAGAATTAATTGAGTGTGATTGTGTTTATTCTTAAATATGTGATAAGATGATGTGAGATGTTGAGATTGGAGGGATAAAACATAAATTTTACACTTCGTTCTTATATAATTTAATCTTAAAAAAAATATGTTTACAATAAAAATTCTAATATTTATTTTGAAAAAGTCATATAGACTCGCTTAGCATGAATTTGATCTCATATAAAGTGAAAGGGTGTTAACAAGTGTCGAAATGCACCAATTAAGGTAGAATCCTATATTGGTTTTATTCTCACTTTATAAAGAGCCTCATCATTTTCAACGTACAATTGATTTTTTTTTTTTTTTTTTTAACACTAACTATTTCCCAAAATAAATATGATTTGATTTCTTTAAAGATTCCTTAATCGATCACACATGACATTTAACAAAAGTAAAAAATGAAATCCAAAATTGATGTCAATAAGTAATTCAACAGGTAAAGTTAGCACTAGAGCTGACACGATTCGGACACGTGGTGAAAAACAAACACACACTCTTATTGTGTCAACTCCTGTGCACGGGAGGTTAAGCTGAATCCTAATTTGACAATGTTGGGTTTTGAGAGACCAAAACCAAAATTCATTTCACCCTCTCTTTAAATAAAGAAATCTTTGGGTTCCAACCTGTTATTACACACTCACACTTACCTTCTTTTACCCACCCAAATACACACAAAATAATAATAATAATAATAATAATAAGAAAAAAATAGTATCTAGCAGTTTGTAACGTAAATGGTAGTTACAGCGTGTTTCCCTCACCAAAAAAACAAATGCCTAGACATGACGCAGCAGCAAGTCTACCAACCAAAAATCAGAGGTCAATAGTTGTATAAATTGTAAACCTGGTTTATGATTTTTGCTTCATAGACAGAGAGACCCACAGTGAGAGAGCTTAAAGGTACAATAATACTACTATTTACTTTTCTTTTTTAGTTTTTAGGTTTTTTTATTATTATTATTATTTTTTAATTATTTTTTTTGTTTTTTTTGGTTTTTGTTTTTTCTTAAACGTGCTCTCTTTTATTTTCTAAAACACGCGTAGTCTCCGACCTATCAATTCGTTTTTTTTTTTTTCATTTCTCTCTCTTTCTCTCTTCGCCTCGTTTCTTATGTTTGCGCCGGCGCCTCTCTTTGTTGTTGCCCTAGCCCTCGCATAAATCGCCTCATCAAAAACCAATCCGAAATCCTAAAACAAAAACGACTTCTTTGTTTGTTTTAAGGTAAACTCTCAATTTTTATGTTTATGGTTATGTTTTTGCTTTTAAGTTTTTAGTATTTGTGGTTTTAAATTTTAATAATAAATTTCGAGTCTCAGTCCTTTGTATGCTTTTTTAGCCTTAGAATTCTCTCTCTCTCTCTCTCTCTCTCTCTCTCTCTGCGTGTGTTCGAAAACTACGTCGTTTTAAGGAATCTGTCTCTGTCTTTCTCTCCCTCTCTGTTTTCGGAGTATTCTCTGATTCGTTTCTCCTTCAAGCTGTGAGAATCGCTAGGTAAATAATAGAATAACAAATCCTTTGTTTCTGTTTTTGTTTTTTTGAACTTTGTTTGAGCTGAATTTCTTTAAAGTATACAAAATTGTGTTCTTGGGGATTCTCAACAACCAATCAGAGCTTAATTAGCGCTTTTGAGCTGGTGATTTTCACTCTTTGCTTTAGTTTTTATTTTTCTTAAATTCCTTTTCCCCCAAATTATTTAATCGTTTTCATTACATTTGATGAATCTGCAGACAAAATTTTATCTTTTCATTTTTTAATAGTCTTTTTGCTTTAAATTTTAGCTATAAACAGTTTCGTAGATTCTGAACAGTTCAGTTGAATTGAGGTTTTGCTTGTTTTTATTATAAATCTGTTAATTTCTTATATGAATTATTATATTTCGTTAGACTTTTGAAGCATTTATTAAATTTTGTAGATTGTATTCTGTTTTTGGATATGTGGGTCCGTGTTTGATTTCCCTAAATATGATAACAATGTTCTCTATAGATTTCATTTTTTTTTATATAAGTATGATTATGTTGATCTCTATAGAGATTTAATGTAAATTTTCCCTTTTTGTTTGGCCACTGAGAATCCTGTGCTAGGGAAAATAGATTATGAGTAATGAGCAACTCAGCCTACTGAGTCTAATGCCTGTATTTATTTATATGATTTGAAAATTTAGGATTTTTTTTTCTGGGTTATATTTTTTTATCAACCAGAAAGAGTTTGAACATATTTAGTTTCTGTTGAGATGTTTGTTTTTGGGGTTCTACTTGGATTTGCGTAGATTCAGGTTAAATGCAATGTATTCAATACATGTGTTATGATAATTAACTTAGATTTTGTTGGTCGTTTTAAGGAATCTAATGTTCTCTGATTTTGTTTCCCCTTGAAGTTCTCTGATTTTTTCTTTTAATTATATGGAATTGTAGAATGTTCAGAATTTGACTATCTGAGCATGGGGAAGGCCAGATTGTTTTCTTAAGTAACTGATGTTTATGATATTGACAATCAGTTACAATTTCTTGAGCTAACAGTTTGATCTATTTTTCAGGATGCTTGACTGCCAAAATATTATTGTGAAGAAGTCAAATATAATCGAATTCACCTTCACTTGTTCCAACTGATCAGTTAATTTCGGGTTATATTTCTACTTCAGGAAATGGATCGGCGCGACACATCAGGATTTGTTAGCGGGGGTGGGATGGACTCATTTCGAGACATCTAACCCTAGTTTATCCTAGTTTTGTAGCTAATTTTCTTCATCCCAGAAGTCAGGCAGACTGTTCTGTTGCAACTAAGATTAGGTTTGGTAGCATTGACTCATTGTAAATATCCATCTATTATTTCATGGCCAGGTTCCAGAACTTAGGGTTCAATTATACTTCTAATGCATTCAAGATTTTGGGAAACCCAGTGCAAGTTGGGGGAGCTGGAGCTGAATATGTTACAGATACCGTTTTACGGCTTGATTTCCCTGGTTCTTCTAATTCTGACATGTCCGCAGCAAAAGGAGTCAAAAGGAAGTGGGGTTTGATGGATGGATCCATGGGCCAGCAAGTTGGCTCTTCATTGTCTCTTGGTCTTGGCCATGCAACAAGCTCCTCAGACAGTAAGGGGAGTTCAGCAACTGCTTGCACCACAATGTCTTCAGCAAAAGAAACAGATGAGGAGTCCTCAATGGATATTGAATTGGACTTCTCGCTCCATCTTGGTGGTGAGAAGGTACCCAGTCCAAAAAAACCTTCCACTTCAACTTCAAAAGCTCTGGAATTGCCACTCAAGGTTGACTTAGAGTTAAGTCTCTCCACTGGGCTATCTGAATCCGACATAACTACTGTCTCTCAAGGTTCAACTCCATTTCAAAGGGGCATTGAGATGCCACCAATTGTTGATTTGGCCCAAAATGCGGATGAAGGATCAACATCATGTCGTTGGAAACATGGGCTTATCTTGCCGCCATTGCAGACTTCAATGAACACAGGGGTTAGCTTCTCTATCAACCAGGTTCCCCAAAAAATTGATCCGACTCCTATTCTTCCAGACTTCTCATCTAATGTATTAACAACACCAAAAAGCTCAGTCACCTGTACTTCTGGGATAACACAGCAGCAACAGCCACAACATCGTAGCAGTAGTTCTAAGACATGTCAAGTTGAGGGATGTGGAAAGGGAGCCCGAGGTGCTTCTGGGCGTTGTATATCTCATGGTGGTGGTAGGAGGTGCCAGCGAGCTGGCTGCCCCAAGGGGGCTGAGGGTCGGACCGTTTACTGCAAGGCTCATGGGGGTGGTCGACGATGTGAACACCTTGGGTGCACAAAGAGTGCTGAAGGGCGCACAGATTTCTGTATTGCCCATGGTGGTGGCCGGAGATGCAGTCGAGATGGTTGCACTCGAGCTGCCAGGGGGAAATCAGGATTGTGCATCCGGCATGGTGGTGGCAAGAGATGTCAAAAAGAAAATTGCACAAAAAGTGCAGAAGGCCTCTCAGGTCTTTGCATCTCACATGGAGGTGGCCGCCGATGCCAAGCTACAGGTTGCACAAAAGGGGCTCAAGGGAGCACAATGTTTTGCAAGGCACATGGTGGAGGGAAACGGTGTACATTTCCAGGGTGCACCAAGGGCGCCGAGGGGAGCACGTCTTTCTGTAAGGGCCATGGTGGAGGGAAAAGGTGTGCATTCCAAGGTGGTGGAGTTTGTACAAAGAGTGTGCATGGAGGGACCAACTTCTGTGTGGCACATGGGGGTGGTAAGAGGTGTGCTGTGCCTGAGTGCACGAAGAGTGCAAGGGGAAGGACAGATTATTGTGTCCGTCATGGTGGTGGGAAGAGATGCAGGTTTGAAGGGTGTGGCAAAAGTGCACAAGGCAGCACCGATTTTTGCAAGGCACATGGTGGTGGAAAGAGGTGTTCTTGGGGCCATCCTGGAACAGAATTTGGGAACCAACCTGGTGGTCCTTGTAACTCATTTGCCAGGGGGAAGACAGGTCTCTGTGCTCTTCATAGTGGCCTGGTGCAGGATAAGAGGGTTCATGGAGGTATTAACCTGGGACTTATGGTTCAGGATCCTAAGCTTAGCCAACCAGAGAAGATGAAAGAGGTCATCACTGAGGATATGAATGTTGATGTTCTGAAGATGGGGAGCAGAGTTGTGACTTCGGCAGGGAGAACTGATTTGAATATACCAGCGCCAGTATTTCTTCCAGAAGGTAGGGTGCATGGGGGAAGCCTGATGGCAATGCTGACAGGCAGTTCTGGGATTGGCTCAAGCAGCAGTAAAGGTGTAGTTGGTGCTTCATCTGAGCCACCGAAAACTTACATGATGCCTCATGGATGGATGTAAGGCCATTTCTCTCCGTCCTCAATATGGTCTTTGGTCATTGGTCAGAGTTGCTCCAGTATGTGTCCTTTGCTTTTAGTTTGTTCAGTGGTTTGATAATTAGAAGTAGTTCTCATTCATTGGTTCAAATGGAGAGAACCCGTAAAATGCTTTGACATCCTTCTGTAACAGTTGGGAATATCAAGTTGGGAGATAGTTGGCATTTCGAGTCAGGTCTTTGGTGTTCTTTCCTGTAAATATTTATATTTTCATCTGTCCAGCAGGTTCTGTGAATACAGGTTACTACCTGTAAGTTTGTTCAGTTTGTCAGATGTGGTTGTAATAAAGCTTTTACTGTGATCATATTTCCTGTTGCAGCACTTCTTGGTGGTTTAGTCCAATTGAATTAATTAGCGGTCGGATGCTGCATTGATCCAGCAAGAATTTGTAGACATCTGAAAATTAGTGTTGGTGCCCCCTAATGTTATTGTTGGTCTATTTCAATGAAGTCCTTTTGATCTGTGCATTTAAATAAAAAATAAAATTTTTTTTTCTGTATTGCCAATAACTTTTGCATTCAAGTGCAATCCTTGTCCAGCAGGAAGAATTCATTGAGACCTTATGCTGAATTGTGAGGATTTAGGTAAATAAATAATATGATACCCTAGTGTTGGTAAAGCCAGAATCGAAATTGCAACAACAAAGGCTTCTTATGTTGTGAGAAAAGGGTAAGAACCAAATCATAAGTAATGATTAGAATTGGGGAAATAGTTTTTTAAAACCTCACATTTTCTCACTAGTACAAGCATACTTTAGCACTAGTAATAAAATTACAAGTATACTTTAGCAGAAGTAAAAAAGGAACATTTTTTAAGTTAAAAAGTTAAAAAAATTAGCACTCAGTAATAAAATTTCAAGTATACTTTAGCAGAAGTAAAAAACTAAGTTTAGCAACACTTTTTAAGTTAAAAAGTTAAATAAGTTGACGCAAAACGCACACTAACAACTGTGTATATCCTGTATATATGAGGATCTTTCTTTGTCCTTAAAAAATTTAATTACATATATATCAAGGAAACATAACTCAACTCAAACTTGTTTACTTTTCCCCACCTTTTTTGTGAACTTTTAACATGTTACGAAGGACATTTCTTGCTGTAGAATATGTAGAAAACAATGAACGTTGCATGTCGGTCAGATTTGTGAGTTGATTTTTATATTGCTTTTTGCATCAAATCACGGGATTTTTTTTCCCTGTCACCTTTTGCGTCAGAACTGCAGTCGTATTAGGAAGGTGCCCTTTGGGATGCCCAATGGGCACTAAATGCTGAGTATAATTTAGACAAATAATTTTCAAGTCCCCTTGAAATATAAAGAATAATATTTCTTCTTTTAATATTTATAAAGAAGTTCATTCATTAAATTTATTAAATTTATGATAACCTACGCCAAATATTTAAGAATTTTCCCATTTAGACATAGCCTTCCATAAGTACTCAATAGTCGGAAGACTTAATATAAGTTAAAACTCAACATTCAAAGGTTCAAATTGTTTCTAAAGATTTCGGCTTTGGCTCAAATTACTGATTACTATCTTGACCTCACATGTTTGTATTGTGTACGGCTTTGCCTTTGGCCCATAATGTTGTGTTTGCCATAATTGTCTTTTGTGCTAGGTGGGCGGCAGTGCACACACCAACAGATGTTACAGATCACATATTCGAGCTAGAGCTCTATGCCTATTACATTACCCAAGTCTAGGGTTTTTTTTTTTTTTTGGGCAAAGAATTGTAAAATGAGTATTATAGTTAGAGACAAAATAGCTCTATTACATTACCCAAGTTTAGGTCTTTCCAAATATATATATATATATATCTAAAAGCTAAAGCGTAATAATAACCTGTTGAGCCACATCATCGGCCACGTTACCATTTTTTATTATTATTTATTTACAAACTCTATTAATTTTCTATTACAAATTTAATTTTTTGTGGCCAACATGATGCACTACACTCCACCATAAACTCTGTTGTCTATATTCAAAGCTCCTTTCAACATTGAATTTTAGTTTTAATGTGAATAGCATGGGATACAAGGTGGTCTTTTGCACTACCACCATAAGTTAACTAAATTTTCTTTAAAAAAAAGAAAAGAAAAGGAAAGGAAATGCTACTATAATCACTTCTACTATGAAACATATCATTTCTTCTTAAAGAAAGAATGATTATAATCACTATTCATCTATTACTATTTTTTCATTTTCAAAGAGTCACTTAGATTTTAATTTTGGTTTTACAATTATTTGTAATTTTTAAATTTTAAAACGTTTATAAAACATTTATTTGTATGTTGTAACAATTGATTCCGTTGTGTATATGAAAAGACAGTGATCATTTCATCTTCTCCAATCATTTCCTTAGTTATGTAATATTACAACAAACTCAAAACGGTACACCGGTATTGACCGGTATCTGAAATATATTGTACCACTGGCCAAACCAGTACAGCATCTGGTACAGTATTAACTTCCTTGGTTATAGATCTCCTGCTAGAGGTTTGTACTTAATGGTGTTTGTTGTTGACCTAATTTGGAGAAAAAAAACATATTATAATATGTCCTATTTTGTGTTGTTGTTAGATTTTAGTTTATTTGGAAAAGAATAGGATAGTTAGGACAATATGATGAAGAACAATTTGTGCAATTGAAGAAGATGAGCTTTGTGTAGTTTTCTTTCACTGTTTGTAAATATTTTGTTTAACACATTAGCAGCAAATTGTTGTCTTTGTCATATGATGTTCCTAGATATTTGAGTAACTGTTTTAAGCGTTTACGAATATTTGATATTACTCTTCATCTTCCTTATCTCATTGGTGTATTTTTAAAGATTTTTAAGAAAACAAATTCAATTTTGTGCTTAAAATTATTTATTTATCTATTTCATATTCAAATATTCAATTTTGTACTCTCGGTTTATTGATTTATTTTTATATTATTATTTATTTATTTTTATATTATTAAGGAAAAAGAGTTAAAATCATCATGTATAAAGCTACAACCAGCATTTTTGCTTAAAATCAGCCATCTATTTCTATTGTGTAACTTCAAAACCTTATTAAAAATTTTGAATTTGATTGTGCATTGGATATTTGGCTTGATCACATCACATTTGATACGTTTTACATATTAGGAAGGAGTTTGATTATGATGTGATTTTTATTTTTCCCTTTCTTTTTTATTTTAAATTGTAGTTTTGTTGAGTTTTATTAATTTTTTAGATACTAAAAGAATAATTTATAAATTTTATATACTTAACGATACACAAAATGTTATAAATAAGTTTTATTAAAAATGAATATTTTTGCTAACTTACCTTTTGAATTCTTGAAAAAAATTATATTGTTTTCATTTGATACGACTAAAATTCTATATATTACATTTGTGATTTTTCCTATAATAAATGAAAATATGGTTATAAAATATATTATTCTTTATTAAATTAGTCCAAATTGTAAAAAATAAACTTAATAAAAGCGTCCTAAAAGAATTATTATGTGCAATGCGCGAGACTGTGACCAGTAATTATAAAAAAGAGTAATAGTTGGACACAAAATTTCAACTTTTATCACACGAGCATCAAATTACAATATGCTGTCACAAAACATGTTAAAAAGGAGTTACAGGTTCTTTATAATTTCTGGGCTTTAGTTTGAAAAATTAGAATAAAGCCCAGTGACATACTTATATTTGGGCTTGTTTGGTTGGGGGAGTGAAAAAGTGGGAGGATGAAAAATTAGTAAGAGGGTGGAAAAGTGGGAAGATAGAAAAGATTTGATTTTCCCTCATGTGTGTTTAGTTGGAAGGGTAGAAAAGTGAGAGGGTGGAAAGCTCTTTTGTTTGGTTAGAAAGAAAAAGGGGAGGATATAAAATGTAGTTTATATAAATTGACTATTATACCCTTATTACATAATTGGTAAAAAATAGATTTATTTGTACTCATTAAATAATATAAAATTTACCAACAATTATATTTTTAAATAAGAAGTGTTACGTCTACAACATTTTTCGCAATACTTTCACAAAAAAATTTATATGGAAAGTTGTTACTAGTTCTAATTTGAACCCACCACTGAAATTATTTTTTTACTCACTAATATTAACTAATAACAATCTATTACTTAAAATTTATTATAAAAATATTGTAGTAACATTTCTCAAATATGATCTTTTATTCTTTATATTATTTCTCTTCTTCCCCTTTTCATTTCATCCATTTTTTTTATGCTATCTCCTCCACACACGTCCTATCTTTATCCCCACCCCCTTCTTTTTCTTCTTCTCCCTCATTCAAGTCTCAAGAATAGGACATCCTTTCTCTCTCTTTTTTCTCTAGCTCGCTCTCTATTTTTTTTTTCAACGCTATCTCCTCCATGCACGTCCTATCTCTATCCCCACTCCCTTCTTTTTCTTCTTCTCCCTTATTCAAGTCTCAAGAATAGCACATCCTTTCTCTCTCTTTTTTCCTCCAGCTCACTCTCTTTGTTTTTTTTTTTTTTTTTTTTTTTTTTTTTTTTTTTTTTTTTTTTTTTTTTTTTTTTAACTTGATTTCAGAACAGTCGTCCCCAACGCAATCTAGATGGGTCATCTTCGTCCCAAAGCAGTTGGCCCAACCGAAGCCATCGCTCATCTTCGTCCCCAACGCAATCCAGATGGGTCAGATGGCTTCTGTCTTCTCTCTTTTGTCTTTTTTTTTTTTTTTTTTTTTTGTTATGATTTGATTAATTTTAAAATTGTGTTTTTGAGTTTGCATTGTGATAATCTGATTATGCTTGAGAGAAAGATTGTTGTGGTTTTAGCCGTTGTGTTTGAGGGCATTTATGTAAAAGTGCTGGGAGAGCACTTTTCTCTCCACAATTTTCCTCCTGTTGGGAGTATGAAAATTGTGGGCCCGGGAGAGAATTTTCTCTCGGGTTTTCCATCCTTAGCATTTTCCTTCGTTTGCCAAACAGTGAAAAACACTGTTTTTCACCCTATTTTCCTCTCTTTGTTTTTCATCCTTCTTATTTTCACTCCAACCAAATACAGTGTAAAGAACATAGAATAAATTTAGAACTTTATTTACGGCTCAAGACAATCAAAACACCTTTTTTTTTTTTTGGGAGTCCAAACTCTCTTATCTTGTAAGGGGATTTAAATTTTTTTTTTTTTTAATCATTAGTTTTAACATTATTCCCATCCATATCAAAATCTGTATATGTAGACCCCTCTCCAGTAATCTACGACACTTCATGCTTGAACTTGGCCATCTTAGAAAGCTTATCAACAACCTCAACCAAGTGATCAACCCTAGCCACAAACTCAATAAGCAAGGAAGTAAAGGTGGCTAGTGACAGTGCTGCAGTGCTCTCCAATGCAGCCATCCTGGGCAATGGGTCTGTATTAGAACCTCCCTCTTCTTCAAAAGCATCAACCTCTCTAGATGGCCATGAATGCAACCTTCTTGAATGCTTCCTCATTGTTTCATGATAAGACTCAGTCCTTGGCAGTGGGAGAGTCCCTAGGGGAATGTTTTGGATTGTGGGATTTGAATCTTTTTCTTGGTTGTTGCTGTCAAGATTGGCCAACTGGCTTGAGAAGTCATAGGGTGTGGATGAAAAACTCAAAGAGAGCTTACTAGGTAATGATGGCTTGGAAAAAGGATCTGGTGTCTCACTAATGGATGTGAGGAGGTAAGAGTGAGTATCTATGGCTCGTTGGAGTTTCTCTGTTGAGCTGTGAACTTTTTTTATTAGAGGGGTTTTTTGGCTTCGTTTCATGACTCGTATGTCTTCGCCTAAGCTTTTTACCAGTTTTGCAGCCTGGTTTGCTGCCTCTAGGATTTCAGACCGGAATGTGCTTCGGAGATTGTATGGTGCCTGAAACCCATGAAGAAGGTGTCTTAATTTTATTAAACAAGACATAATTGACACAAATGTTAGTACAGTTTTGAGCTTTATTAGTGACTACTAACTACAGTCCTTCTGGTATATTGTCTTCAATGTATAACAACAACAATCAAGCTTTAGTTCTAAAATTTTAAGATTGACTAGGAATCTTCAGCAAACTAATCAGAGTTTGTCATATCTATTTTTTTTGTCATACAATTTGTTCTCTTCAGTTTGTAGACAATTAAATAATTTCAAGATTATACACATTAGGGTGTTTTAATTGGGATTATAATGAACAGTTTCCTCCTAAATTCTGCTATAGGCCTGGCCATTTACTCAACTTTGCTAAGATTGGCAATACTAGAATGCATAGTCAAAAGGTGGTGAACTTTTCACTTTTCAACAAAATTTTCCATTAATTGAATAGTATATAATTATGAGATATAGCACAGCATGGCCTTACAACTATGAAGCTTTATATTTCTTTCTTTTTAATGGCCCTTGCATTATATATATAAAACATACATACATACAGATGCACCCTAGACAATATATTGGCTCTAAAAATCTCTCATGTTTCCTAGATCGACCCAATCGACTACCATTTTGAGCTGAAAATTTTGATCTGGACTCTGTTCTGTTAGAATTCTTTGTCCAAGCAATGCATATATATAGCTACTGTGTCTTTTACAACCACCTATGTGGCAGGTCTAGACATTTCTGAGATTATACGGGAGTTCTGCAAATATAATCATACTAATTTTGTTATACTCCTACTCCTAGTACGAGTAGTCCTTACATTGCTTGGGTTTCTTCTTCTTTTTTATTATATATATACACACGCACTTCATAGCCCTCATTTTTTTTTTCTTCATAATTTAGGCTAAAATACATTATGTGCACACTATTTATGAAGTTATAAGAGAATCCTTCATATGTAACTATCCTATAAGTTAGCATAGCCGCCTATGAAGAATATGATAAAAATGTGTTAATCTTAATAATAGTTTGGTTTGAGGTAATCTTCTAAAATTATGAATCTGGAGAGGATTCCTAAACATTCTGATCATGTTTCATTGCAAATAAGTCAAGGGAATTCAGATGAATCCGAATAGTCATAGGCTATTGGATTCCTATTTTGGAGTTTAGTGAATTCTATCAAGGTGGGTATCAATATTTCCATCACTTAAGAAAGTTATTTCTTTTAAAGTGATAACTATACCCGTGTTTAATGCCATATACGAACTAAAATATAACCCTTTTTTTTTCTAATAAAGTGCTTATTTTTATGTATTCAACCTTTTTTTTTGTGTGTGTGGATAGAATATTATGGTTATATTTACCTTTAACGATTATTTTTTTTCTTTGAATAATATCTAACATTTGAAAATGTTTTACTTTTTTTAAAGAAAATAATATTTATGATTGATGGGATATCCTGATAAACTATATATATATTGAGATAAACCATAAAAGTTTAAAATTAATTATTTTTCAAATGTAGAAGATATTTTGGAAAGAATAAAAAATTCTTATAAGACTCATGAATAATTTTTACAATCTCGGAATCTTATCAAATCCCTAAACAAACTAGTTGGAGGCATATATTCTTGGTATCTATGTTCTCATGCATACATTTCTAGGAATCGAGGTTTCAAATGCATATTAGATTCTCTAAATCAAACGCTGCATTACTTACTTATCTATAACTAAGCAAAAAGAATGATTAAATTTCCGTTTAGTATTATAGTATAAAGATACCAAGGTTACAGTAATTTTTTATACCATAGTCATATTTTATTTTGTAATGAACCATGATAAAAATTTCAAAGATAAAATTAAATAATATCTTCAATAATAGATTGAAAAAAAGGAAAACATAATAGAGAGAGAGAGAGAGAGAGAGAGAGAGAGAGAGATTAAAAATTATTACAACATTTATTCAAATGGGTGTATGAAGCTTTTGGGTTAAATAAAATTAATTGGAACTCTTTGCTTATACCAAGTTTGAGATGAATTTGATATAATTAGTGAGATTGTTAAAACTATTACTTCATAATTCGGAATAAAAAAAAAAAAAAAAATCTCCAACATATATAGTTCTGCAAAGCTAGCATAGTCATGTGGCCTAGTATGAGCTATTAAACTATCTCTATTTCCGTTTCTGTATTTAATTTGTATATTTATCCTTCTATATTTTATATAGACATAAATACAGAGATAAATAGATACATATAATTAATTTTTTATTTTTTTGGTAAAGAAACTTGCTATGAACCAGGTCATAGGAATCTTCATAGGTATGCATGTTATGTGGCAATACTGCAATTGGTATTGAGATTTGAGATTTGAGAAAAAAGAATAAATGCTTACTATAATCTTTAAAAAAAATGGTTTTCCTAGAATGAATAAACGAATAGATTAATCTCTTTTGGCACTTACCCAACGACCCATTATTCGTGTATTCTCTTCCCCTAAAATGAACACCAATTCTTAGAGAACAAACACATCGTATAATTCCAAATTGTTTGATTCCCCGAAGTTACCTTCTCCATATCCCTTTGAACTATTCGCTTGCTCTGAAAATTCTATATCAATATCTTTGATTTTGCATAGATTCCTTATTTTCTAGAATTTATATATACAAAGTTGTTGAAAAGGTTTTGATTCTGTTGAGTGGTATGTGGATATTCGTATGATTATTGTTGTAATAAAGAATATAGGTCAATTTCTGCCTTTTGCTTTTTCATTTTTATGTAATTTTAAATATATATATATATATATATATAGAATTTTGCATTTTATTTCTTTATTTTTAGTTGTTTGAGGATTTTCTAGTCAAAACCTAATCTTGGAGGGGCCCAAACTTAATTATGTTAGGTTCAAGTGCTTGCAGTGTAAACTACTTTTCCACATGTGTATACTTTATTATAGTATCAGAGCTGCCGGTTTTAAAACTGAATAAGAATGGTTATAGTTAATTGAGTAATGCCATGAATAGTATAAATTTTATTATACAAATCTTACAAATTAATTGAATAATATTTATTTATTATGTAGTTAAAATGACGTTAATCACATTTATTTTTACATCAATTTGTAAGCTTTTTTATAACAAAATCTGTAATAATTTTATCATTTTTTTGATCTTTTCTAATACTTAGAAATTAATAAAGTCTATAAATAGGCATGTAATTGTAAAACCAAAATAATAATTCTGAATTAAATGAAATTAATTTGGGTTTTTCTTATTATATGATGGAATCTAGAATTTATTCCGAATAATGGATTAAAAAAGTCTTTACTAGTGAACCTAAGAGCTCGATGTACTTAAAAAATAAGTTAAAGTAAAAATACAATTGTATTTAAGTAAAAATTAAACTTTAAAATTTTGCCAAATAATCTGAAAATAAACTCTTTTAAAAAAGAGAGCACTTGCATTCATATAAGCAGGAATATTTGAACATAATTAACTTTGCATATATATAAATATGCACATTCGATTCTGCACAAGTTTGCTTGCATGCACAGGGAGAGGCAGGAATACCTGAATTTCAGAGTGTAGAACACCATGAAGAGCCATAACCTCATAAGCACAGTATCGTAAAACTGCGCCAACTTTTACGTACTCTGACCATGGATAGAAGAAGTGACTGAACCTCCCATGTGGTGGCTCCCATTTTGCTGCACTAGCCTTGTAATTGCAACATGCAATAATCATAATTATTGTTAATACTTAAATTTGATTGAAACTATTTGAAAGAAGGTTAAGAAAATCAAGTATTAATTTGAAAATAATTAGTACCAAGGACTCTAGTTTTGCTGCGGAGTTCAAGGTGGTTCGGCATTTCTTGTAAGCAGGTTCATCTGGAAAGTCATCCATGACATTTTTTGTGAATTCTGGATGCTCTGATTCCTCGTCTTCTAAGTATTTCTTCACACATTCTGAGATAGATGACAATTTTATATCATTTTTATGAATATAAATTACACATGTTTGATAATCATGTTGGACCTGAAGGAAGCCAAGTCCAAATCCATTTGGGTTGATATTTGAAATTGCAAGCTTTAAACTTCCATGTATTTATTGATTAGCGTTTTAATTAATTTGTTTTGCACTACAATTCAAAATTCTAAGAGTAACCATGTTGTACACATGCATGTGGTCGGTGACACTCCTAAACTCGTCTTTTGTGTAAATAGAGGAAAAAATATAAATTTTTATTAAAAAATTATTTTAAAAAGTATAAATATGAATGACCTAATTTTTTAAAAGAATTATCATTGCCATGTATCCCATGTCATCCTATTCGTGTTCATGCTTCCTAGATTTTGTTTTTATAAGAATTCTCATATTAGGGTCTTTATACTTTTACACTCGTATTTTTACAATTGTTTATTTATGCTTCTTTTCATGTTTTTAAATGTGGGCACTCCCACATCAACCGTGGATATTAATGTAAAATGGTGGAGAAAAACGGTTATTAGAGAATATTTATGCAGTACTATTACGGTATTACCTTCAAGTGAGTCAGCCACTGCATTGAAACCCTTGACTAGCTCCTGGTGTAACTGCTCTCCTGCCCACATAGGAAAAACAAGCACATTCACAAGCACAGCTACAAACCCTCCAATGGCTATTGAGTAGAGGCGATCCATGGAAGTCTTAATTGGGTTTCCCACGCGGTAACCAGAAACGATGATCAAGCAGAAGGTGAAAAGTATGACCCTGAATCCGTACTCATACGGTACAAATGATGGCCATTGTTTTATGAATGATGTAAGAGTCCCTGCATGAAAGTTTAGTTAAAATATTTATTAACAAAGCATTTAATTTCATTAGGTTTGAAGAATTTGGAGAGAATATATACCAATCAGAAAAATGCTGGCGCCAATTATAAAAGGCTCAGCAATCCGGCCAGCACGTATGGCAAACTGAGCAACAATAATAGCCAAAATTCCAGCAAGCAAGCTTCCAAGTGCCCGGTTGAATCCTCGATTAAATGTTGCACCTTAACAAATTCACAACCATACAATAAGAAATGAAAGATTAATTTGTTAAATTACTTTGTGCCTAGAATGAACATTTTTTATCAATCCCTTTTTCTGTTGTTAAGGTAGAATTCTCTCTCTTTATCATCAATCGTATCACTGCCCAAGACCCAGAATTCTCTTATTATCAATCCAATCATGTTTATTTTATTCCTTTTTCTATTACCAATAATATTTGAAATAGAAATACAAAAATTTTCTTCATACTTTCATAACCAATGTGTTTACCCAGTTTTCAAATACATATATTGATGCATGCATGGGTGCGTGTAACTTAGGCTTTTCAAAAACTAAGTAGTTTTGTTAATGGAAAAAAACATAGATGTGTATGCATGCATATACATACCGACTGTATATTCGAACATGATGGCAACCGTTAGGATGGACCAGATGATGTTGGTGCCAAATACTTCATAAGGTGCTTCGAATAGTATAAGCAAAGATACAAGAAGAACAGCTAGGCCAACTTTGAATGAGAATAACACCCTGTTGCTGTCTTCTTTGCAGAACTCCCATACATTCCAAATCCAGGCCTTACATGAGAAGCCATTCCCACCGGACTTCTTGCCGGCTTTGGTAGCCGATGAAGGGATATTGATCTCTATGCAGCAATTCCCCTTTTTCCCATTCATTCTCCAGTGAGATAATACCTTTTCCAACTCTACTAAAGCCCCTTGCTTCAAATTCTCCGTATTGTCAAGGTTCTTAAATAGCACTGAAAGACCAAAAGTACTTTACTCCACAAAATAAGTAAACATACTAAAGCAAGTGAGAGTTAAATCAGATGAGGGTGATTGGAGCCAGAGGGGTGTGATAAACTGAAGTGTATGGTAGCTGATTTAGGGTGTGAATGTTCTAAGATTGAGGGAATGATTTAAAGGTGAGGTTGGAACTAAGTTGTTGGTGCAACTAGGGGAAGAAAAGTATGTCTAGTCAGGATATGATATATAGAGAAATAGAATAATACGACAATAATAGAAGAGAAAATGAAGCTAAACCCTCAGGATAAGAAGATGCTTAACCTCAATAATGCAGCTGGGATAGAGAATTAGAATCTGGCTAAATCCGCTTTGATCATGCAATTTTCAATCGTCACGTTTGCTCTTCCAAAATATTTTCACCATGCATGTTGATGGTGCATGGTAATAACAGCAATAATAGTGATAGCTTTGTGATAGTGATAATAATTAATGAAACTATGGAGAAATGAGAATCTATGTGGTTATTGCTAAGAAGCATACAAGAAAGACTGAAAAATATTAGGATGGGTGGCCAAGAATAATGTCAAACCAAATATGTTTGTAATTGTTGAACTGTTTAAACAAAATACTAAAATTAGCCCAAAAGTTATCTTACTTGTTTTAGAATTGAGGTTCCAAGTTGATGATTTGATGCCATTGACATTCAGACTTGATTTATTTATTATACTAATCAGCATATCCAAGCCATTTGGCTACAGCATTATTTCTCATTTTTAGTTAGAGAGTACCTTAAAAGTAACCAGATAAGGCAATGGGTAAAGAGAGAAGAATTTTTGGGACATAAAGCATGGAACTTCTTAGATAGGGAAAGCCTCTACACTAGGAATATTTCATTTTGACTAAGACTGCTCTCTGCCTCCATCGTTGGTTGTCTATAAGAGATGAACAAGTTGTTTAAATAATCACATTAAAGAATTCTTCTCTCTTAATTTGTCATCATCAGAATTCTCTTTTGGCTGTTCTCCAATTTCTATCCATATCACATCTATGATTTTAGCATATCATGCATGGTCTCTCTTTTCTCTAATACAAAATTCTCAGGTATCTACCTGTTATACATAATGATTTATATGCTTTTATGATTTCATCTAGGAGTGTATCTAGGAACAACTTATTCGTAGTAGTTTATTTACAAAAATATATTTTTTGTCATTTTTATGTTAAATGTGTGACAAAAAGTTAAAAATTAGCTTATTTTCAACAAAAAAAAAAAAAAAAGATTATTAACAAAAGAGAACTGAGACATAAAACAAAAAAGCTTTTCCCAAACACAATACTATTCCTAAAAGATGTTCAAATAATCACATTATTCTCATGTAGTTACATTCTTATTCTTACTATATTATTACAAGAATTAATTTTGATTAGCTTGGTCTTTATATGAAGAGGAACAAATGCCCGGAATTTTCCCATTTATTAATGATTGATAGCATGCACATTTATGCCCAGAATTTTCCCATTTATAAATGATTGATAGATTGCACATTTATATTCTCTTAATTTTTTTTTCTGTTTTATTTCATAAGCATTAGTGTGACCGAAAGAATAAAAAAAAAAATTTTTTTGAAGGATTGTTATACAGTAACATGAGATCAGGGTGTCTGGGTGAGGAATATATTCGAGGGAAAAAGAGATGATAAATTGAGTGTTTTCCAAAAGAGAATGAGTTATAATAGAAGTGGTGATTACATAAGGGACAAAACTTTTGACCAAGTGTGATGCTTATGTGGTGCTTAGCTTATGGCTTCCAGTGGAAACCATGATCTCAATAATTTCAAAATCAGTGGTGATGCCAAAACTGTTATTACGTGGTGGAGCTCAATTGAACATATTTTTGTCAGGATGATTCCTTCTAACCCTTTTTTTTTATGGACCAGGCACATACGTAGTCTAGTGGTAGGAATTCTTCGTAATTATCACCTCTTGCAAGTCTAAGGTTGTGAGTTCGAGTTATGATAAATACTGTGATTAATTAGGTTGATTCCACGTTATTTATGAGTAGGGTTTAAATGAATTGGAGACCGTAATCACACTCATGAGTGTTTTTTTTTTTTTTTTTTTTTTTTTTTAAGCAAAAAAAAAAAAAAAAAAAAGAAGATTTTTTCCTACGGTTCTGTAATATTGCACTATAAAAAAAAATTTTGAGTCATTGAAATGAATACACATGCATTTCAATTATACTATCATTTAAAAGAGTAAAAAGGAAACCGTAGGAAATCACTTTATATATGGACGAAATAAGAAGCGGATTCTGCCACCTGAGGCTAGCTTTCCCTAGAGAGAAATTAATCTGTCTGCCAATGAATATGTTCTTACAATTTTTTGGATACATCTTAACTTACCTATATATCTTAAACTCTTCATAATACTTCTATATTTCATTCATTGCATGATTCCTTTGGTGGAAAACCACAATTTGTTTTTTACTATATATGTTTATGTGTGAAAGTAAAATTATTCTTGCGTTTGAAGTTGCGTCAAATTATGGCAGAAAATGAAGTCCACTTCACTTGAAATGAAGATAATTCTATGTATTAGGTTTCCCCATCCACTCGAGACACCAAATCCATTAAATAAAGAAATCACATTCTTATGTTCAAAATGAAATTAGAAAGAAAAAGAAAAAAGTTGAGTTATGGTTGGTCCCTGTACTACTAGAAAGGATAACATATGTAATAGTATTTTTCTTTTGGCTACTGAAAAAGCAAAATATGAGATATGGATCATGATTCTCTTGTTGTAGAACGCAAATCATGTCAATTTTTCAGTTCACTCGATAGAATTTCTAATGGATGAAGTCCTTAGTTTTTTATTGTAAAAGAAGGGAAGAAAAACAGAATTTTCAACTCTTTAAGGCAATAGACTTCGACTTAATAAGTTTCATTTTCGCCTTATCGAATATGTGTAACGGCTACTTAAGGTAACATCCAATAATTCCAAACTTTTAGGATAAAATTTTTTTGCACTTGAAATATCCCAAGCTATAAAACCATAATCTACATATTGTGCAATTGGATGCCCAAGTGACTAAAGTTGAATCTCAACGATTCTGAACTCCAAAAACTGCAAGACTTTTTGAGATGCAAATGGTCCACCTCCCACCTTCACCATCATCAATTTAGGTACATGGAATATTATAAGTAGTGACTTTTACAATTCTTTCTAACACTTGCAGCAGCAGATGTCACATGTTTTATATCTTATAACATATAGTATTTGTTTGGTAATTGAGTAAAATTTTCTTAAATATATAGAACAATAATGTAAATCAGCTGGGTGATACAAGATGACAAGAAAAACTTATTGGTTGCTTCCCCTCACAGTCTCAACCATTTTTTTTGAGAAAGGTCTCAACCATTTCTTGATGGTCCATTGAAGGATTTTTGTTTTTTGAGAATACATTGAAGGAATTAAATGAAATCCTTATTGAGCTATAGCAAGCTAGAAAATTATCAATAAATCAAAAGGGCGTAGTTCCATGCTGCCTCTCAGGTACTCCATGACTTCCTTGCTAAAATAAACAGGTCGAAAAAATATTTAAAAGATAAAAAATAAAAAGAATTGGAAAGACAGTTAGGATGTGAAGAGATAATAATAAAACGCTTGAAACTCTCCAGCATCACCCAGCGTTTGTAGTCCAACGGTTAGGATAATTGCCTTCCAAGCAATAGACCCGGGTTCGACTCCCGGCAAACGCATTTTTTACAGTTTTACACTTTTGGTCTACAAGGGCTGTGTGACTCTGCAATTCATCATTCATGCATGCGTGTTTTCCTAAATGAATGGGTGGTGAACTCACTGAACTGAAAGAGCAATGACAAACAAAAATGACTTTCTAACCTTTTTTTTTGAGAAAAAAACTAACCTTCAAACTAGTAAGCAACAATTTAACAAGTTGTATTCAAATTGTTGTTTCAGAATACCTAGACACATTGCTGGCTTGACAGGTTTGTGGGTGATGGGTCATCCCTTCCTTGCTTTCATTTTAGACATAGATTAAGTGAGATGTGAGAAAGAGCATTATGAAATTTTTTTGCCATTCTATTATATGCTGAAAAAAAAAAAAAGCTTGAAATTCAGCACTAAGTAAAGCCTTTACTTTGAGAGAAGGAAGGATGACAGACGCTGTATATCATAGACTCTCAACTCCACAAGTCAAATGTATTTTTCAATAATATGAGGTCAATGGTTACTAATCCTATTGTACGATCCTTATTTTTGTACTAATGACGGGGAAATACTTAATTCTAAAGGAACTTTTATAGGGTGTTTTTAAGTAATTAATTAGAAGGAGAAAAAAAAAAAAAAAACGGATGAAATGTATTTAGTAAAGTAATCTACCTCTTATTCAAATACTCAATTAAGTTTATGTTTTTGATGCTTAACTTTGACATGTCAGTTCTGTAAACAGTGTTGGGTAATATGAGATAAACAATAGAAAGAATACAGGAATTGAAAGGTTTAGATTAGAGGCATAAATGAATCGTTGTCTTTGAAACAATATTTTCCCCCAATTAAGACTTTGCTTGACGAGTATCAAGATAGGATCGTCTAGGTAAAAGATGATCTTACCCACACCCAAGTCAGGGACGAGAGTAAGTGTAAAATCCCAGCGTCATACATCGTCCTTTGAGACGAATCAGGCTAGCACTCATTGAAGGCTTAAATAAATGCAATCAAACAGCTAACAAGCAATGACTACGCCGAACCAGTTACAAGAGCAATAATGGTTCAACGATCACCCATTACACCTTAAATGGAATCATCATTGTCAATTAATGCCGTGTTCCTCTCAGGAGAAAAACGCTCAGAGTAGCATTAACAGACATAACTGCATCGACCGAAAGCAAACTATAAAAAGGGAAATGGAATTCAGATAAAGACACATGAAAAATTGGGAGAGAATTGTGAGAAACTTTTTTGAGAACTTATAATCTGATTTTAGCATAGGAGTATTCTTAGCTGGCCTCACCCCAGTGAAACCCTCCCTTGCCTTTTTTTTCTTAACAGTAAGTACTGGAGATCGTCCATTGACATTGATGAGGAGCATACTGACAAGGTCAAGTTTCGACTTCATCATTGCTAATTGGTTGTAGGCAATTCTGTGTTCAAGATACAATTAAACAGGAATTCTTCAAGAAACAAATATATATAAAAAAAAAAGAAAAAAAAAGAAAAGAAAAAAAAAAAAGGAGAATATGAAAGCCTTATTTACACACAATGAAGGGGCAAAATGGGCATTTGCCCCTAATTTACAAGCTATACAGCAAATTTTAAAATTATTTAGCAAAATGCCCATGTTTTTGAAACTCAAATTTAATAAAATTGCGTTACAGGTGGAACTCGACATTAGCAATATCGAGTTCTATGCATATTTTGCCACTTAAATTTTTTTGAAAATTTAAGTGGAACTCGACATTGCTAATGTCGAGTTTTACTTAAAAATATACATAAAACTCAAAGAGTTTCAAAAATAGGGGTATTTTACTAAATAATTTCAAAATATGGGCATTTTGCTTCATAATTTGTAAATTAGGGGCAAACACCACCCCCCCCCCCCCCCCAAAAAAAAAAAAAAGAAGAGTTAATTTTGGACAACGAAGAGTTACTTTTGGAATGACACTAATTAAAAGTCATTTTGGTTGATACAAGCTCTCAAAAACGTGATTTGGTTATTTCTAGCCATTAGAGACTAAAAAAGTCTGATATCCCTCTTCTTCTTCTTTTTTTGCAGAACTTAGCAAAAATAGTAGATTATGTAACTGTCTCGCTTGATTAAGCTTCATGTTCTCGTTCAAGCAGCATTTGAGCGAGCATCAGCATTTGATATCACCATACTCTCTACCGTTCTGGGCATTCGGTTTCCCAAATGGCACTTGTGTGTGCATTGTGGCTTCGCTCAAGAAAATTACTAAAACTCTTTTTCCTAATTTTATTCTCTTTTCATTCTTTTACTTCCAAAGTAAGATCACTCATATATATTATAATCTACAATTATATATATAATAATCGAAGAAATCTACTACTGGAATGCTTTTTTGTTACAAAAAGTTAAGAGGAGCTTGCCACGAGGATTTGAAGTTTTGAACTCTAGGCCTTTTATATATGGAGAGCCACAAGTGCTATTTTTTTTTTTTTTTTTTTGACACATCAATAATTGTGAATGGGAAGATGTGAACTCTAAATGTAGGTGTCAATTGAGTTACAACTTACAAGGCTTTTGAAAGAGCTAACCGCAAGTGCTATTAAGTTAATAAGATTCTGATTTTCTACCCAAAAAAAAAAAAAAAATACTGAAATCCACTAAACCAGCCAAATTCATTTGGATTTAATAACCTATGCATGGTTTGATATTTACTTGTAGATAATGCAACGACATTGTAATCAATACATTCCATGCTTCTCTCTCTCTTTTCCTGGAAATAAATTCTTTGGAGTTTCTACCAGATTATAGGAATCTTATAATATCTTACCTTGTGTTTGGGGTGATGTATTGACAATTTCAGAATAAATTTTTTTTTTTTTAAATATGGGATTTACGTTTTCATTATTTACCAATTTCTTGGAATGGATACAGGATATATACACAAAGAAATTTCAACAACCAATTCCTCCTATTAGATTTGCTCTTTAAGCTCCATCCACCTTCTCGATTGCCCCATGTCCTCATTCCAACCAAAAAAGAAAAGAAAAAAGAAAGACGTAGGCAATTACAACGTTGGTTGTTTCAATTATCAAACACCAAGCTAGTCCATCAGAGCTGTTCCAAACTACTCAATTCATTGAAAATTTTATTGAATCAAATCATAATTACACCGTTACTTAATTTCTGGCTATGTTTTCACCCAGCAACCGATGTCGTCACCACTAGCTCTGTGGCTCTACACATCAAGTCTTACCTAAATAAAATGATACCGTCTAGGCCTACCATGATAACCTCCCATAATAGCTGGTGTGAAAAATCGCGACCTCGGGTGAATATGTGCCTATGGGTCCTGTTAATTATCTGTTAAAATGTCCAATTCAACTAATGATACTTAACCTTCTAGATAGAGAGTTTTGTACGAAGTTGCTACTTATTTTATTAAGATTAGAAAAATAAGAAAGCCATGATTGAACATCACTTTATTGATCGAATAATTGAATTTAAATTCAGCAGAATAACAAAAATTTATCACATTATCTTGTGTCCTTGTTACAATCAAATGGAATTATCTAGTGTTTTTTCTTTTCCTTTTTTTAGGGATAAAAGGCTTGAAAAATCAGTGTTAGAAATTATGAAAAAAAAGAAAAAAACTCATAAATCTTTTTATGATAATTAGAGAAGAGAGATTTGAATGTTAGATAGCTTTGTCAGTTACAAAGCTCTAAACAAAAAAAATATTTTTATTTAAATACTTTATAGCCAGACATATTCAAATATCCTAGATTTCAAAGTCACTAGGATCTAAACAACGACATTAAGAAAAGAAAATAAAAGTGGGCTCCAGTTAGCTCAACTGGTAAAGTCTCTGATGGTTGTATAAAATATTTGGGGTTCAATCCCCACCTACACAAAAACCTGATTGATGTCTTAGTCTAATGATAAAGAATTATTATTAGGAGCGGACACCATAAGTTGAAAATCTCTCCAAAAAAAAAAAAAAAAAGCTAATAAAAACAAAACTCAATTGTGAATATAGAGGCAAATAGAAATAGTGCACCGATCTTGTGTGGAAACTCCCCTCAGTCAGTCTTCACCTAAACATTCTCCAAGAAAGTATCACTCTCTCCATGTCAACTACTTATTTGGTGAGCCTTTCCAATCAAAGTAGGACACAGGTAACACCTTAAAGTCATAATACCCTCACAAATTTCAATAGCTTGGCCAGCTCCTTTAAATTTTATTTATCCTGAGTTTTTCAAAATTCAAATTTCATTCTCTGTCTCTTCCAGTTCCAACCGATGGTAATCCACCAGATGGCGACGATCTGACGACCCCGAAAAGAACCAATATCTTCTCCACTTATACTCTACCATTTTACAAAAACCATGGTCTTTGACGATTCCAACAAGTTTTTTCTCAGATTTGCTCACCTAAAGGTAATTTGATCCCATCACTTTTTCAATTCATTTAATTTCGTGATTTTGATTAAAGTATTGTTGAAATTTTTAAGGTTTTTGATAATGGGTATGAAACCCAAGTTGGGTGTGCATGTGTCGATGACCAAGGACAGGCGGGTTGCTGGAGGCAACTCTTTCTTCTTTTTTATGGATTTTGTGAGTTTGGGTTGGTGAATGCCAGAGGCGATGACTGGTGGGCGTTTGATGTTATTTGGGTTACAATATTATGTCTAGCTTTTGCTATGTCATAAAATTTAAAGGAAACACAAAGTTGTTTTACTTACAAATTCATTCAAATTTCACACTCATAATAAGAGAAAATGGAATAAGGTATAAAATTTGATTCTGTATTCTCTTGCTTGAATTCCGCTTTTGGACCCCTTGTCACACTTGGTGAACATGATTGCTTCCTTGGTTTTGGTATGGGTTCTAGATTTTGTTGAATTGGATTATTATTATGAATTTCTCTTTGGTTTGTGAATTTTGATGGAGTGGTAGTTGCATTTGTTTACTTATTACTACTAAAATTGGTGGCTAGTTTTTGGTTTACAATCGGTGTTACTTTGGTGGTTTTTGTTGATTAAGTTGATGAAATGGTTGGTCTTTGACTTGGGGTAGCAGATCTCAGAGGGGCTTTTGGATTTGGACGTGGAGGATTTGGATTTGGTTTTTCATTGCTTGCCTTTGGTGCATAAATATCAACTTTAATTTCTTCCTTCAATTTTGGGTTGAACCAGTGTGTACTCTCTTAAGCTTAATAGAAAGAACTTAATCTTGGAATCATGGCTGAAGTTTATCATGATTTATTTTTGCTCTAAATTGACCTCACTAAAGTCTTTTCTTTTCCCAATCTTTATAGTTTTGAATTTTTGGATTTTGAAAATTTCTCTGTTTTGGTTGCTAAACTTTTGATGTTGTCTACTATTGTGTAGGATACTTGCAAAATCGGCATCTAGCTTCAAACATGGACCAGGACTTGTATGTTGTGACAGCACTATTGGTAAAACTACAATTTTATGGACTAAGGCTAAAGCTCTAGTTGCTCAGAAGCTATCATTGTTTAAATTCTATTTGTTTAACATAGCTTGAAGACATTAAGAAGGAAATTGCTAGGAAATTTTTTCCCATTTAGATTTGTTAGAGTAAATCTTTTGTAAATGTTTTTTTTTTTTTTTTTTTTTTTTTGAGTTAGTAAATGATTTGTTATTATAGCATAGAATGGTTATTCATGTATAGACTTGTGAAATGGCTTCTCATATGTAATACATCCTGTCGAATGGATTTTGTAATGAATAAATTTGACAGTTTTTGGGCAATATCACTTGAGATGTCTATACGTTAAATGTTCTAACTTCTTATACTAGATTTCTATAATGTCTAATGAATTTTGGCCTTTGTCTTTAGCAATTTTCACCTCTTTACATTTTAAAGAGGCATATGAATACAATTGACACTAATATATTTGTGTAAGGATGTAAATTTGACCATATTAAAACATTGAAAATGACAGTGAAGATAAAAACATGAATTGAAAAATGATCTTAAAGCTAGAATGTAGTTATAACTAAAATTCTTTTGTTCCTATATCCTGTTTTGGTAGCCTATAAGCATCAGTATTCAAGGGAATGCTAAATAAATTTTTGAGAATGATTTGTTATAACCAGAACTTGTGAACTTTGATCGCTGAACGTTTAAGCTGTTTGAATAGTTCACAAGTCCATTACAAATACTCAAATACTATTTAAAAAACTACTATAATCAAATTACACATGAAGGAAAAGAAAGTGGCAAATAAAACCATAAAGACTAAAGTGAAAGAAACATTCATTCTCACATATATGATAAGTGTATAGTTAGCAACTATTAGTTGGAATAGTTTCATAAGTCAGCTACAAATATTGTTCAAAAAGCTATTACAAATTGTGCATAATGCAATCTAAATAAAGCGGCTAGAAGCTGTGCATAAAGCCATCTAAAAAGCGGCTACAAGCTGTGCATAAAGTCATCCAAAAAGTTGTTTGTCTTGAAAAAAAAAAAACTATCCAACATGCTTCACAAAAAACTGTCCAAAAATTTGTCATAAAAGCTATCCAAGATTCTTCAAAGTCTTATGTCATCCTTTGATGTGTTAGAGCTCTATATAAAAAATATCATAATTAAAAATAATAATAAATAAAAGAATATGATGAACTTTAGTTATAGAAAGTACTTGATTCAATTGTGGCAAAAAGAAACTTTCTTGAAACATTCTTGTAGAGCTAACCACAGGGTAATCACAACACATCTTAGGTGGAAAAAACAAGGCTGTAGATTCTCCTAGACAAAGAGGAATAGAAACAAAATTAAAATTAATTGATAAAACTAAGGAAAACAATATTTGAATTAATAGAACTGAAATTACCATGCATTATAGAACTAGCTTATGGAACTTGAGAAGTGGTTGCACGTTTAACTTTTTTTTTTCTTTCCCTTTTCCAACAGACCTTTTATTCTTTTGTTGGTTACTCCCTTCATTCTCACATGTGGTGGATCAAGAATTGGCATATCACCAACTAAGCAAATTTGTAAATCATCATCATTTGTAAGATCTTCTTGATGACTTTCTTTACCAACATTTTCTACCTTATTCATAGCCATAATCATCTGTTCAGCCTCCCATGTCACTTCACTCAACTTCTTTTTGACAAATTTGGTCACCTCATTGTAGGAAGCAACTTTATCCAAAAGATTATACCCCATATGACTTAACTCACTCATTCATAATGCATGAGTAGATTTCTCATTTAATTGACATGAATTAGCACAAGTCAACCTCTTCTTTGCATCTCTTTTCCATCTACTTGATATATATTTGTCTGGTATCATGTTCACATTATTCACAAGAAACACCCTTAAAGCATGGCAACATAACAAGCCCAAAGTCTCAAATAACTTGCAATCACAACAAATAGTCAAATTAGATCGGTTAAAATGCACAATATGCACCCTGTTACTATCACCACCAACTAGTGAAAAAGTAAATTTATTATCATGATGGTTAGTTTCAACACAACTCAATCCTGTACCTAAAGAGAACACATCTTCAAACATTTTAAACAAAACAAGAGTATAAACATTAGCAGCATGCTTCAACATAATTCCATACCTGTTAACTTTTGTAGGTACACCATTCTTGCAACGGAAATCTTCATTTGTTTCTTCTTTACGCATTTGTGCGACTTTTTCCTCATAAAATTCAATAACTTGAATAAGCGGCAAGGAAGTTTTCATGATTTTATGAAAAACACTATTTGTGCTCTCACTTCGTTGTGTAGACTTCATCTTTGCTAAAAAGAAGTCTACATTTAAACTTGGACACCACTTTTCTCAAACATGGTATAATTAAGCCAATCATTATTTTGTTGCTTATGCCTCTCAATCATCTCACTCCAAGTCGTCTTAAACTCCATTACATTCATATTTCCATATAAGCATTTATTGAAACTTTCATGGAAATCATGATTGCCGTAAAGTCCAGCAAGTTTTTTTTTTTGGCATTTTGACTAATATGCCATAAACAAGTCGATGTCGGGACTCAGGAAAAAACCTCCTTAATTGCATTTGCCATTGCTTGGTCTTGATCTGTAAAAATGGATATTGGTTGTTTACCTCCCATTGCAGCCAAAAAAGTCTCAAACAACCAAATAAATGACTCAATAGTCTCATTTACTAGAAATGCACAACCAAATAAAATATTATTCCCGTGATGGTTAATCCCCACAATTGGTGCACAAATTAAGTAATAAGTTGTACTTACTGGTTCGATAAGTAGTATAAAAAATAACAACATCTCCAAAAGAGTCATAATTTAATTTTGACCTACCATCTCTCCAAAAGAAATTTGACATTCTATTATCTTGATCTACTTGCATTGAATAGAAGAACATTGGATCTTCACTTTGCTTTTTTTAAAAAATGATTAATGATACTTTGCCCATCTCTAGCTTCAATTATTTCTTTTTTTACTGTCTGCAAGAAGTTGTGACAATTCGCCTCAAGAACCCAAGATTATTTGCACCACCAACTTCCTTTGCTAAAAAGGAGTATGACTTTGTTGCTTTTTGTCAGAGACGTTTTTACGATAAGGGCCGAAAATGCGAGAACCGCCCAAATCTCCCTTTGAGTTCTTTAGAAGTGTTTATTGTGGAGAATCAAGCCCAAATTTTCAAATAATAATGAACAAAAGGATAATGGTGCTTTGACAAGAGAGAATCAAAATGCTAATAACAAAATTGAGAGAGGTTGTGAGGAAGAGAGGGAAGGTTCCCTTGTACCCATATTTCCAACCTTAAGGTTCAGAATTGTGAGAATGTTTCCTAACTCAATGGGTTTTTGCTCTCAAATTTCAGCTAAACGCGGTTCAACAGATCTGAAACTTCGACCCACAGTCAGCGAGAGGAGGAAATTGAGAGAGGTTGTGAGGAAAAGAGGGAAGGTTCCCCTGTACCCATATTTCCACCCCCAAGCTTCGAAATTGTGAGATTGTTGACTGGCTGAATGGGCTTTTGCTCTAAATTTTTAGGTATGTGGGTAAAACATGGTTAGTTGATTTTGAATCTGATTAGGGCCTTTTGTATTGAACTTGGGGTGCTCTAAGTGACTGTTTTTGGTCAATAGAAGATGCTTTGAACCCTAAGGTATGAATAAAAGAAATTATGGTCAGATTTGATTTAATTGGGTAAAAGGGATGCCTTGATTTTTGCATAATTTGGGAAATAAAGTAGCCTAAATTCATGGGCTAATGTTTCCTAGACATGGCAGGTCCTTGGAGATTGCATTTGGTTGTTTCAGCAGACCAGGCCATCCACTTAGGGTTAGCTATGTGTTTTACACAAAAAATAGTATAGCAGAAAAGTTGGGCCACAGTCACCCAGTGCATAAAAACTATTTTGGGAAGAAAATTTCAGGTATAAGACCTCCTCTATGAGCCTAAGGTGCTATCAGTGTCCCTTGCCCACTTGATAGCACGTATGTGTTAGGCTCATGCAAAAGGTCCAAAAGGAATCGACCTATACCCTCCAAACCACACTTCCTCAATTTCCCCCAATAAGTCACATAGGCTTGGGTCATGCTTAAAAGAATAAAAATAAAATATAATACATGAATTGAGCCCATAAGGAAGTCGGGCTTGGTTGAATTGGGCTTGTAGAAAATGTGTTGCGAAAATGGGCAATAACATTAGCCCCCCGAGCATGCATGGCGCTTGCGGCATGCGTGTGGGTAGTAGTTGATGTTTCCCATTACTTGTAGATGTTGCGGGTTTGGGAAGCATACCTAAACGCTCTATTTTTTGTTGAGTATATACGAGTTGATGAAGCTTGCTTGTAGAAATGTCGTGCGTCATGACACTGTAGACACTTAATTTTGCACCCATAATTTAATCAAGGAGAATGACTTGAATGACCAATCCATGTACCCCAAAAATCATAATTGCATTACATGCCTCAATTTGTTCTTGCAGTACATGCATCATTTTGTCTTTTTATTACATGCATTAATTCATTTATTGCATATCATAAAAATGATCTTGAGATTCTAACGGTCGTAGCGGTGTTTCCGATTATCAAATCGGACTACCGGATCAAAAGATATCGCATGATCAAGTTTGCACGGCCAACATGCATTATGTCTAGGTAGAATCGACCCCGCATGATCAATTTAAATTAATTCTGATTGGTTAAACAATTAAAATTAATTAAATAATTTTGTGATTGGTTGATAATTAGTGTTTAAAATAGGAATGCATGCATGGAAATAAAAGGGATGATTGGATAACAATAAAACTGTGGATAATCTGAACTTTATCAAGATTTATTTTAGGATATTTATCTACAAGATAATTGTCCTTAAATATCCTGAATTATCCAAAAAAGAGATGAAAAATCATAGGCGGAGGATGAAAACGCGTCTAGGTACAAGGACTAGCCAAAAAACCCTAGAAGAGGAGTCCAAGTGGCACCCGAACACGAAAGTGCATTCGAAGCCATAGGGCCAATTCTGCACTTTTGGAGTGCTGAACGGCACTCTAAAAGGGCCGAATTTCCCTGATGTGGGCTTTGGCCCAACGGCCTTCGGGTGACGATTATGCATACCTTTTCTGATATTTTCACAGAAGGATGCGACCGGATTAAATCCCTAATCGTCTATACCTATTTTTTAGAGTCTTCTGGCCTTTATAAATAGAGACTGAACCTCATAATTCAACACCTTTTTTTTACGCTCTGAGAGGCATACATTTTTTACTCTCAAACCACCCATATTTTCTGATCCCTTCTCTGAGTGTTGCTGCTTAAATTATGGTTTTTAGGTTTCAAAAAGAATTGCATAAATTTCTTTAAACCTTAAAACATCCTCTCAAGAATAAAGAGTGCTCATGCAAGAGGTTGTTTCCTTCACCCTTTTTCTTGTGATGTGATGATGAATGTTATATCTCTTTCTTTTTCAAATATCCATAACATGAATTTTGAATTGTTGTTTTGTTAAAGCATGATTGTTTTGTATGTGATTGTTATAATCTTTTTCTTGAATGTCGATAAATCTACATGTGAACAATTATTTTTCTTAAAACAAAATAGATCTGCATCTTTATAAGATGTAGATCTGAATTTTTCTTAATATAAAAACAAATCTACATCTTCCTTAAATGTAGATCTGTGTTTTCTAAAAAATAAAAAATAAAAAGATCTGCATCTTGATAAGATGTAGATCTGAATTTTGCTCAATATATATCTATATATATATATAAATAGATCTGCATCTTTATAAGATGTAGATTTGAATTTTTCTAAATATAAAAAATAGATCTGCATCTTTATAAGATATAGATCTGAGTTTATCTTAATATAAAAACAGATCTACATTTTCCTTAAATGTAGATCTAAGTTTTCTCAAACAAAAAGAGATCTGCATCTTTATGAGATGCAAATCTAAATTTTTCTCAATATCCAAAAGTGGCAACCAGCCCCGATGCTCAAAGTTTGCCCTAATGGCAGGATCAAGCTCATCTAACAACACCTTATGCTCAGCCCAAATCTTTCTCTTAAGGTTAAGTGTCTCAAAGGTCTCTTGGTTTTTCTCACTCGGAAACCTCTCACTATCAAAAGACGAAGTAGGAGGTGGGAGTGCAGACCTATTAGCTCTAGTCTTCCTAGGCATGATGCTAGGGTAAGGACAAAGACACAAGAGAAAGAACCAAAAAGAACAAAAAGAAAAAAACTAAGGGTAGACTGCAAGTTAGCACCAAAAAAATATAGAAATAACAATCTATATGATGCATGAACGGATAAATGTCATGATGCATGTTTTAATGCAGTGATAACAAGTTCAATTTAAGTTTAGAATCTCAAAATTGGCTTGAGCATAGAGTTTATAACAAAAACCCCAAAATTTTAAAAAACCACTTGTTCAATTTGTACTAAATTGACCAATTGATCATCACACAAGTTAGAAAGTAGTTTATAATGATCCAATTAATCAATCCAATAAGCCAATTTCATCAATTAAATTCATTTTGAACAAAATCCCCAAATCGGGTAGTTTCAAGCCCTAGAATTTTCAATTTCTCACAATACATCAAATTGATCAAATTAAATACCATAGATCATGTTTATAACATCCCCCAACAAAAACCCATTGATCAATTTCAAGGAATATGGCTTGAATCATCAAAAACCCCAATTATGCATAGGTTCGAAATTTCCAAAAAAAATGCATGAAAAATGCATGAAACTCAAAAATAAATGCAAAAGAAAGGGTAAAAGAGTGTTACCGGCCTTAGAAGACAAAAACTTTGCAAAAAGTTTGAGAGAAAACGACAAAAAATTGGTTTGGAGCCTTGACCAATTGAGTAGAGAGAGAAAGAGTTGAAAAACTTTTTGAAAAAGTGGTTTGAACACGTGAAACTCAAAGTTTCAAAAAAACTCTTTACACGATTTTTGATCGATCGAAAAATAGATTCGATCAGTCGAAAATGCTTCGATTGATCCAACACCAATTGAGCAATGATCGAAACAGATAGAGGCTGACCAAAATTTTTAATCGCAATTTCGATCGGTCGAAAAACAGACTCGATCTATTGAAATTCTAGAAAAATCACAGTTTTGAAAAACAAAACATTTTTATGCAAAAACTCCTCAAAGCATTGAATTTTATGAATAGAATGCATGAGTATGAGATGAAATGCTTTTCAAAAACACATGTTTTGAACCCAAATTTCCCAAAAATAAGATTTTCAATCAAGACCTTTATATATTCAAGTATCAAACATGTTTTGCAAAAACTCAAGGAATTTTCAAACTTGGTTGGCCAAACCAAAATCACACATCAAAAACATGTACAAAGTTTAGCAAATAGTAACTTGTGTGGTGTGTGCAACTAGCAAAAGTTTGAGATACATGTGAGGTGATATGTAAATAAAAATCAAGCACGAAGTTTACAAAATTCATCACATAGAATTTGAGAGAGACTATCACCTAAAGAATTACATCATATAACTTCCACATCTCCTAGAATAAAAGCTTGCAATCATGTAAGTTCCTTGATTTGCCTCATATTGTACACACTAATTTTAATTGAGCAGAAACTTATAAAAATAGTCGGGATAATGTACACACCAATTTTATTTGATTGATTTAATTATAGTCCAATAATGTACACACCAATTTTAGCATTTAAACTGAGGCTACACCTTATTTTCTTTTTGTGCATATGCTACACTTTCTCAAACACAAAATCTTACGATATGCACTAAGGTGTTCATGATTGGCTAGTAAACAGTGGTGAGATGGTTATTTATGCATTTTTCAAAAGGATCATGTTCGACAATCAAAGGCCTGTGATTTCAAGATCAAGACAAAGTGATAAAAAACTATAAACATCTTTCCCACACAACATGCACTACAAAACTTCAACTAGTAAAGTGTAATAAATAAGCTCATCCAAGCTAAACAAGGTACAATGACATGTTATGTGAAAAAAATTGACCAACCTTATTTTCAAAACCAAGAAAATAAATACAAAACACAATATGCTCCCTTTTTCCTTTTTTTGTTTTTTTTTTTATTTAAAAAAAATAACAAAAATAAACCTAGAATGAAATGCATGAATGTTATGCAATGCAAATCCTAAAAACAAAGAAAACAAAAACCAAAGAACAATGGTCACAAAGAGTAGAACAATGAAACACAAAGACCATGTCAGAAAGACTCAATTAGATTGAGCCTTTTGCATCCAAAACTTTTTAGATGCACCTCGAGCATTGGAGTTCTTATTTACATTAGAGTGATTTCCAACTCCAGGATTGGAATAAAGGTTAAGAGCCTTTACTAATTCACCAATAAGTGCCATAGGATCTTGTGCTTGAGGCATATGCACTTTTGGTTTGTTTGCTCGCTTAGCAGCTTGTAGCTTGTAACAGTTTGGATGAATATGCCTAGACTTTCCACAAAAATGACAAACTCAAGCAGACTTAACTTGCAACTTGCCTTTAGGAGGATTATGAGCCTTAGGTTTAGAATCTTGAAGATCAACCCTAATCTTCCTAGGAGGTGTAACATCTACAGATTTAGTAGCCTCACTCGCAGGGGGTTCACTAGAAGGAACAAAATTTGTGAAATGTGGTTCAGGCACAGAGATTCTTTCTACAAAACCTAAGCCAGTTTTGTCAGAGGGAGACTTTTGAACACTCAGCATATGATCAAGTTTGGAGCTTGCAGACCTATTAGTTTGTTCTCTAGCAACAGATAATTCAAGTTCCAAATTCTTAACTTTATCAAGCAAAAGCATATTCTAAGTTTTCACATTGTTCAAAAGTTTATTAGCATTAAACAGTTTCACAAGCAAATTTTTCTTATCAAGCTTAAGAGATGCAATTTTCTTCAAGCCAAGACCAATAAAGTTTATTGTAGGCTTCTTGAAGATCTACATCCTCAGAGAGTTCTCCATCAAAATGGTTCTCTTCAACAGACAAGCTTTCATGGACTACAACAGTAGCAGTGAAAGCAATAAAGCTTCCATCCTCGTCAGAACCAAACTCATCATCAGAAACTTCATTATCACAAAGAGTTACAGCCATAGCCTTACCCTTAGATCTCAAATATGTAGGACATTCAAATTTCATGTGACCATACCCTTGACATCCAAAACTTTGAGGACCCATAGAATTATTAGAAAATTGACCAACTTTTTCCCTAGGTTTCTCAGTGTTGCTAACCTTAGTGAGATCATTCTTCCTAAAATTTCTAGGTTCAGCAGTGTTCTTACCTCTTGCCTTTCTGTTGTTGTTTCTAAGGAAATTCCTAAAGTTCTTGGCAAGGTAAGCAATCTCTGTAGTAGAGATCTCATCATTAAATCCACCAACATCAACTTCATCAACTGACTTAAGAGCCATTGATTTGGATTTGCTAGTTTTGGATAGGTCCAACTCATAGGACTGAAGAGATCCTACAAGCTCATCAACAGGGATGGAGTCCACATCCTTGCTCTCAGTGATGGTAGTCATTTTGGGTCTAAAATCTTCAGTTAAAGATCTAAGAATCTTCCTAACAATTTTAGGTTGATCATAGATTTCATCCAAGTTGTATGCAGAATTAACGATGTCATTAAGTTTAGCATAAAATTCATCAAAGGATTCATCATCAGACATCCTAATGCTTTCAAATCTGGTAGTTAATTGTTGCAACTTAATAATTTTAACTGCCTTTGTGCCTTCATGCACAGTCTAGAGGATATTCCAAGCAGTATGAGCAACCTCAACATTAGAGATTCTCTTAAATTCCTCCATAGAAACAGCATTGAAAATAGCATTCATAACTTTGCTATTGAAAGTGGCTGCTTCTTTCTGAGAAGTTTGCACAATGAATTCTGCAGCAGCTCGATTCCAACTTTACATAAAACATATACTCTGAGCAAGTCTAAAACAAGACTAAATAACCTATTTTGATCATGATTTTCCAACAATACAAATTAGAGTTCTAATACATTAGTTCCTAAGTACTTAGAAACTAACAAATATAAATCTTGTAATTTGGAATGAAAAAAATGATTTGTACCTCGAGGATGCATATGACTTTGTACCTTTCTTTGATAGGTTGTGAAAATAGCCCTTATGCGGTTATGAATGCTTTGATATGTTGAGGAAAACTTGCTAGAAAAGTCCTTGCATACCTTGTAGTTAAGCAGCATAGCTTTGATAGATTGTTCACACTTAGTCTCTTGAGAATGACTTGCGATTGATTGGATATGTTGTGAATTTGATTTTGCATTTGCAAGGGCAAGTCAGTAGACATGTTGCTTGGTTGTCATGCTTTTGCGGACAAGCTTTGGCTAAGCACACATCTCGCTGGCTGTGCACTATTTTTCAGTGCTTTATTGACGAGAGGTTTCATAAACAGCAGCTCATGTATAATGAAACTTGGCTCGCCGCTTGATAGCCGACTTATACTCGACATATATTAGGTGGCTACTTCATTAGTTTCAAGAAGCCCCCACATATGGGCTATGTTTTCATGCATTACAGCTCATGGTGCACTTGTTTGTCACCATTTCATTGAGGTTGATTGCGTTCTCATAGACAGCAGCTTGGATAAAGCTTGTATTGCTGTCATCTTTTGAGGATATCACATTCTTGCATATAACAACTTATGGAATGACAATTTTGCTATTTTCTTAAGGAGTTTTATCCTTGCGTAAAGTGAATTACCATATGGCAATGAGGTAATGGTTCATTGGCTTCCTTGTCGCTTTACGAGGTTTACGCATCGGCTTTCTCAACCTTTTAAGGGCTGGCTATGTCCTCGCATGTAGCAGATCACCGTGCTTGAATTTTAAGATATTATGTTGGCTTCCCTACCACTTTGTGAGGCTTGCCGTTAAGAAAATGTTGGTTTTCCTTACCTTGTTGAGGGCGTTGCATTCTCGCAAGTAGGGGTGTCGCCACATATGAATGATATGACATCTCGTCGGCTTCCTAATCATTTGATAGGGTTTACCTTTGATGATGTATTGGCTTTCCTACCTTGTCAAGAGCTAGTCATGCCTTTGCAAGTAGGGGTATCGCCATAATGAAACATCTCCCTGGCTTTAGCTTTCCCTACCTTATTGAGAGTATTTTTTTTTTACCCTTCCATGTAGAGGTTTTTCTGTAAGAGTAATTTGTTGGCTTTCTTACTGCTTCGCAAGGTTTTTCATTAGGAGAAAGCATTGGTTTTCCTTACCTTATTAAAGGCATTGCACCTTCGCATGTAAGGGTCTCACCATGTTTGGATAATATGATAGTTCGTCGACTTCCTAATGTGTTTTAGGGATTGCCTCCGAAAATTGGTATGAGCGAGATATATTGTTGTCACTTATGATCTTGTGCAAGATGTCAAAGCGATGAACGATATGCTCCTTGATGGAGTTGGCTACAACCATTGCCATTGCTTTTATTAAGTGGAATTGCTTCCACCCACTTAGTGAATCACTTAGTGTGGCGAAGACTTGAATGCACCCATTCAAGGGTGGATAGATAAGTCCAGCGAGATCAAGCCCCCAAGTGTGGAACGCTTTGGGACATTCATGTCTTGAAAATTTATAGGATATGCCAAGATTTTTTGGTGGGATTTCTTCCTCCCCTAGTGTTCTCCATATGGCTCAAAGATAATTTCTGAAAATGGAGGTTCTCCTATATTCTATATAGAGGGCAGAATGTGATTCTTCTTTGTTGAAGATTTGTTGTGCCGTAAACAGCAACTCCATACTTCACTGACTTGACTTCTAATTTTGGGACAATGATAGACTAAGCATCGGAGATGTCGTTATAGGGTTGTTTCATCCCAACATAACAGCTTTTCTCCCGCACTTCAATTAACCTCTTTGTCAAAGACAAATGGTACCGTAGATAGCAGCTTCATATTTGGCTTACTTGACTTCTAACTTTGGGATAATGGTGGGCTAAGCATTAAAGATGTTAATGTAGGGTTGTTGCGTCCCTAGCACAACAATTTCTCTCGTTTTCCTTCATGCCGCTTATTCCAAGCTTCCACATTATACTAAGATTCCGCTCGAAGATCTTTGGAATGAATTTCTAGCAACTAGCATGTGATTTTTGAGCTTTTTAACCTCAATATCTAGACCGAGGTCTAGCAAAGAATTCTTCAAAGGCGCACGCACAAACCCTTCTTATTAGTTGGCTTAGTTACGGATTTCATTTGCAAGAGTTGAGTGACAATAATGATTTTCTTGAGGATGGCAACATTGGCACTTCCCTTTTCAAGCATAATCTTGAATTCAAGAATGATTAAGGCATTGGTATGGCTTGGAATACATGCGCTTATCGTGACTTGAGATATATGAACATGACATAGCTTAGCGTGCATAGATCGACCGTGATTTTGGATGTGTGAGCTTGTCATGGCTTAGAGTGCATGAACATGTCACAGCTTTGATGAGAGGAAATCAAGTCCGGCCTTCCTTCTTTGTTGGATGCTTCGAGAAGGTTTTCTCTTTGTCCCTTAGTGTAGTTATGATTTATATTAGTAAACGTGAGGGATTTCACAATTTGCTCCAATACCAATGGGCTTGGTCTGTGATCGAATGCTATAAAAGATTTGTGCCCCCTCATCCTTCACCAATTGGTCGTTGGATAGATCTGTAAGGCACATGGTCCGATAAGTGGTATCAGAGCTCGGTCATAGGTTCGAATCGTTGGAGCCGCATTGTGAGGGATTTCACAATTCGCTCTAATACCAATGGGCTTGGTCTGCAATCGAATGCTATAAAAGATTTGTGCCCCCTCATCCTTCACCAATTGGTCATTGGATGGATTGGTAAGACACATGGTCCGATAGTAAACAATAGTCATGGCTAAGCATTAGCATAAACAACTTGTAGAAAATATTTTTATAAAAAACTTGAAGGATTGAAATGGTTTAAGTGATATATAAAAAAGATGAATTAGTAAAGAGGAAGCTTGAGAGACTTAGCTAAAGTGTGCTTTGACAATAGCATATCACTCGTATGACTTCAAGACTTGGTTTATGAAATGTCGCTACTTGAATACTTGGTGTGTTGAATATCTAGCAACTTGCGGTGGGCTTAGCTATGACCTTTAGCTATTTTGTGAAGACTTCATTTAGTGGTGATGCCAAAAATATTTAGCTACGAAGGGTCGCACACAGTAGCAATTATTGTTGTGCCAAAATGAGTTAATCACCCGCGGTAGCCCCTATATGCTCGGCGCTAACTCAGCAACAATACAACTTGATGTATGGTATGTCTCTACCTTAAGGCTTGGTGTATGGAATATCTAGCACCTTGCAATGGGCCATTTAGCTATGGCCTTTAGCTATTTGGTGAAGACTTCATATAGCGGTGATGCCAAGAATATTCAACTACAAAGGGTTGCAAACAGCGACAATTATTGTTGTGCCAAAATGAGTTAATCACCTGCGGCAGCCCCCATATGCTCGGCGCTAACTCAGCAATAATACAATTTGATGTATGGTATGTTGCTACCTTAAGGCTTGGTGTATGGAATATCTAGCGCCTTGCGATGGGCTTAGCTATGACCTTTAGCTATTTGGTGAAGGCTTCATTTAGTGGTGACGCCAAAAATATTCAGCTACAAAGGGTTGCAAACAGTGGCAATTATTGTTGTGCCAAAATGAGTTAATCACCTACGGCAGCCCCCATATGCTTGGTGCTAACTCAGCAACAATACAACTCAACAATAAAGGAAACATGTGTTGAGAAGATGTTGAGGATGAGCTTTTAGCTGTTGTCGTTGGGGTTCTTGGTTTTGAAATTGATGTTTAGAGCTTTGCATTGTTGATTATTGGTTAGAGCCGTCATTCCCTTCGCAATTGGACTTGTGGCTTACCATTTTTGCATTTTCAAGCTACAAAAAAAAATTGTTCACAAATATTATATAAAACAAGAGATGTAGGATAATTCATCGATGAGAATGATAGCTAAAAAATAATATAGATGAATGGAAGAAAATTTTTCCCTTAAATAAGAACGTTGATTCTCCCTTCATCCTTCACTTCTTGGATGGCTTCCAAAGGTTGGAGCAATTTCATCGTATGAATTGGATCATCTCCAATAGCTCAATGAGCTAAGGATAGAACCTTTTTTAAGCTCAACTTCACAATGCTCCTCTTACACGGCAAAGTATCATATGGTTTCTCTTGGAACGACAAGTTGGTGTGAGAAACACCATCTTTTTGCTAGTTTCGCGTCTTTGGATACATGATTTTTCTTGTTTCAGCTGCTTGACTCCCCAGTGGAGTAGCCAAAATGTCGGGGACGTTTTTGCGACAAGGGCCGAAAATGCGAGAACTGCCCAAATCTCCCTTTGGGTTCTTTAGAAATGTTTATTGTGGAGAATCAAGCCCAAAATTCCAAATGTATAATGAACAAAAAGCTAATGGTGCTTTGACAAAAGAGAATCAAAATGCTAATAACAAAAGTGCAGAAAAAACATAAAAATATAACAAGTCTGAAACTTCGACCCACAATCATTGAGAAGAGGAAATTGAGGGAGGTTATAAGGAAGAGAGGGAAGGTTCCCCTGTATCCATATGTCCACCCTTAATGTTCAAAATTGTGAGAATGTTTCCTGGCTTAGTGGATTTTTGCTCTTAAGTTTCAACTCTATGGGGAAAATGTAGTTCAACAGGTCTGAAACTTTGACCCACAGTTAGCAAGAAGAGGAAATTGAGAGAGGTTGTGAGGAAGAGAGGGAAGGTTCCCCTGTACCCATATTTCCATCTCCAAGCTTCAGAATTGTGAGATTGTTGACTGGTTGAATGGGCTTTTGCTCTGAAGTTTCAGGTATGTGGGTAGAACGTGGTTAATTGATTTTGAATCTGATTGAAGCCTTTTGTATTGAACTTGGGGTGCTCTAAGTGACAGTTTTTGGTCAATAGAAGAGGCTTTGAACCCTAAGGTATGAATCAAAGAAGTTATGGTCAGATTTGATTTAATTGGGTAAGAGGGATGCCTTGTTTTTTGCATAATTTGGGAAATAAAGTAGCCTAAATTCATGAGCTGATGTTTCCTAGATATGGCAGGTCCTTGGAGATTACATTTGGTTGTTGCAGCAGACCAAGCCAGCCACTTAGGGTGAGCTATGTGTTTTAGGCAAAAAATGGTATTGTGTTTTAGGCAAAAAATGGTATAGCAGAAAAATTGGGCCACAGTCACCTAGAGCATAAAAGCTGTTTTGGGGTAGAAATTTCAGGTACAAGACCTCCTTCATGAGCCTAAGGTGCTACCAATGTCCCTTGCCCACTTGGTAGCACATATGTGTTGGGCTCATGCAAAAGGTCCGAAAGGAATCAACCCATACCCTCCGAACCACACTTCCTCAATTTCCCCCAATAAGTCGCATGGGCTTGTGTCATGCTTAAAAGTATAAAAATACAATATAATACATGAATTTAGCCCACAAGGAAGTCGGGCTTGGTTGAATCGGGCTTCTAGAAAATGTGTCGAGAAAATGGGTATCAACACTTTTATACCCGCACCAACTATATTGCTAAGTATATTCCCATGTCTACTATGCACCTTTCTACCTGATCGCAAATTACCTTTCCTCGGGACTTGCAAATTCATGAGTATGTATATTGTTGAAATGTGACACAGTCCAAATATCATTCTTCACATCAAACCGAATCCTAGCACAACAACCTGTCCTTGTCTCTAATTGATTGTATTTTTTCACATCAAAAGCATCTTCAAATTCTTTAAAACCTTGTTTAGAACACACAAATTCTCTATGCCTAACAACATCATTTACTATTCGTCTAGCTGCTTTTCAAATGCTAAACCCCTTCTTTAAAGCATATTCATTATACATGTTATATGCTTCTTCTTCGGAACTCACTTGCATTCCTATTTTGATTTCACCACTTTCAACAAAAGTTACATTCTCAATATTTTCTCCTTCATCATTGCCTCCATTCACATCAATGACATTCTCAATTTTTTCTCCATCATTGTTCTCAGCCACATCAATAACATCTCTTTGAACTCCATTGCATTAGTCTAACGCAAACAAGAAAAAAAATATAAGCATTGCATAGAAACAATTAGAAAAGACAAAGGGGAGCTTTTAAAAAATTAAAAGAAAAAAAAAACATATACTAATGCTCCTGTATCTCAGCCATAGACACGCAGAGATAGTAAACACATATATGCTAATGCTCATATACTCTTTTGAAATCATAGATAGTAAACACACAACACACAGTAAATACTATGATGCCCAGACAAAGGGAAGGGGGCAATGCTCCTGTATCTCAACCATAAACACACGACACACTCAACTGGGCATCATACCCATAATCAAAATATAATAATTTCCACCTAACTCAAATACTAATAGAGTATTTACTGTATTTCCTCAAATGCCTTTTTTTTTTTTTTTTTAATATGTAATATTTCATCAAAACTTATATTACAAATGAGAATGAATTGTTAAAAATTAGTAATTCATACTTGTTGATCAAGAATCAAATCCTCCAATTAAAAACAAAGGTCTTGCATAGCAACAATATAGAAATTAAAAAAAAAAAAAAAAACTAATGAAATTGTTCAAAATGAATAAAAAATGGAATAGCCACTTAACAAACTTACTATTGATTCAATAAGGCCCTAATTAGAAATAAAGGAATTGGGTTCCTTTTAGGAGGTCATTTGATGAATTGAAAAATAAATAAAGAAATAAAGCTACAAATAAAAGAAGTGGACGAACTTTGGCAAAGAAATGATACAACGCAATAACAAAAAAGCCAAAAATGTGACTTCAAAATATCCTCATCATATCTAATCACATTTTTTTTTTTTTTGGGTGGATTTTGAAATAGAGGTAAGATGGGTGGTTGAAACAGTCGGTCCACCACCATTCAATCACAAAAACCTCTACTTTGGTGTTTCACGGTGTTGTCGTTAGGCTAGAGCAGTTGTTGGAACTTTTTTAGGTGGAGCGAGATTGTCGGCAACGGCAGATGTGATTTTCCGTCAGTGGCTAGAGGTGATAGAGAGTGTAGTTCTTGTTTTTGAGAGAGTTGTGTTTCTGAATATTGAAAAAAAAAAGAAAAGCGTTTGGTGTTTCAGTGACAAAAAAGTGGAAAAAATGGCAAATTATTGAAAATTTTAAGGGTATTATGGTATTTTTATTTTGCTACATATGTCCAATTTTTAGTAGGTAATCTAACCAAACAAGTTGCTGACATGAAAAGAGTGTCACATAAGATACTTTCTCAAACATTACCACCTCTCTCCATGTAACTGAAGACAACAGGAAACTGCAATGCACTAACTTCTATAACGTCATCAGAATCATTACCATGTGCCTCCGTGAGTTTCATTATTTTATTAGCCATTCATTATTTTAAGTTGAACTCTTTTTAAAAGACCATTGATTTCTATGACATTTTACATCTGATCGAAGTCAAGGACAAATAATAATTGTAACCTTTTACATCAGTCAAACTACAAAAAAAAAAAAAAAAAAAAAAACAGTGAATTGTGTTTATAACTATTAAAAGTTGTCTTCACATGGTTATTAATGGCAAGTTGGCAACTTTAGAATTGCTTCAACAAAAAGCTTAAAACCACAAAATTTTTCACAACTGTTATGTGGTAGAGTATGATTAGTAAAGAAAAAATAGTGAGTTTATATGTAAGTGATAATTAATTACTCGTAGTCTGTCACATCAGAATTGTGACAAAATAATTGTGAAATAATTTAATCTTAGAACTACTCTTACTTCAACCTTCCTTGACAAGAAATTGTTGGTTTAAGTGATGAATGGAATTGTGAACATTCAAATTAAAATGATATGGTTATGGTCATGTTAAAAGGTGCCTCCTCTATTAAAATAAATTTTATAATGCTTATAAAATAAATAAATTTTATAATATTGTCTATTGAGTTTTTATAAAATGTTGATCTACTTTCGATTTAAAGTCGATATTTGTTTTATGGAATATGCTTACGGGCTTTAAGGACAACCCTTAAAGAGAATAAAATGAGTCATATACATTTCGAAGAAACAAAAATAATAAAAGTTAAAAAAAAAGGAACCTTTTTAACTGAAAGCTTTAAGAATTCCACATTAAGGATTCCACCTTAAAACAGTTGCCTTAGAGCACTGGTATTCGGGATGTCAAAAAAGTTCTATTTTGCACCCTAAAAATATACTTTATCTATTTTACGATCTCATTTTACAACTCACCAAACATCCCAATTTCTATTTTTACAACTCATTAAAATAATTGTTGGTTTAAGTGATGAATGGAATTGTGAACGTTCAAATTAAAATGATATGGTTATGGTCATGTTAAAAGGTGCCTCCTCTATTAAAATAAATTTTATAATGCTTATAAAATAAATAAATTTTATAATATTGTCTATTGAGTTTTTATAAAATGTTGATCTACTTTTGATTTAAAGTCGATATTTGTTTTATGGAATATGCTTACGGGCTTTAAGGACAACCCTTAAAGAGAATAAAATGAGTCATATACATTTCGAAGAAACAAAAATAATAAAAGTTAAAAAAAAAAAAAAGAACCTTTTTAACTGAAAGCTTTAAGGATTCCACGTTAAGGATTCCACCTTAAAACAGTTGCCCTTAGAGCACTAGTATTCGAGATGTCAAAAAAGTTCTATTTTGCACCCTAAAAATATACTTTATCTATTTTATGATCTCATTTTACAACTCACCAAACATCCCAATTTCTATTTTTACAACTCATTAAAATAATATAAACTATACCAACAAATAATATAAACAAATCAATTCTCATTTCTCCTTTATCTATTTTTTATTCTTTCTCTCTCTTCCTTTATCTCTTTTTTTTTTTTTTTTTCTTTTTCCATTATGCTACTGCCTACCAGAGTCTTGCTCTCCTCTCCGTGCTTTCAGCAACAAATCCATCCATACCAAAATCAACAAGCCCAGAAACCAAATCCATCCATACCCAACCTTAACAAAGCATCCAAACCCAAATAAACATAGACACATACTAAAATCACCCAAAAACAACAAAAAAATCCCAAATTAGATGAACCCAAAACCACCAAACCCACCACGATGCCACTGTCGCACCACCACAACAAACCCAGCGCCGCCAACAACCAAATCTAAACCTAGCCAAAAACTCAAATCCAAACACAAATCACTGTGAAACCCATACCTCCAACCCAAATCAGATGAACCCAGCGCTGCCGTGAAACTGACATCACCGCTACACCGCCACAACAAATCCAACGCCACCATGAAACCCATACTCATCAAACCCAAGACCCATGGCAAGTTGCTACCCATGGCCCCACAAACCCAAGACCACCCACAGCACCACGACCCCACGCCGATCTAAAGTCCACCCACCCAATGCTGTCTTAAGAGAGAGAGAGATAAAGAGAGAGAGTCTTCATCGTGAGAGGAAGAGAGGAGAAAGCGTGAGAGAAAGAGATGAGATAAAAGAAAAAAGAAAAGAAAAGAGAGGAGTTTGAAGTGAGGAAGAGAGTGTTTGAGATTAAAAAAATATATTTTCTTTCCATACTTATGAACAATAAGGTTGCATATATGCAACCTTACTGTAGCTAGGACCCAAAAAAATTTGGGTTTACATACCCGGATGTGGAATGATTTTAAGGGTGTTGATGGTAAAATAGCAACTAGGGGGTTTTTTTACACCCTAATGCTAGTGCTCTTAGGCACTAGCAATATCTTATTTTATTAGCTTTTGCAATTTTCCAATTCAAGTGGGACTTAGAACAATTTTAAAAATAAAATATATATCTAACAATTTGGAATAGCGCTGCAATAAATGATCTATAGCAGCGAATGTAGAAACTGCAGGGAAACTTGTATTTTTTGTAGTGAATGGAGGAAGTATTATACTTTTATACATTATAATAAGGTTGATCACCCGCATTTATTCTAATTTTGTGGAAAACACCTACAAATGTTTATGGCCATCGTTATTTGGTAGGATAGAAGAACCTCAAACCAAAAAAAAAAAGCATGACAATCATGCACATATGCACCTAAATATTAATGTTCAATGGCAATTATGGCATGACCTAATCTAGGGGTGTCCAACCCACCCGCCCAACCCGATTGTACCCAACCCAACTGCTCTGACGATTGGACGAGGGTCCCGACCTTAAAAAACCCGACGTTGGCAGGTCAGTTGTGTGTCTCATACTCCAAAACTCGTGAAACACGACTCCACCGAAAAAAAACATCAAGTTCGACGATTTTTAAGCTTTCCAGCGACTTCTCCAGCTAGATTTGGCAACTTTTCCAACTAGATCTTGCAGAGATACTCCAGATCCGACGAGTTCTTTGCATGATTTGGTGGCAATCTCTCCAGATCTGACGAGATCTTTGCCAGATCTAGCTAGGTCTCTTCAGATCTTGGATGGATGTTGCGAGATCTTGTCAGATTTGAAGAGATTTTGCCGATTTTTGGCGATTTTTAGCTTTACCCAAAACCAACCGCTACCCGATATTCATTTGAATCGCCAACTCGATAGTCTTACAAGTTAGCTGCGGGTTTGAAAACTCCCCACTCGATCTGATTGGGTTGGTTGCGAGTTGGGCACAAACTTAACCCATGGACAGTCCTAACTCTTTTATTTTTAAAATGTGACTTGTAACTTAATTTGCATATTTGGATGTTTTTGATAGAGACATGCATGGTTCAAATTTCTCTACTCCAACTAAATATATATATATATATATATATATATAATATGTGTATCAACTAATGTTTACGAATTAACTAGTTTTAATTTGAACGAAACATTAAAATTATTTGTTGTCCACTAATAACAATCCAATTTGTTGTGAAAATCTCAAAATCCAGTAGCTTAATAAACATTTCTTTGACAAAATCGTAGAAAAATTTAAGAATCGGTTGCCCGGTTGGTAAAGCAGAAACAGCATTATTAAACGCACTGACAAATACAATGACCATTTAAGTCATTTAAAGCAACCATTCAGACAGGAGCCACGTCTACAGCCTGCACATTCGGCGACCCATCACACACAGACACCTACAAATGTCAACACAAAACTCTCACAGACACAGATCTTTCACTTCAACTCACTACTAGTCTCCCTCCTATTGACCAAAACACACACACACACACACAAAATATGGGTAACTGCAGTGGCTACCCTTCCGCCCAATCCCAACTCCCCACTGACACCACCACCACCACCACCGACCACGACGGCCCAACCCACCACCGGGCCCAAAACACCGCCGCCAACAGCAACATCAACATCAACATCATCCCACCCACCACCACTCCCCCAATACTGGGCCGGGTCTTGGGCCGGCCCATGGAGGATGTACGGTCTTCATACACATTCGGCCGCGAGCTCGGCCGAGGCCAATTCGGCGTGACCTACTTGGTCACCCACAAGGACACCGGCGAGAAATTCGCGTGCAAGTCAATCGCGACTCGGAAGCTAATCAACCGAGACGACATCGATGACGTGAGGCGCGAGGTTCAGATCATGCACCATCTCACTGGGCACCGTAACATTGTGGAGCTTAAAGGCGCGTATGAGGATCGGCACTCGGTGAATTTGGTGATGGAGCTGTGTGCCGGTGGAGAGCTTTTTGATCGGATTATTGCGAAGGGGCATTATTCGGAGCGAGCGGCGGCCGGGCTTTGTAGGCAGATCGTGACTGTTGTGCATAACTGTCATTCGATGGGAGTGATGCATAGAGACTTGAAGCCTGAGAATTTTTTGTTGCTGAGTAAAGATGAGGATTCGCCTCTTAAGGCTACGGATTTTGGTCTCTCCGTGTTTTTCAAGCCAGGTGAGTTTGTTTTTCTTGGTTGCTGAGAAAATGTTTGAGAATCTGAAATTGAGGTTTTTATGAGTTTAGGAATTGGAAATTGGAATTTGTTGTGAATTTGAAAACAACGAATTCTAGACTAAGTTCAGTTCAGTATGGGTGATCTTTCCTTATTGAATTTGTGAATAATGAGTAAGAGTCGTTGAATGTTTGGTTGTGTTTATTGAAAAAATGCGTCTCATTAGATATGGGAAGGGTTTTTGGTATTGTATATTCGATTCTTTGGGACTAAGAAAATTGAGAAAATGTGTCTCTTTTGCTTTCTGTACATATGTTTTTTTGGCTTCTTCAATCTTCTTGCAATGAAATAGTTTTTTGTAAATAAAATTGTCTTACCTATAAAAAAGAATTGAGCATGTTAGATTTTTTTATTTAAGCGTCGAGTAGTAGTTCATCTCAGTATTGGAGCAGGTGGAACTGAGTTTGAAACCTGTCTTCACTCAATTTTGGATCCCACATATCGAATCTTTAACTATTTACCATTCCCAATTAGTTTTGGTCTTTGGGGATGAATAGCAATATAAAACCAAGAAGTTTGGGATTGACAGCAACAATGCAATGGAGGTCGCTATGGTTATAGTGATGACATGTCATAGGATTGATGGTTTATTATAACTCAATAGGATGTGAGTGGAGTAATTGTGGTTATGCCTTGAGGTGGAGAACTAAGATAGTAAGAGCTATGCTTATTGGAGGGGAAATCTTCATGGCTTTACCTTGTTCAAGTAATTGCAAATGACAACAATTTTGATGCATTTTAATTCCTTACATGTTTGGTTCCGCCAATCTCACTGTGTACACTTAGGATACAAATATGCAAGGCAAAATTCAGACTAAAGTCCACTTTTGGTCCTTAAAGTTTGGCATTTCCATCCACTTCCATTTTCATTTTGGCCTTGCCATCCATTTCCGTTAGTAATCAGGTGACAATTGGCATTGTATGGTTGACATGGCTTTAATAGACGCAACTTATTTGGCACTTAGCAGTCAAATTACTAACATAATGGATGGAAGTGCCAATATGAAACTGGAATTCAAACATGAATGGCCAAAATGAAAATTTTGAAATGTAAAGGGTCAAAATGAAAACATCCCCAAAATTTCAAGAGCCAACAGTGTAGTTTAGTAAAAAATTTAGTTGTTTGCATTGGTCATTATAGGTTTTCTGTTTTAGCATTCACTCACATGATTTGAAAGCATGTGCTATGAAGCTTTGGACATTACAGGAATTTTCTGTTGAAGTTTATTTTGAGGCTTATGTTGATGGATCAGAGCTTCACTGTTTATGCGTGTGTGAGTGCAGGAAATGTATTTAAAGATCTGGTCGGAAGTGCATACTATGTAGCACCTGAGGTGTTGCGCCGAAATTATGGAGCTGAAGCTGATATTTGGAGTGCTGGGGTGATACTATACATTCTGCTTAGTGGAGTCCCACCTTTCTGGGGAGGTATGGTTATTGTCCAGAATGAGTAACAAACCCAAAACAAGATGGATTTTATGCTTTGAGTTTCAAATTCCATTTGTGTAGTGCAACATGACCAAACTAATAGGTAATGAATGATAAGCCAATATTCAGCACAGATGATTGTGTATGGCCCCCACCAAAAAAAAAAACCTTTGTTGTGAATTTGTAATGATGATTTCAGTTTTATTACCCATTTGCAGATCAGTTTGTAAACAGTTCTTGGAGGCAGTTCAACAGTGCATTCTCACTTTACTTTTTCTTGCATATGCAGAGAATGAACAAAGTATCTTTGATGCTATTCTTCGAGGACATATTGATTTTTCATCTGATCCTTGGCCTTCCATATCGAGTAGTGCCAAAGATCTTGTGAAGAGAATGTTACGAGCTGATCCTAAAGAGCGGCTTTCAGCAGTTGAAGTTCTTAGTAAGTTTTAATTGTAAAAGATTGTCTAGACATGAATTAGGGTTGGGAAAGGCAATATAGTGTGCAATGTTGGTAAAAGCGCGCTTAAGGGCGAAGCACCAAAGCTCAAGCTCTTTTCACCTCTAAAGCAAGAAGTGCGCCTTTTTGCGCTTTTTGAAGCACGCTTTTTATATTTTTCAAAAAAAAAAAAAACTAAATTGTGGCCACAGGATCTTAACACTATTGATATATGCCATTGCTTTGGTATATAAATTCAATTTATGGAGTGCTGCTATACACTTGCATAAGACCCATTTGGGAGCCCAATCACTCCTCAGTCCACCATTGATCGTAGATATTGACTAATTCTTATTTTCTTATACTTATTAAGTGGTTTAATTATTAACTAATATTAGTAATTAGTCGTAGCACGTTATGGCTACCGGAGATTCATGAAAGGATATTGACGGAAGTACTCATATCTAGCTTATCCAAAAAATAAAAATGACTTGACTTACAATTTTTGGGGTAAAATTGAAAAAGGATGGGCTTATATAAATGTTATATGAATTATATAAAATGTTTTATTTCAATTTATATGATTTTTCAATCACTTGATTGTTGTATTACCCATTAATAATTATTTTCAAATTATCAAATTATTTTTTTTAAAATGTGCGCTTCACTTCAATCAGCCGTGCACTCGCGCTTTGCTCCTAGGCTCTAGGAGGCCCTTGCACTTAAGTGCACCCGGCACTTTTACTAACACTGATGGTGTCTTCTCAAATTCTAAGACTATATCAAGTTGTGTATCCCCTTAGAAGTACATGCAAGCATTTTCCTAGCCAACAGAAGGGGAAGAAAGAGAGAAAAGCATTATTACATTTGTGTGTCCTGGCTTGTTGCTCTATATGCCCTTACTTAAAGAGATGCTAAGAATTTCTTGCATTCTATAAATTAGAGATGATGCTCACACACTGAAAATGAAATGCAGATCATCCATGGATGAGAGTAGATGGGGATGCATCTGATAAGCCTCTTGATATTGCCGTTTTAACTAGAATGAAACAATTCAGGGCAATGAACAAGCTCAAAAAAGTAGCTCTAAAGGTGAGAATATCTTTTAACATGATCTTTATAGTCATCGGTAATTTTTACTCATAAAGAAAACAGTCATCCGTAACATCTTTTTGATAGGAAGGTACTACTTCATCATCCCCAAAGAAAAATATATATATTTTCCCCTCAAAAACCTAACTGGCCAATATATTTATGAACAAGAAAATGTACTTTCTCAAACGGTCAAACTGCATGTGAACATCTCCCATGGCATAAGCATTTCATGTAAACATCTCCCAAGACATCATCATCCAGTCTTTCATGGTCTAAAAATTTCTTTGTTTTCTTCAGGTAATTGCAGAAAATCTTTCTGAAGAAGAAATTATGGGATTGAAGGAAATGTTTAAATCTATGGATACAGATAACAGTGGAACAATCACTTATGAAGAGTTGAAAGCTGGTCTTCCAAAACTGGGTACCAAGCTTTCTGAGTCTGAAGTGAAGCAGTTGATGGAAGCGGTAATATCTCTGGTCTCTTTTATTTTCTGCTTGAGCTTAATGGCACCTTTAATTATTTATCCTCATTCCTATAAAATTACTGTGAATGTTTGGATGGCCGTTATTGTGCTCTTAGAGCCTTAGCCTTTTATCAATTAATATTACGTCCAAAATTTTCAACTTTTTGGCCACTGATGTGAATGACATTCTTGGCTTCTGGCATCTTTGCACAGAATCTGGAAACTAGTAGGATTAAAAATTTACTTAATTCATAAGATGGAGAAATATATTTTGTTGGATGACATCATTATGCATTTTATGTTCATTTTTAGTGACAATAGATGAAAAGTTTCATGTGTATAATTCAGAGTATGGTTAACTCATAAAGGCCTTAACCAAATACTTAGGCTTGCTACTGTATTCAATTTTTATACAATTGTGTGTCAGAATATTTTGTTGAATCCTAGGGTATTTTTTTTTTTTTTTTCTTATAGCTTGGATGATTGGATCTATATCCATTTGGCATTTCTCCGACATGTCTGGTACCTTCAAGTAGATGAATCACCTCTTTATCGATGTTGGTGTCCATTTCATGGCTAAACCATTAAAGTTAAATTTATAGTTTTCCCTTAGTGCTTTACTTATATATATAAAATTCTCCATTAATGCGTTGTCTTGATTTCCACAAATGAAATATATATCCTTTTTTGTCCGTGCCATTGCATCTCATCCAGCTTTTGCATCCTAGTTGTAGTTATCTTCATTTTCAGGGGTATGATTCTTGATTCACTGGCATATTCGATCACACAATACTGCTGAAAATATATTCATTTCATGTATGCCACAATTGTGACCGTTTATGAACCTGCATACAAGATGTGGAAACAGCTATTGATTGTATTATTATATTTTCATTTTTAAGAGCTGTTTTTTATGTCTGCCTTAAATATATGAAATGCATGTGGAAATCTCATCTTGATGAACAAGTTTCTAGTTCTAGTTCTACTAATATAAAGTGCATTATTGCTTTCTCAGGCTGATGTGGATGGAAATGGGACAATTGATTACCTTGAGTTTATAACAGCTACCATGCACATGAATAGAGTGGAAAAAGAGGAACATTTATACAAAGCTTTCGAGTATTTTGACAAGGACAGGAGCGGGTAATCATCCTTTTATTCTTATCTCTAATGTACTTACCACAGTTTCTCATTCCTTATTTTGACGTCAACATAGGTATTTCATCTTGGTTTTCTGTTCCTTGCTTCTAATTTTAGGTACATTACAATGGAAGAGTTAGAGTCTGCGCTTAAGAAGTATAATATGGGAGATGAGAAAACGATTAAGGAGATCATTGCAGAAGTTGACACAGACAACGTGTGTTTCTTCTTTCTTCTTTCTTCTGTCTATCATTTTTCATTGTGTCAAATATAATCAGACATTGTAGAATAACATATGTGCATGGATGAAAATAAAGATAAGCAATTTGATTATTGGAGTTTGTATCCTGAAAGAGGCAAATATATGCCCTTTGACTTCTGATATGTTCTGACAAGTGTAATCATGGCTGTTAATTTTAATCCAGAAAACACTTGTAGGGGTCTGTTTGGATACCGCTTATTGCTGAAAACTGAAAACATCGTAGCAAAATAATTTTTAAATGTGTGAATAGTACCGTGGGACCCATTTATAATGAAAATTTTGCTAAAAAAGAGGTTTGTGGGTCTCGTGAATAGTGCATGGAACCCAGGTTTGGATGCAAATGCTAGACGTGTTTGCTATCCAAACGCACGCTTGATATGTTACATTAATGATTATGCTTTTTAAAAGCAATGCATCAATAGGAGATTTTAAATTTTTATAGCACGAGAAGATAAAATTCTTTGCCACAAAAACAAATCCTGTGACTCTCTAAACCCATTTAATTTCGTAACAGCCCAATATTACTTCTCCAAACTGCTTTCACGACTTTATATTCTGTCCCAACAAACTGTAGAAGTCCATATTTCTTGATGACTAATGGTTTTCAACACCGAAATTGTATTGCAGGATGGAAGAATTAATTATGATGAGTTTGTAGCCATGATGAGGAAAGGCAATCCAGAGTTGGTCACAAACAGACGACGTAAATGAACTCAACAGGATTTTGCCGGGATCAACCAATCCTGGCTGAACTGTTTGTTAATTTATATGGGTTGTGTTACGATTCAGATCACATGTTCAATCTCATTATGGCCACCTCAGATTGCAACAAAGTCCTTGCTATCTGAAATTGATAAGGGATTGCTTGTGGCTACTCTACACTGGAAGATATGGGCTAGACTGCTGTCAATTTGTGGGATAGTTTAACTGTTTGATCTGAGATTTCTTCACCTATTAGACGCTTGAATGTGTTGGTAAATACAAAATGAAGAACTCAAGTGCCCGTGAGGAAAAGGAGGAGAGAAGAAAAATGAGTACCAGTGCTGTTTTCATACTTATTTCTGAAAAATTAACCATTGTCCTGTAGTAGTGAAGTGTGAAATTCCAGGAACATGATTGATGCGATTTATATATTATTGGAGATGTTGCCTAAACAGAGTTTGGACTGTTGGGTAATATCTTTATCACATTTGTGCATATACTTTTGCAGATCAGTTCTCAATAGTTCTTGTAATTGCAATTTTAGTGGTCATTTGGTGAAGAATTCTTCAAATCAATGGGTAATTATTGGATACTTTCAGAGTACCATAAATGTGTACTTTTTTCTCTCACATAACTATGGGTCTTATTAATTAAATTTATGGTGAGACTCACAATTTATGTGAGATGAGAGAGTGCATTTATGGTACTTTCGGAGTATTCGATAATTTTTCCAAATCAAGGGGAAACGGAATTAAGAACATTCATATTTGGCTCTTCAGAAGCCATTAAGAGCCAAAATAGAGAGTACCGAGCATAAAATCATCCCTATATATCCGACTCTTTATCACTGTACGATTATTCTATGTTTGGTAAAATGAGGAAAATCTATGTAAACCATTTTTGTATCATAGAAAATAGGGATGGAAGTGAGAAGGTGCAAAAGTGGTAATGGAGTGGGATATTCTATGGCTTGGTAAAGTGGATAAGTCGAAGGAAATGAGAGGTATGGAGTTGAGTGTCCGTCCTTATTCAGATGGGCCTACTGACCTTCATTGCCCCAAATATGGGTGGAAAAGTGAGTTGCAATATGCACCAAAGGAGGATATTTGTATTGTTCCCGACATGGTTAATCAAATTTCTTCTGCTTTTTGAATTTAAAAAAAAAAAAATTTGTTGCACCTTAACAATGAAAAATTTATATAATTTTTTTTTATTATCAAAATATGGCCAGAAGGTTTTTAATCTAGTTGAAGGAATGTGAAAATAAATTGAAATTTTAAATTATATAAATGCGTGATTCATTTATTGGAGATAATGATATAATATAAATTAAAATGCAAATTTTAATTTTGAATTTTCAAAGAAATATTATAAAATAATTAATGAATAATTGAAATATGCATATGCTTGTTTAGTTCTTATACAAAGCTATAATTGTAATTAGAGTTTAAATTGTGAAATATCTTTTATTTTCTAATACCCGATTTCTTTTTATTTATTTTTATTTTATAATTCAGCAATTGGGAGAAAGAGATTTGAACATTAGATGTCTTTTTTGAAAACACGATGAGCTAAGAGCTATAAACTAGGTGAACTACAAAATTTTTGGCATAACAATATAAAATAAATAAAAATAACACTCATTTATCATAGAAGATAATAATATTTATTTCCTTTATCTTACGTTTTAATAATTTCTATATTTTGTTTCCTCCTACTTTTTATATCATCTTACCATCCTACTTTTATATATCCTTACCAAATAGAGCCTAAAAATTCTTTTATTGGAATCTTTACACCAGAAAAATCTCCAAAAGAACAGAAAAATCCTTATAGATAAATACAATTTAATTTAATGAACATATTATTTTTTCATGAATTTTTTTGGAGATAGGTTCAAGTTACACCTGGTGTAACTCTTTAGAGTTACACATTTTTTAAACCATTGGATTTAAGTAGATCCAACGGTCAAAAAAGACACTCATTAATGCTAATATTCTGATTAGGATCTCATTAATTATCCCTTATTTATTGCATTTCATACCTATTTCTAAAACTAAAAAAACACAAATTGAAGCTACTATTCAGTTAATACTGTCATTAAAAAAAAAAAAAAGATGGTTTTAATTTTTAATTGATTAAGCTACTTGATATAGTTTGTTTTACCGAATTCGTTAAAAACTTCCCAAATTGAAGACTACTCCTTATAATTTTCTTTTTCTTTTTTTTTTTTGGGAGAAAAGTCAGCACTTTGCAGTAATTTCAATCACCAAGTGAATTTTTTTTTCTTTAAAATACAGAACATGGTGAATTTTGGAAAATACTCATATAATGCCTGCATTGAACAACCACATTTCAATGGGAATTATTCATCAAATAACCTTTTCTTCTGTGAAGTGTGTTTGGTGAAAATGTGACAGTGTTTAAGGAAAGAAGAAAAATGGATACTTCGGCAGAGGACTGTTTAGGCTTTGCAGAGTTCCATGTAAACACAATCTTAGATTCATTGTGGAACTGTTGCAGTCGAACCAAAAGAAAGAAATAGAATCAAAAGAAAGAAATAGAATAAGAAGGAAGAGAAATTAAGATTGATAACACGTCCTATTTAGAAGCATTAGACAACGTAATAGCAAATTCCATATACAGATTCAAAATTATCTTTAATCCTTTGTTTGTCTTTCGTCTTTCCTTCACATTACTCAACAATTTAGAAGTTTAAATTTTGAATAACAGTTTGTTTCAATGCTTTGATTATATTTCACATCCTATAGATTTTTTTACATCTTGTAACCCTTGTAATTTCAGATACAATTGAATGAAGGAAAATTTCAATAGAGGAGAGTTGAGATGTCACTATTATAAAATGGAAATAATATTTGTTATTTGTCAATCTTCATATCCTTCACTAAAGTGCCATATTCACCAAGATGCTTCTATCTAATTAGGCAATATATTATAACAATTAAGAAGTAGACGTAGTATAGGTCAATTTTGAACACATATTTCTCTCTATTTTTGGCCATTTTCTATTGATATCGGTTTCTTTTACTCTGGATTTTCATTGTTGAGTGAGGGCTTGGTTATTGGCAGCTTGTGGGAGGTTTGATATTGTGGGTCTTCAAAGATATAAGTTCAGTAGCTTTCATCCGTCTTAGAGGAAGATGATAGTATGATATACATAAAAAAATAAATAAAAAATAAAAAATTCACGATGATAATATGATATACAAGTATTTTCCAAAATTCACCATGTTCTATAATAGCATTAATTGAATAGTAGCTTCAATTTGTGTTTTTTTTTTTTTTTTTATTTAGAGATAGGTATAATGAATATTAATGAGAATATTAGCATTAATGAGTGTATTTTTTGACCGTTGGATCTACTTAAATCCAATGGTTTAAAAAATGTGTAACTCTAAAGAGTTACACCAAGTGTAACTTGAACTCATCTCATTTTTTTGTAATGAAATACTCTTAGAACTTCACATTATAATAGGTTTTTTTTTTGTTGTTGTTGGGGGGGGGGGGGGGGGGGGGGGGGGGGGTGTGGTGTGGTGGGGGAGGGGGATTGTGTTCTCCTAGGTTTAGTTTTAAAAAAAAAGTTAATTGAGTTTTATTGAGGATCTCCACCATAATGGTTTTTAAGTTATAAGACAAAACTTTGCTTTATGTAGTTAGCTATAGGGTAAAGCTTTGCTTTATGCAACTCCACATGGTTCTAACATGCTTCATGTAACTTCATATGGGTTTAACACATCAGACACCACGTTGAAACTCAAAAATAAAAAGACTTTGCTTTGTATGTAACTTCATAAAAATTACACAATTTTTAAACTGATTCAAAAACTTTGCTTTATTTTGAAGTTGGGATCAGATTGGTTAAGATGAGAGTGCCCGTTTGTCGTAACTAGGCTTTGGGGCATTTTTTTATTGCGAGAGTCAACCACTCATCACATGCTGTTAACTGCCTGAAGGATCATGGTCTGCACATTGGCTCAATTTTCCTTCTTAAAGAAGCGACTTCCACACATTCCAATATTAGCTTTCGATGTGGGATTAGATTACCCAAGAAATTTCTTTTAGTCCCTCTAAAACAGCCCCATCAAATGAATCAATCCATCATCCTCATCCAGATTGTGAGCTCAAGACTAGTTCAACTATCTGTAAATACAACGGTGACTTTCGTGTTCATTGAAGCATCAATGCGACAATCATATATATACTAAATAAAATATTGGGACTCAAGAAAAGGGAGAGGAATAAACTACTGGAAGATTAAGTCCTCTAACCAAGAAATTAACAATATAATTCGAAGGACAAAATATGCTTAAATCCTTTATGAGATACCTATCGTTCTTTATTGAAATTCTGGTTCATATATCTAGAACTCTCAATTATAAGGTGATCATCAAAATAAATGTAAAAAATATAAGGAATTTTGGATTTGTATGAGAAAGCTTCAAGGCAACGAATGAAAAAACTACTCTTTTCTTCAGCAAATCTGTCTCCATGGAGGTCCAAAATTCTATAAAAATATTTCTTGGGGTTCCAGAGATAAAAGAATATGAAAAATATTTAGGTATTCTAGCAGTGATGGGTAGAAACAAAAGTGCTAGCCTTAACTTCATCAAGGAGAGGGTGTGGGGGAAAATTCAAAGGTGGAAGGAAAAATTATTGTCCCAAGTTGGGAAAGAAGTTCTTCTTAAAGCAGTGGTACAACCAATCCCCACCTTTGTAATGAGTTGCTTTTGCTTGCAAGTGGGTCTTTGCAAAGATATTGAGATGATGATTCAAAAATTTTGGTGGGGGCAAAGGGGTAATCGAAGGAAAGTTCATTGAAAGAATTGAGAAACTTTGTGCAAACCAAAAATGGAGGGAGGCATGGGGTTTAAAGATTTATGCAAGTTTAATTTAGCCAAACAACTTTGGAGATTAGTGCATGATACTAAAAGTCCGTTTGGATACAATTTATTTTTGCTGAAAACTGAAAACACTGTAGCAAAATAATTTTTTAAATGTGTGAATAGTGCCGTGGGACCCATTTTAATGAAAAAGTTGCTGAAAAGTGAAGTTTGTGGGTCCCATGAACAGTGTACGGGTGCACTGTTCACGGGAGAAAAGTCAATAACTACGGCTTAAAAAAAAAAAAGAAAAAAAAAGAAAACGAGCAAGAAGAAAACGCAGCCGTGAATAAGTTGGATCCAAACACTCACTAATTCTCTTTTCAATAAGGTTTTCAAAGCTAAATATTTTCCAAACGGGACTGTGTTTGAAGCAAAGGCATTCTCAGGTTCGTTTGCTTGGAAAAGTATCCTACATGCTAGGAAAATTATCTTACATGGAGCAAAGTGGAGAGTGGGAGATGGTTCTCATATCAGGATTTATGAGTCCAATTGGCTACTAGGAGAGTCACAAGGCCGAATTCTATTACCCCCATCCCCTACTTTCAGATCTGCCATTGTTTTGGCCCTAATAGATCCACTCACACTTGGGTGGAATGGCAACATCATTGAAAATATTTTCATGCCTTTCGAAGCCAAAAAAATCAAGGCTATCCCACTAGGAACTATCATGCAACCTGACTGTTTGTATTGGCCTAATATTAGAGATGGATCCTATGTTGTAAGCTCGAGGTATCGGTGGTTGTGTGAAGAAGAGAAAAATAAGTTTGCTTCGGTCTCCAACTCTGACAGTGCTCATGGTTTCTGGAAAAAAAAAAATGGAAATCAAATGTGCTGGGAAAAATTAAGTATTTCATGTGGAAAGCTTGCTCTAACGCCTTGCCTGTGGAGGAGAACTTGAAGAAGAGAAAAATCATTGTCGAAGACACATGCCAGCATTGCCCAACCTAGTCCGAATTTGTCCTTCATGCTCTCTAAGATTGTGCTTCTTTTCAACAGGTATGGGATGTAGACTTTAGATGGGTTGATTGTCTTTAAACTTCCAAGGGCTCCTTCAAAAATCTAGTGGATTTAATCCTCGAAAAGCCTCACCTGTTGGAGCTCTTTGTTGTCATCGCCTAGTTCATATGGTCAAGGTGAAACAAACTCAAATTGAAGGATGAAGCACTCCCCTTAAATCGCGTCGTGATTGAAGCTAAGAGATATTTATCTCTCCATCAACCGGTTAGGAAGACAAAGAAGAAGCAAACCCGGCCAACAAGAGTGAAATGGAAGCCTCTAGACTTGAATGGTTTCAAGACAAAATTTGACGGTGCCATGTTCCACGACTCTGGTGAAGCCAGTTTGGGTGTGGTGATTTGAAACCATGAAGAAGAAATTATCGCAGCATTATCAGGAAAAAAAAAAAAAAAAAAAACCCTAGCCACCTGCGGTCACATGTTTGGAATTACTAGCAGCTAGGCGAGCTGCCATTTTTGTCCAGGAAGTAGGTCTTCATGATTCCGTATTAGAAGGAGGCTCGGAAACTGTCATCAACTCCCTATGAAAAGGTGATATGTTTCAATCTACTTTTGGTCATCTTATTAAGGATACTCTATTCTATGTAAACTCCCTAAGGAGCTTTAGTTTTTCTCATACCTATAGGCAAGGTAATTCTATTGCTGATGCTTTGGCAAAGAAAGCTAGATTTTGTTCTGCTAAAACTGTTTGGATGGAGTCTGTTCCACCAAATATCAGTACTTTTGTTTCGACTGATAAGCCTTTTTCTTAATTAATAAAGCCTATCGGAGTGAATTCTCAAAAAATTAAAAAAATCTCAATCTTTACTCTAGCCTCAAAAATCTTCATAACGTCAAAAATATAAGTTTGAAAATTTTCCTTAAAAAGAAAATTAAAAACATGAATCACTCGCTATGGTCTCAATTAGGAACTAGGATGGAAGGAAAACTAAAGAGAAAAGAAAAAAAAAAAAAAAAAAAAAAAAAAAAGGGACAAACTAGCCAAATGTGCCAAAATGGGGAATAGGTTGGAAGGGTAAAAAAAAAAAAAAAACCAATTAACACCCTTGACTTTTGGGCTAATAATACCAACCAAGTCGAAAACTTTTCAAAACTGACCAAATTGATCCCTAAACTATTACTCATTTTCCTCATCTCTTTTACAGTAATTAGGGATTAAGTTGGAATTTTGAAATTTTTTAGACATGGTTGGCATTAGCTTAAACCTTAAGGGTGTTGACTGTATTTTATAGAAAAAAAAAAAAAAAAAAAAAAAAAACTCTTACACTCATTTTATTTTTAAAATTTTATACAATATCCATAATTTATGTATTGATATATACATTTCAAGAGGAGAAAAAAAAATGTCCACATTTAAAAAATTAAAACAATATAAAAATCACACTCATGTTTGTGTTTGCAATGGCTCTGAGGCCACACTATCAAGATCAAAGCTTGCCAAATGCTTAATAAAATAATAAGTCTAAAGATATGATTTTTGTCACAATTTGATGAAGTGGTCGATTGTGTTGAGTTCTAAGAAATTAGGAATTAATGTATTAGAACTTCAATTTGTATTTTGTTGGCAAACCATGATCAAAACATTTAGTCTAGGTTTAAACTTGCTCAAAGTATGTTTATTTGTAAAATTGGAATCGAGTGATTGCAGAATTTATTGGACTAAATCTGTAAGTCTCGATCGATCGAAAATTAGACTCGATCGATCGAACCACGTACAGATTTATTTTTCTGCAGAGTTCCAGTTCAGCCCAAACTCTATTTAAACGTCTTGGGGTTCAAGTAAAACTCTTATATATATAAGGGAAACCCTAGAACGTTTTTGAGACTTGAGAGAGAGAGATTAGAGTGCCTCTTGTGCCTCCTTTTATTAGGGTTTTGTACCCAAACCTCTCTAAGTCTTTGTTGCTCATATTTGCTGTTTATGTGAATCTCTTGTGAGATCCTTGAGGAGCTTTCCTTCACATAAACTTAGGGTTTTCAAGGTAGAGATATATCTACATCTTGATGATCAACAAGGTTGCAACCATTGAAGCTTAAAGAAAAACAAGTGAGGAGCTTGTAGCTGATTGAAGGAATACAAAGAAAGAAGTAGTCCGTGGACTCGGAGCCTGCGCGTGGTCGTGTCAAGAAGTTACTACTGGTGGGTAGCATTAGGAAGTCAAGCGGGGAGCTTGTAAGTCCTTTTGTAAGAACTTCAATTCTTTCTTAGTGGATTCCGTTTTGCCTTGAGGATCGGTGGGTAAAATCCTCCCCAGGTTTTTTACCGGTTTGGTTTTCCTGGGTGATCATATCATGTGTTATTTATTTTCCGCTGCTTTATATGTTTTACATGCATGATATGATTTTGTGATTGTTTTAACCTAGAATTGTTTAATTTGACTAAGTAACAACTTGGCTAATTAATCTAGGCTACGCAATCTAATTGTGGTTTAAGGGGTCTAAATTTCCAACAGATGGTACATTGATAAACAATTACTTTTATATGAACTCACCATTTACCACTTCAATAAATTGTGGAATAAATTGAGTCTTACACTTCTTGTTAATAAAATAATGTAAAACATGGAGATTCATCACCTACTTCCCCTTCAAGGACGACTATGATTCATCAAGATCACCTCCCCCCCCCCCCCCCCAAAAAAAAAAAATTGTTTAGGTCAAAGAAGTCAAATGTATTTGGAGGGAGTCACAAATCAAGGATGGGTTAATTCGGAGATTTGCTATAAAAACCATTTTCGTGAAATCCGCAAATCAAAAATAAAAAACACCACTAAGTTTCAAATTTGATCCTAAAGTTTTGATTCATGTCCACAGTATGGTTTCAAAATTACTACAATTTGAATTCTTGATTTGTAACTAAAATAAAGAAGTGGGTTTCAGTTAACTTTACTAGTAAAGTCTCTAAGGGTTGAATAAGAGATGTGAGATTTAATTCTCGCTTACATCAAAAATTAATTGGTGTCTTGATTTGATGATAAAGAACCATCATCAAGAGCGGACGTCATAGGTTGAAATTCTCTAAAAAAAGTTGTGGGTTCCAATTAGCTCAACTAGTAAAGTTTCTCCACTAATCCTGTGAGTGAGTGGCAAACTTCTGAAAAAGAAGCAGCAAGCTTCAATAGCAAAGCTATGAATGCCATCTTCAATGCTGTTTCAATGGAGGAATTTAAGAGGATCTCAAATGTTGAGGTTGCTCATACTGCTTGGAAAATCCTCCAAACTGTGCATGAAGGCACAAAGGTAGTTAAGATAAACAAACTGCAACAATTAACTTCTAGGTTTGAAAGCATTAGAATGTCTGATGATGAATCTTTTGATGAATTCTATGCAAAATTGAATGACATTGTTAATTCTGCTTTTAATTTGGGTGAAGTCTATAATCAACCTAAAATTGTTAGGAAGATACTTAGATCTTTAACTGAAGACTTTAGACCCAAAGTGACTGCCATCACTGAAAGCAAGGATGTGGACTCCATCCCTGTTGATGAGCTTGTAGGATCTTTTCAGACCTATGAGTCTGACCTACCTAAAGTAAATAAATCCAAATCAATGGCTCTTAAGTCAGTTGATTATGTTGATGGTGGTGGATTTGATGATGAGCTCTCTGTTACAGAGATTGCGTATCTTGCCAAAAACTTTAAAAATTTTCTTAGGAATACCAATAGAAAGGCAAGAGGTACTTACACCGCTGAACCTAGAAACTTTAGGAAGAATGATCCCACTAAAGTTAATAACTTTGAAAAACCTAGAGAAAAAGTTGGTCAATCTTCAAATAATTCTTTGGGTCCATAGTGTTTTGACTGTCAAGGGTATGGTCATGTGAAATATGAATGTCCTACATTCTTGAGGACTAAGGGTAAAGCTATGGCTGTAACCCTTAGCGATAATGAAGTTTCTAATGATGAGTCCGGATGTGATGAGGATGGAAACTTCATTGCTTTCACTGCTGCAGCTGTAGTCAATGAAAGCATATCTGTTGAAGAGAACCCTTTTAATGGGACACTCTCTGAGGATGCAGATCTTCAAGAGGCCTACAATAAACTTTGCAAAATTGCTGCAAGGGATGTTATGAATGTTGAACTTGGCTTGAAGAAAATTGAATCTCTTGAGCTTGAAAAGAAAAATTTTCTTGTTAAACTGTTTGATGCTAATGATCTTTTGAACAATGTTAAATCTGAGAACATGCTTTTGCTTGATAAAGTTAGAACTTTGGAATATGATTTATCTGTTGCTAGATCTGCTAGTTCTAAACTTGATCACATGCTGAATGTTCAAAAGTATCTTTCTGATAAATCTGGGTTAGGATATGTTGAAAGCATTTTTGATTCTGGACCACATTCCACTATCTTTGTTCCGTCATCTTCTTCTGTACCTTCCGTGAGTAAGGTTGTGAGTGAAATTGTCAAACCCCCTGTGAGTGAGGTTGTTAAACCTATAGAAGTTTCACCTTCTAGGAAGATTAGGGTTGATATGAGAGAGTTTAAACCTAAGGATTCTACCCCTTCTAAGGACAAGATGCATGGTAAACCTGCTTGGGTTTGTCATTATTGTGGTAAGTCTGGACACATACGTCCTAACTGTTACAAGCTTCAAGCTGATAAGAGAGCAAATAAACCAAAAGTGCCTGTGCCTCAAGCACAAGATCCTATGGCACTAATTGGTGAATTGGTAAAAGTGTTAAACCTTTATTCCAATCCTGGAGTTGGGAATCACTCGAATGTGAATAAGAACTCCAATGCTCGTGGTGCATTTAAAAAGTTTTGGATGCAAAAGACTCGTCCTAATTGAGTCTTTATGACATGGTCCTTGTGCTTCATTACTCTATTCTTTTGTGACCATTGTTATTTGGTTTTTATGTTTGTTTTTTTGTTCTAGGACTTGTTTGTTTTTTTGTTCTAAGACTTGCATTGCATTACATTCATGCATTTCATTCCAGGATTTATTTGTTTTCTCTTTTAATAAATAAAAAAAAAAAAAAAGGGAAAAGGAGAAAGCAAAAATATGTTTGACATTATGTTTCTTGGTTTTTGAAAATAAGGTTGGTCAATTTATTTACACATAACATGTCTTATGTACCTTGTTTAACTTTGATGAGCTTATTCATTGCACTTGACTAGTTGAAGCTTTGTAGTGCATGTTGTGTGGGAAAGATGTGTGTGGTTATTAATCACTTTGTCTTGATCTTGATGTCACATGTTATTTGACTGTCGGAATTGATCCTGTTGAGAAAGGCATAAATAACCATCTCTCCACTGTTCACTAGCCAATCATGAATACCTTAGTGCATATCATAAGATTTTGTGCTCGAGAAAGTGTAGCACATGCACAAAAAGAACATAAGGTGTAGCCTCAATTAAATTAAAACTGGTGTGTACTATTAGGCTTGATGCCAATTCACTTAATTCAAACCGGTGTATACTATTAGACTTAATGCTAATTCACATAAATAAGAGGCAAAAATGCAAGAAACTTACATGATTGCAAGCTTTTGTTCTAGGAGATGTGAGAGTTATAGGATGTAACTCTTTAGGTGATAGTCTCTTTCAAATTCTATGTGATGAATTTTGTAGACTTTGTGATTGATTGTTATTCACATATCACCTCACATGTATCTCAAGTTTTTGCTAGTATCACACACTACACAAGTTACTCTTTGTTAAACACTGTACATGCTAGTGTGTGTGTTTTTGGTCTGACCAACCAAGTTTGAAAATATCTTGAGATTTGTGCACAACATATTTGTTGCTTGAGAAAATTCAATGGGAGAATGATTGAAACTTGTTTTTGAGAAAATTGGGTTTAAAAATTTGGGTTTTTGAAAAAGCATTCCATCTCATACTCATGCATTTTTGTTTAATGCTTTGAGGAGTTGTTTTCAAAATTTGGTTTTTGTTTTTCAAAACTGTGATTTTTTCTCAAAAATTTTGTGAGCCTCTGCCCAGTTCGATCAATCCATTCTGATTTTCGATCGATCGAAAAAGTGCTCTATTTTGTTTCAAAATGACTGTTTCATTCGATCGATCGAATGTAATTTTCGATCGATCGAAAATCGTGGAAAAACTTTTTTAAAAGTCCAGATCTGACTTTTTCAAAGTTCTATTTCAAAAAGTTTTTCAAACTTTCTTTCTCTCTCCGACTTGGCAAGCTCAATAGTTCAAATTTTTGTCGTTTTCCTCTGGATTTTTTGCAAGGATTTTCTTTCCTCAAGCCGGTATGTCTATTTTACCCTTCTTTTTGAATTTATTTTCATGATTTCATGCATAAATCCATGCATTTGAGGGAGATTTTCGGACTTAGCATTTTTGGGATTTTCTATTAAATCAAGCCCTATTTTGTGCAATTGATCATTGGGTTTTTATGAGGACATGCTATAAACATGCTATAAACTTAATTTGAACCTGTTTACTGCATTAGTTCATGCATCACAAAATTGTTATTGTTCATGCATCATATAGAGTTTTGTTCTATTTTTTTGTGCTAACTTGCAATCTGCCCTTGGTTTTGTTTTATTCTTTTTGGTTTTTCCTTGTGTCTCTGTCCTTTCCTTAGCATCATGCCTAGGAAGACTAGAGCCCGTAGGTCTGTCCCCTCTCCTTCTCCTCCCCCACCTTCCTTTGATAGTGAGAGGTTTCCGAGTAAGAAAAACCAAGAGATTTTTGAGACTCTAAACCTTAAGAGAAAAGTTTGGGCTGAGCATTCTGTCACCTTAGATGAGGTTGATTCTGCCATTAGGGCAAATTTTGAGCGTAGGGGCTGGTTGCTACTGCTGGATGTTTCTGATCCTCCTCCTCCAGTTACCCTGATTAGAGAGTTCTTTTCGAACATCTCTATCCGCATCTATGATTCCAACACTCTAGTTAAGAGTTGGATACGAGGCGTAGAGTATGTCATTACTCCTACAGTAGTGTCTGATGCTCTAGGGGTACCTTTAGTACAGCATCCTGTCTATCCTTATGATGAGTCACCAGAGTTAAGTGATGTCATATCTTACATCACTGGGTCTTCTATCCAGTGAGGTTCTGATCCTAAGATCACCACTGCTGAGCTTCCTGAGACTGTCTATCTCTTCTTTAGGATAGCGTGTCACTCTCTTTGGCCCATATCTCATCTGCACACCATTCCTCTCGAGAGGTGTGTATTTTTGTACACTCTTGTCACTGATGCTCCTATTAGTTTTCCTCATCTGTTTTTTCGTTCTTTGAACGAAGTTTATAGGAGTTCATCTACTGCTCATGCTCTTATTCATCATATCTTTATTCATAGGATTTTGCTTCATCTTAGTTTAGATGATTTCCCTTCTTCTGAGCCCGTTCATGTGATTGCTCCCATAGGTGCTTCTTTCCTTAGACAGAGGGCTGCTCATCTTCGAGCTGGCTCTAAACACTCTAGGTCTGAGCCTTCTGGTACCGCACCCCCTTCTTCTTCTACAGGTCCTGCTTATGAGACTGTTCCTGATCCTGTAGGTGCTGCTGCTGTTAGGATTAGTGCCCTTAAATCCTATTGAATGATGCTATGTATGATATTAAGTATGACATTATGTATGACTTAATATTATGTTTAATAAATTTGTTTTATTATTATCTGAAATAATGATAACATGAATATTCAGACATTATCATATAGTCCATGAGATGCATAGTATGTGATTTATGTGAAGAGTCACAGAAGATATAAATCACAAGTTCTTTGTAAACTCAGAATTATAGTTCGTAGTCGGTGATGAAATTGGGCATTTCGTCTGCGAAAACTATAACATATCAACTACGATGATTTGTCTTGATCATGGAAGTGAAGACTTTCTAGTTGATGTGTTAATATGTTTTAAGAGTTAAGACATATTGAACTGGACCGCTGTGAGATTTATTATTTGCCTAAGGACTGTCAAAAGAATAATAAATCTCACGACTTACATTTGCATGAACTCTTAATCCTGAGAGAATAATGGACCTAATCATAAGGTGTAGGTTGCTTTGATATATCAGGAGTGAGATCTATAGTAATGGTCAAAACCTCAGTATGTTGGGCAGCCACATTAAGTGTTGATGGAACATGTATTCTCAAGATGGAATTCATAATCTCTTAACGGAGATATAAAATATTCCCTTGAGATAAGTTTAATGGGTTTGTTATTCAGGGAGTTAGGCCTAACCACTTTAGTAAGTAGTTACTAAAGTATATATTTATGGAATTGGATTTCATAAATATATAATGAATAACATTAAAGGATTAAACCGGGTACTCAAGGATCAAGATGTAGTAATTTACAAAGTGGCAGTCTATATTAATGACTTTGTATTACTACGAATATTTTATGAAGGGGTTGCATGTATAATAAAGTCTTGGGATATAATATATAGATAAGACCTAAAGTGCAACTATATTTATATAGTGGTATTAAATATAGTTAATGGTAACTTTGGACTTGTCAAGAGTTGACAGAAAAGCCCAAGGCCCATTGGAGCTAGTGTCTTATTGGTCCCTTTTGGTCCCACTCCAAGCCACACACTTAAGCCCAATTGGTAAGGCCCAAAAGGCCAGCCCAATTAGATATATTGGTTAGATACAAAGGGAAAAACGTACAGAAAAATATTTGTAAGAAAAACATCATTGTAGTGGTGTGGAAGTGAGTGATAGTCACTCTCTATTGATCCCTTTGTTACCAATTTGAGAGACCACACATCTTGGGCGATTAGTGGAATTGGAGTGAAGATTAAGAGTATTCCCAAGTGCTTCAATCTTCGGTTTTGTAATTCACTGCTTCAAGGTACGATCTCTTGTTCTCAAAATTCTGAAATTTACTTAGTACGTGTTATCAATATCGAATGAAGTGGATCCGTTCAAAACTTATTTTCCGCTGCACTTATCTTTAATTCCATCAGCTGCTACTGTTCCTCCACCTCCTGCGGTTGACTTCGATGTTCATCGTACCTAGGAGACTGTCATGACCGTTCAGGCGGCTCATGATCAGCTTTTGGTGGACTTGTTCAATGAGATTCGTGCTCTGAGAGCGGATTTGGCACATCTTCGTTCATCCTCACCACCTCCTTTTGATGATGGCCTGTGATGTCCTTTGGCATTTCGTCACAAAAAGGGGGAGTAGAGTTTGGAGCTTGTAAAGGAATTTTTGTAGTTAGGGGGAGTTTTTGTTTCTTTTTGAGGAGCTAGTGGAGTTTTTGAGATTAGATTGTATCTAGGTGCTTCACTATGTATTCTTTCTTTTTGGGCTATACTTGTAGGGAAATACATTATATATATATATGATTCTTGATTCTATGTGTTCACTGTTTATTGATTTATATTTATAAGTTATTCATTGATATATGTCTTTATTATATGTTATGTGAACTTTCAAGAATGTGTTTACTTTTGGTGTATCTAACCTAGGGGGAGAGTTAGATTACATATCTGTTGATTTACTGTTTTTCTGTCACACATATGTTTATGCGTTTGTTGAGTGTTTCAGGAATATACAGGTGCATTCGATTTGGCTGCTGTCTACACTTGCAACTGATGGATAGTAGTTAGGATTGAATTTGGTTTATGAGCATTACCTTTTGTAAAGGGCTTTTTATTGTAAACTTTGAGCTTATAGTTTGTGTTTTGTCACGGATTGCCAAAGGGGGAGTTTGTTAGGTTCTAAGGTCTTAGGATTTTATGTATTTAGAACTCTAATTTGTAATGTTGGCAAACCATGATCAAAACAATGTATTTAGTCTTATTTAGGCTTGCTCAAAGTTGATCTATTAATGTAAAGTTGGAATTGAGTGGCTGCAGAAGTATTAGTTACTTTCGGCCTGGCTCGATCGATCGAAGGACAGGCTCGATCGATCGAAAATCGCACAGGTTGAATTTTCTGCAGAATTTCCAACTCAGCCCTACTTCATTAAACATTTAGGGTTTTATGTTTTTACCCTAGGTATTTAAACAAAACCCTAGCCACGTTTTTAGATGTTGCTCCAGTTGTATTGTTGCTCATACATTGCGGTTTTGTGTAAATCTCTTGTGAGATCTAGAGGAGCTTTCCTTTACACAAAACTTAGGGTTTTCAAGATTGAGATTACTTCAACATCTTGATGATCAACTAGGTTGCTGCCATTGAAGCTTAAAGAATATCAAGCGTGGGTGCTTGTAGCTGATTGAGGAATTCAAGAAAGAAGGAGTCTGTGGATTCGGAGCTTGCACGTGGTCGTGTCAGTAAGTTCTACTAGTGGGTAGCATTAGGAAGTCGAGCGGGGAGCTTGTAGTCCTTTTGTAAGAACTTCAATTCTTTCATAGTGAATTCAGGTTTGCCTTGAGGATCGGTGGGTCAAATCCTTCCCAGGTTTTTACCGTGTGGTTTCCTAGGTGATTATATCATTGTGTTCTTTATTATTTCCGCTGCTTTATATGTTTTATATACATGATATGATTATTTGATTGTTTTGATCTAGAATTGCATAATTTGACTAAGTAACAACTTGGCTAATTAATCTAGGCTAACCAATCTGGTTGTTTTAAGGGGTCTAAAACCGTTCAAGTAATTATAATATTCTCTATTAAGCAAAGAAAAGTGACATGCACTCATCTTCTAAATGTTTCTTTTCTTTTTATCCGTCCAAACACAAAATAATTATATTTTTTCTTTTTATTATTCCTATATTTTCTTTCCTCTTACTTTTATGTCATTCTTACCAAATAGAGACTGAAAATTCTTTCATATGAATCTTTACACCAAAAAAATCGTAAAATGAAAAGATAATCTTAATAGATAAATACAATTTAATGAACATATTATTTTTTTCATGAATTTTTTTGTACTAAAATACTCTTACACCTTCACATAAAGGGGTTTCTGGTGTGAAATTAAGTTTTAAGTAACTTTTGTGGGTTTCTCTTAATTTTAGATAATAGAGACTTACTGAGGATTTCCACTGTAATTTAAAACTCAATTTCACACTAGAAAACCCTTTATGTGATTATTCAATCAAACTTCTGTGGGTTCTAAGACTTAATGTCGAACATTATAATTTAATAATTATGTAATTATTCCAAAAAAATAAAATGAAAAGAGAGATAGTTTTTGGATGTAAATTAACCTTGAGTGAAATCACCATTTTTTTTAAGAATCTGGGAAGCAAGAGTTTTATTTCATGAGGTCAGTAATATCAATCTGATTCCGTGAATTATGTTAATTTTACAATGCACTGTAGGATTTCCTCAAGCCACACTAGTGGCACTCTCAATGTGCTGAGCTTGGCGAGCTAGAGCATGCATGGTCTAGTGCTACATTGTTTTCTTGTCCTCTAACATGCTTGAATTCTTTCCATCGTTATCATTTTGATAGCATCCTCAAGAACATGTCCATATGCACACCCCTTCCTAGGTTTTTCTTATGAGAAAATAACTTGGCAATACCACGAAACCACATTGTGTATCTCTACAAATTTAGCCATTATTAAATGTTTGGTTTTTACTAAAACTCCTTCCTGCAATTTTCCTAGTAGCAAACAGCAAAACTAGATATTCATAGATTGACCTAGCCAAGTCGTGGGAAGCAAACATGAACCTCGTTATCGTTGTGACTAATTCAAAGTTGAACACAACCTAAGGATGCAAAAGTTCATTATAGTTTTGGTTTTTTGGGATAAGTGAACACCATGATGGCTAGACTAAACTAATGGAAGTCGACATGAAAATTACTTATCAACTGGTTGGGCATGCATAGCGACTTGTTCACTAGGCTGGCACAAGTTGAGAGTCTTCAAATTCCAAGGTATGAATGGAAGAAAATAGAGGGAAAACAAAAAATAAATAAAACAATGCCAATAGTGACATGACATAGGAAACAAACTTGTCATTGGATTTCTACCAAAAAAACTTGTCATAGGAAGAATTTTATTTCTAAGTTTTCAGATTTTCTAAAATATATAGAAAATTATTAATTCCTTGATTTTAATAATTTTTAAAGCTTTCTTTTCTTAAAGCATGTGGACAACCGTACGTATTGCATATGAACCTCTAGATGAAGGAGGAATCCCGCTTTGGCACATATTAACTAAAATTTGTTTAAGAATTTTTTTTTTACTTAGATATAAGTTTGATGAAACATTTGACTTGATGCAGAAGGCTTTGTCAAAGAATGTTTTTTTGGGCTTACTTATGTTGCTGACACTACGGCTTTGACTCTAAAGAAAGGAATATATTCTTTGTTATCTCAACACTGCTTAGATATACAAAATATTCGAGGGCAAGGATATGATGGAGCAAGCAACATGCGAGGTATGTGGAATGGAATACAAGCTTTGATTTTGAATGATTGCCCATATGCTTACTACATCCATTGTTTTGCACATCGCTTACAATTGGCATTAGTAAAAGTATCAAAACAAGTTAATGCCATTAGTCATTTTTTTCTTGCATTGCTTTTTCTGATCAAAATTGTTAATGTTTCATGCAAGTGCAATGAGCAATTGAAAGTTGCCAATGCTAATGAAATAGCACGTTTAATTGATCTTGAAGAGCTTGAGACTAGAAGTGGACTTAATCAAATTGGCACTTTACAACGACCTGTAGAAACACGTTGGAGTTCACATTTTAGATCAGTTTCTAGCTTATTAAGGATGTTTACTTCAACTGTTGAAGTTTTACAAAATATAATTGATGATGCAATTGATAGAGAATATCGGGCAGAAGCAGAGTCAGCTTATGAGGGTTTAACTTCATTTGAAATTGTCTTCATCTTGCATCTTGAGAAGGAAACTATGGAGATCACTGATAAACTTTGTCAAGCTTTGCAAAGCCAATCTCAAGACATTTTAAATGCCAGACATTTAGTTTCATCTACTAAAGCACTTATCCAAAAATTTAGAGATGCTGGATGGGATGGCTTACTCACCACTGTGATATCATTTTGTGAGAAGCATTGCATTGATGTCCTAGATATGAATGCTCGTTATGTTCTGAGGCGAGGTCGAGCTCGTAATCAGCAAGATAACGTTACAATTGAGCATCATTATCGAGTAAATATTTTTTATGCTACAATAGATTCTCAACTACAGGAACTAAATTATCGGTTTAATGAAGACACAATGGAGTTACTTAGGCTTAGCTTAGCTTTAGAACCTCGAGAGGCATTAAAATCTTTCAGAAGTAGTGATCTTTGTTTGTTGGTAGAGAATTTCTATCCACAAGATTTCACAGATTATGACAAACAAGTGTTGAAGAAGGAGCTTTATCATTTTGAGCATAATGTAGTCCAGGATCCAGAGTTCAAAGAATTGAAAAGTTTATCTGAGTTGTCTCAATAGTTAGTGAGAACTAGAAATTTAGAACACTACAAACTTGTTTATAGAATTGTGAGACTTGTGCTTACTCTTTAAGTTTCTACTGCTACTACAGAGCGAGCATTTTCAGCTATGAAAGTTGTCAAAACTAACCTTCGAAACAAAATGGAAGATGATTTTTTGACGGACTCTTTAATGTTATACATTGAAAAGGATATAGCTTCGACATTTAGTTTGAATTCAATTGTAGATGATTTTGAAAATTTGAAAGAACGTCGAGTTCCCTTTTCATAGATGATTGTATAAAGAAAAAATAGTGTTTCGTGTTTTTTGTTTTTGTTAGTAGATGATTGTATCTTAATATATTAAGAAACAATGATTTTTGGGTATTTGTCTTGGTTGATAGTTTATTAATACTATATTGATGCGTATTTGAAATTTTTTTTTTCCTTATCTCCGGCCCCCCCTCCAACTTAAAATCTTGCGTTCGTCCCTGCTGATGTAGACAATGAATACTTGCAAAAATGTTGCTTATTCTTTGATAATTAGTGTATCTTGATCGCAACATGGAATTTGGTTCATAATTTTAGCACATTATGAATGATTGTTATCCTGAATTCGTGTTGTTATAATAATTGTGAGGCATATAATATATATAACTCCCACTATATATTATAGAATATTTGAGAAAACTCTATGTATATTGGACCATGCCTAAATCTGTACAAAAAAATTACTTTTATATAGGCAGATATATGAGTAATGTACAAGTAAAGAAGGTCTAGACTACAAAACTTTTCACAATTTCTTACCACAACTATGATGTGGTAGAGTGTGAGTTGTAGAGAAAAAATAATGAGTCTATGTAAAAGTTGTGGTAAAATAGTTGTGATTTTTTATATGGTTATAGCTAGAATCACTCATAAAAAAAAGAGAGTATGCTACAAGTACGTACAAGGAGTATTGGGCTTGTATTTTAACACCCCCTGTTCAGGTTGAAATTTGATAAACTTGATACTAATGTAAACAACTACTTACCTCGGCCAAACCAATCCATACGCAACTCAACATGGACATGCTCAGAATGATCAAGCTGGACTATAGCTTGGAGCTTAGTTGGTGTATTAACCCTTCAAATATTACGAGTTCAATAAGCATTTTAAGGGGGGAAAAAACTCAAGAGTCTAAGGATCCCGAATCCGGTATCTACACTGAACCTTGCATATTATTTTCATTCATAAATACATGCTGAGCAGCCTAGTGGTAAATTTCAATGCCAGATTGAATAAAGCCACGCATAACCAAACATAATTTCGATAGAAAATCCCTTATTACAGTTACAAAGAAATGTGAAAACAGCAACATTATTTAGAAAGATGGAAAGCAATAGCCGAAAACGAGTACCATATACATATAGACCTTAGTACTTTCTTTTGTTTGTCACCAAATTCCGTATTCAGCACTAACAAAGTTGAAGCATATATTTAGCATTAATCATTCATTGCTCCTCTTTTAACAAAGAAGTGCATGGCATCCGTAAAGCACAACTCCACTGAAGCCTAAAGCCAAGCCAATGCTTGCATAAGCCAAAACCCAGCGCCACCTCTTTTTACACTGGTCTGACCTGTTTCTGCGTGGTTCTCCTCGCTTCTCTTCACGTTTTGATCTCAGGGAATCAATGTGTACCAAGTTTTGGTCAAAATGGTCTCTGCAGCTCAAAATTTTTTTGACAGTGAAGTATAAAGCAAAGAGGTTGAGGATGGCGGCAAGCAAGGAGAGGACAAAGGGAATCCACCAGTGATGACATTTGATAGTCCTGGCTGAGGCACACGTTGAGAGAATGACTCCTTGGAACACAAAGTATAAGTTGGTGAGCTGAAGAGCTTTTGCTTCTAGTGCTTGGATTCGCTTTTCTTGTCTCTCATTGATTTGTTTGAGCTCTATCTCACTTTGGTCAGGATTATTGTTGTTCCCTTGCAGTTGGTCTCGACTACTCATGTCTGCTTCTATTTCTTGGATTGGCTTTTCTTGTTTCTCATTGATTTGTTTGAGCTCTATCTCCCTTTGGTCAGGATTATTGTTGTTCCCTTGCAGTTGGTCTCGACTACTCATGTCTGCTTCTATTTCTTGGATTGGCTTTTCTTGTTTCTCATTGATTTGTTTGTGTTCCCCTATCTCACTTTGGTCAGAATTATTGTTATTCCCTGACAGTTGGTCTCGACTACTCATGTTAGCTCTCTGTCTCTCCCTCTCTAACACACAAACACAAAGAAACTTTGAAAGGAGCATAGTTATTTTTATAGCCAAATTTTCGTATGATTTCAGACACCAAAACTAATGAGTTGTCCAAAAAGAACGGTCCAACTTAATACAATTATTACTGGACAAAATTGCTGCTTGGCCAATCTTGGTTATTCAATACGTCAGAAACGAATATTCTTTGTGAGATTTTGAAGGAGAGGTAAAGGGGAGACGGGATTACATGCTCTAATATCTATATAAATTATCAATATATTATACTAAAAATTTTAATTGGTCCAACTTAATACAATTATTACTGGACAAAATTGCTGCTTGGCCAATCTTGGTTATTCAACGTCAGTAACGAATATTCTTTGTGAGATTTTGAATGAGAGGTAAAGGGGAGACTGGATTACATGCTCTAATATCTATATAAATTATCAATATATTATCCTAAAAATTTTAATTGTTAAGAAATGAGTTTACTAAAAAAGAAGTTATTAAGAAATGATGAATTTAATTATATTTCTAACAGAGTTGAAACCCAACATGTCTTGTGAGGACTAATCCTTTGATAATTCTACTAATAAGAGTTCTTTCATGTTAGACCAATGATAAACTTTTAAGAGTTTAAATTTAATTAGTGATGAAGCCAAATTCGTCAGTTGATGAGTTTGTCCAAATGGGTTTGCCAAAACGGTTTGAAGCCCTGCACTAAGACAAAGGAAAGTGTTTCTCTCGAAAAGGTCACTGGCGTGGTGCCAACCAATAAGCCTCTGATGGTAAAGTCAGTAGCCAGAAGAGGGTGCTAATGAATTCGTAGTGTTATGAATAGTGAGTTTTTGTGTTTCCTTTGATTGAGGTCTGGTGTGGCTTATATAAGGTCTGCCTTTCTAGTCGTTGGGGCTTTCAATGGTGGCTTGAATGCTATTGTTGTAACGCTTCTGGTGATTTAATTGGGATAAGATCCTCCCAAAGGTAACCTCTTTCATGACTGGCTTTACGTTACAGATGCCCATTTAAGGAGCTTTGGTCGTCTAGTGTATTCCCTAGACCACATGAATTTTCTGGCTCATCATTTGCCCCATATTCTGTGGTTCTCATTACGTGTACTGATGATCTTAGGAATATGAGAGGTTGTTCTATGTCGGTTATGACTTTCGGGATTTCGTTTCTTTCGCGATGTGACGGCGCCACATGCGTTGCGGCCACGTGTCAGGAGCTAGTTGGCTGGACGTGGGCACGTCCTTTGACGAGCCTCTTGGTTTTCTCATGCTTCGGTTTCTTTTCTAGGGGGTGTTTTAAAGGCTCTTCCTTTTCTTCTTTCTTCTTCTTCCTCGTTGCACTTCTTCTCTGCAAATTTTTCCTTTTCCGAGCTAAAGCTTCCTAGGCCCTTTTCTTTTTTTAGGCACGATCCTCTCTAACCTTCTTTGCTTTCTTTTTCAATGCGCTGATGGTAGAGTTTTCTGAGGTTAGGAATCTTTGCCCTTTTGTCTCTTTCTTTTTTGCTCGCTTAGTAGCTTTTCTTGAAGATTCAAGTGGTCGTTGTCCTCAAGTTGGTCTCTTTGTCTCTACGGATAGCACCTTTAGGCCGGTTTTGACTAGTTTGTACTCTCGTTTGCATCAATTTTTAAATTGGTATTGTGTGTTGTGTGGGATGTTTGGGGGAGAGGGGTCGAGGTCTGTGGTTAGGTCTAGTGAGCTAGAAATAGGCTTATCTTCTAGCGATAAACTGGCGGGGATGGAAGTAGATACCACTGCTTCAAAACCCTCGTCTTCTTTACCATCTTCTTTGGAGCTTTCTTCCTCTAAAAATTCTAGGTCCTTCCATGCTTTCGACAAGCCATGTGGTCTGGATGAAGAGACACTCTTTAGGTTGAGGGATAGATTCCAATTTCCCAACGAAACCAGGATTCGTCTTCCTCATGAGAATGAGAGAGCTTGTGCCTTTGCTCATGGCGAGGTTTGTTTTTACAAGGCGTCCTTCTTATGTAGCCTTAGATTCCCTATCCATCCTTTCATTATGGAGCTTCTTCATCGTCTCAACATTGCTCTGGGACAAGTCATGCCTAATTCACGGCAGACTGTCATTAGTTGCATGACCATTTGGTTGATTGCAAATGACAGGGATATGATTAGGATGGACAAACTTAAGGAGTTCAAACAGTTTGGTTACTATGAACTCGTGCCTTAGGATAGGAAATCCAGGCTCATTGCTGATTTCCCTCCGTCTTTTCAACACTGGAAATCTAGGTTTTTCTTTGTTTCTAGGAATAGTTGGGAAACTCCGTCTGACGATTTCTGGGTGATATTCATAGATTGCTGCGTAGGTGGGAGGTTCCCAAGCTTGGTATGTTTTGTTTCTCTAAAAAACTTTTTGATAGTAAAGATTTTAGTTTCATTATTGAATGTAATTCTAACCTTTGTCCTTTATGCATGTTCTTTCAGTTACTGTTCGTCCAAAATTGAAGAGCAGATATAAGGGATGTGTTGAGGCAGCTTTTGACTACGCAAAGACTATTGACGACTTCGACGAGCTTGTGGATGCTTGTACTTTGTATCGTCATTTCTTAGGGCCTGAGCCTTCTCCTTACGTCTTGAAACTTTGTTAAGAGAGGAGCAGAGTAAGTATCTGCCTTGGCAATATATTATGCTTATATGCGGCTCACTTATGCCTTATTTGTGACTTTATTTATTTTTTATTTTTTTGGTGTTGCTGAAATGGAAACTAGGTTTAGTAAGGAAATGTACGCCAAGATGAAGGCCAAGAAGAAGGAACCTTTGTCCGGCATCGGTCAAAAGAGGCCGAGAGCATTCGAGAAGGAGACTGCTGAGAAAACTTCGTCCGCTCTTGTCACTCAATAGCCCAAGATGACATCTCCCACTGTTTCTCTTGAAGAGCTTACTCTTCATCCAAAGAAGGGCAGGAGTACTGATAAGGGAAAGGATAAGGTTGGGGCTAACGTTTGGGGAGGGCTCATAACGTCGTGACACTTAAAAAGCTTAAGGAACTTTCTCGAGTTCCTTCTCATGAGATTGTGAGTCATCATGTCTGCAAGCTCGTCCAATTATCATCGTCATTATATTTACTGGTCGCCCTTTTCGCCCTTTTTTTTTTTTTTTTTTTTTACTTACTTCAATGAATGGTAGGTGTTGGGGGAGACAATTCATATTAGCATAAAGTATCTTGCCAACGAAGAGAAGTTGGTCATGGCTAACTCAAAGACGGAGGCGCTTGAAGCTGAGTGTTCTAAGTTAAGGAAGGAGCTAATATCGACAATGGATATTGGGAACACAGCGAAGGAGCAGGCCAAGGCCTTGGCTGAGGAGCTTAGGGCAGAAAAAGTGTTGTTGGTGCAAATAGATGACTAGCCTCAGGTGGTTAACCAAAAGATATCTTCTGCAGGTTTTGAGGCAGTGTAGGCTTTCCAGCTGACTGAAGAGTACAACACAGTCTTGTTCAGCTAGTATTTCAAAGGATTTGAGCTCTTGAGAAGATACTTGACGAAGCATAACCCTGGGGTTGATCTGGAAAATCTGGACTTCGAGACGGTGGATAAGGAGATAGAAGCTAACAAAGCTGCTGAAGCTTCTGCTACTGCTGTCAAAGGTGGTGCCCCTAAGGCTCCTCACCCTACTGTCTGATATCGTTGTTGTTTTTTTTTTGGTATCCTGTGTTTTTGGGCTTTTATACTAAGAAAACTAATTTACCTCGTCCTCTCGGGGCTCTTAATTTGAAGTAATTTGTGTTCTGCCTGCTCAATTCTAATTTCACGGTCTCCTTAGTTAGGATTTGCATTACTCTAGATTGTCATGAACCTTTCAAGGGATTCGCATTGCTTTGCCCTAGTTGTGTAACTCGGGCTTTCCTTAGGAGAAATTGCGTTGGCTTTAGCTTGTTTACTTAACCCTTTTTAGTAAGGATTCATTAATGGCCTCGTCAGTGTGATTTATATCCTTTTTGGTTAAGGATTTTATCACTAGCCTCATTAGTGTGATTTATATCCTTTTTGGTTAAGAATTTTATCACTGGTCTCGTTAGTTTTTCTTTGGAACATGCTTGAGAAGACATTCACTAAATAATTCCTTTATTGAACTGTTTCCAGAATATAAATACAAGAGAAAAAAAAAAAACTGTCAATTGATTACAAAGCTTTTTCTACTGATAATACCTCTTAAGGTGCTCAACGTTCCACAGTCACGGTAATGCTCGACCATCCATGGATTTTAGATGATAACTTCCTTGTCTTGAGTAATGACTGATTTTGTATGGGCCTTCCCAAGTAGGTCATAATTTTCCTTGCTTTGGGTCTTTTGTCGTTGGCATGATCTTACGTAGGACAAGGTCCCCTATGTTAAATCTTCTAAATTTCTCCGTTTGGTTGTAGTAACTGGCCATCTTTCGTTGGTACCTTGCTATTCTTTGGGCCACTTCATCCCTTACCTCCTCTAAGCAATCCAAGTTCACCTTCAACTGATTGTCATTATCTGCTTTGTCAAAGAACTCCTTTCTCATACTAGCGACTCCTATTTCAACAGGGATTATTGCTTCGGTATTGTAAGTAAGTTTGAATGGTGTTTCTCCTATTGGGGTTCTGGTTGTGGTTCGGTAGGCCTATAGGACATTGGGCAGCTTGTTAGGCCATGCACCCTTTGCCCTTTCTAGTCGAACTTTGATGTTCTTTAGTAGTATTCAATTAGCTACTTTCGTCTGTCTGTTAGCCTAAGGGTGTCCTGGTGAAGAGAATTGGTTTTTGATGCCGAGACTGGAGTAGAATGATCTAAATCCTTGGCTATCAAATTGGCAGCCATTGTCCGATATGATCGTCTTTGGTATGCCAAACCTACAAACTATATTCTTACACTCGAAATTCTGTATTCTTGCTTCTGTGATGGTTGCTAGTGCTTCGGCTTTTACCCACTTCGTGAAATAGTCTATTGCTACCGGTAAAAATTTTACATGTTTCTTACCTTGGGGTAATGGGCCCACTATGTCAATTTCCCATTATGCAAACAGCCATGGTGATGTTATGGTTGTCAACATCTTCCTAGGGAATCGTTGGACGTTCCCGTACCTTTGGCATTTATTATATCTCCTGATGAAGTCTTTAGCTTCTTTCTGCATTGTGGGCCAGAAGTAACTAGCTCGGACAATCTTTCCTATTCATGATCTTGCCCCCGAGTGATCTCCGCACACTCCTTCATGAACCTCTTCCAAGATATTCCTTGCTTCGTCCTGCTTAACGCATCTTAAATGGGGCAATGAGAACCCTCCCTTATAGAGCACGTCATTCAGGATTGTGAACCTAGTGGCTCGTTTCCTAATCTTCCTTGCCTCATCTGAGTTTAGGGGCAAATATCCGTCCTTGAGGTATGACAGGATTGGTGTTGTATAGTTAGGGCCTCCTCGTATTGAAAAGGTGTGGAATTCTTTGATGCTGGGGAACTTTTGTATTTCCAGCTTTAGATTTGACAGCCTTTTTCACCCTCCGGTGATGCGTACCTTGCGACTTCATCTGGTTCTGAGTTCTAGCTCCGTGGCACTTGCACAAAGTTCACCTGCTCCAACTCCCTAATTATCTGGTTCGTCAGTTTCAGGTATCTCTGCGTTCTGCTCTATTTCGCCTCATATTCCCCGTTGATCTGCCGTATTACTAGCTTTGAGTCACTTTTCAAAAGCACGTTTTTGGCCCTTAGGGATCTCGCCACTCTAAGTTCGATCAATATTGCCTTGTATTCTACTTCGTTGTTGGTGGCTGAAAATTGAAGTTGTACTACGTATTTAAGGATGTCTCCTTCTGGGAAAGTGATGATGACTCTAGTACCTCCCATATTCTGTATTGACGATCCATCTGTGTGAACCATCCAAAGAGTTTATGTATCCTGCATATTCTCATCTTCAGATAAAGTAAACTCAGCAATAAAATCGACCAATACTTGGGCTTTTATCGCCGTTCGGGGCTTGTATTCAATGTTGAACTAGCTTGGTTCAATAGCCTATTGCACCATTTGTCCTACTGCCTCTGGTTTGTTCATTGCCTTCTTGATTGGTTGGTCCGTCATGACTAAGATCAGGTTTGCCTGAAAGTACGGACGTAATTTCCACGAAGCAACGTCAAGGCAAACACGATTTTCTCCATGCATGGATACTTTGCTTCCGCCCCTTGGAAGGTTTGACCAATGTAGTATACTGGTCACTGAACTTTTGACTCCTCCTGAATCAGGGCAGTGCTTACCGCCTTTGCTGATACTGCTAAATAAAGAAATAGATCCTCCCCTTCTTTGAACGAACATAAAAGTGAAGGGTTACTCAAATAACATTTCAGTTCCTGGAATGCCATTTCATATTCATTCGTCCACACAAAGGCTTGCTTAAGAGTCTTAAAGAAAGGTAGGCACTTGTCCGTCGCCTTGGAGACAAACCTGTTGAAGGCTGCAACTCTTCTTGTCAGTTTCTAAACTTCTTTGATAGTTTTGGGCGGTGACATTTCTAGTATAGCCTTCACTTTTTCTAGATTGGCTTCGATTCGTCGTTGGGACACCATGAAACTGAGGAACTTCCTAGAGGAAACCCTGAATGTACATTTTGTCAGATTCAACTTCATCTTGTATTGCCTTAATGTGTCGAAAGTTTCTCTACGGTCATCTAGATGTTTTCCTTCTTCTTTACTCTTGACGAGCACGTTGTCAACATAAACCTCCATGTTTCTCCCGATTTGCTTGCTGAACATCTGGTTCACCAGCCTCTAATAAGTGGCCCTGCATTCTTCATCCTAAACGGCATGACTTTGTAACGATAAAGCCCTTGACTAGTGATGAAGGATGTTTTTTCCTGATCTTCTTCCAACATTTGGATATGATTATACCTTAAGAATGCATCCATGAACGTCAGCAACTTGTGCCCTACCGTTGAGTCAACGAGCTGGTCAATTCTTGGTAAAGGGAAGCTATCCTTCGGGCAGGCACTGTTCAGATCCATGGAATCCATACATATCCTCTATTTCTTGTTCGCCTTCTTTACCATGATGACGTTAGCCAACCAGCTTGGGTAGTAGACTTATCTAATGAAATTCGCTGCCAGCAACTTGTCTACCTCATCCATTATAGCTCTATTTCATTTGGGAGCGAAAACCCTTGTTCTCTATTGGACGGGCTTTCTTTTGGGATTTATATTTAGGCGATGCTGAATGATGTCTCCAAGTATACCGGGCATGTCCTCATGACTCTAGGCAAAGATATCCAAATTTTCTTTGAGGAATTGGACTAACTCTACCTTCGTCTCGAGGCTGAGGTTCATCCCTCCTTTTGTTAGCTTCGTCAGCTCTCCTTCCACCAACTCAATGATTTTCAAAGCGTTTATTGTCTCTGAATTTTTCTCCTCAATCATCCATGTGTGGTTCTCCTTTGAAGCTAGCACTACCTAATAACATTTACGAGCCAAGACTTGGTCTCCCTTTATTATTCCCACCCCATGTTCCGTTGGGAACTTCACCTTCAGGCAATACGTTGAGGTCGCAGCCTTCCAATGGTTGAGCGTTGGTCGCCCTATGATCACATTGTAGGACAAGGGGTAATCAACAACTAAAAAGTTAAGTTTTTTGGTTACCTGGAGGGGGTAGGAGCCAGCCGTGATCGTGAATGTCATTATTCCCTTTAGATATACTCTGTCTCCGCTAAAACTGATGAAGGCGGAGTCGAAAGGACGAAGTTTCTTTGGATCTACTTTCAACTATTGGAAATCTGATAGGTAAATGATGTCAGCGGAGCTCCTATTATCTACCAGGACACGTCTCATGTTGAACCCTTTTATCGTGAGCATGACGACTAGGGGGTTATCATGAGGTCGCTTCACTCCCCTGGCATCTTCTTCTGAAAAGACCATGTCCATGGCCTTTCTTCGTCTGTGCTTTGGTGGTGGGGTAGCGTGGACGCTGTTAACCTGTCTTTGCTGTAACTTCTTAGGGGACTTGAAAGAGCCTCCTACTATTGGGCCCCCATTGATCATCCTTATTTCTCTTACAACATCCTTTGGAAGGTCTTGTCTTTTGACTTTGTCCTTGGGCTTTTCTTCCAATCTTTCCCTTTGTTCATGCTTGTATCTTCCTAATGTGCTTTTCTTCACAAACTTTTGTAGCTTTCCTTTCTAAATTAGTTCTTTTATTTGCTCTTTTAGGTCTCTGCATTTGTTCGTGTAGTGCTCGTGGTCTTGATGGAAATGACAATACATCTTTTTATCGCAAGCATTGGGTAAGGAGTTTAGTGGCTTCGGCCATTTGAGTGGATGATCGTCTTTAATTTGCATTAAGATTTTATTGATAGCATCACCAAGGGTGTGAAATTTACCTTCCTTCTCGTCTTGTCACTCCTTGACCTGCATTGTCATGGCTGGACGAACGGTCTCATCTCTCTCTCTTCTTTCCCTTTAAGTCTTCTTGAGCGTTCTTCTTTTCTTTCTGCGTGTCCCCCATTCCAATTGCAACGAGGGCATCTTCTGTGTTCATGTACTTCTGAGCCTTCAGCAACATTTCTGCCATTGATTCAAGAGGACTCTTTACTAGTGCTACCACAAACTCCTTGGATTTTAACCCTGCCTTGAAGGTGGTTAATTGCACCTTGTCCTTTGCTTTGTCCACTTCCAATACTTCCCTATTGAATTGTTTCACGTACGACCTCAATGAATCCCCTTTCCTTTGTCTAATTGTGAGTAGATGGTTTGCTTTCTTTTGGCATTGTCCTCCGACAAAGTGCCACACAAATGAATTGCTTAACTGTTTGAACTTGTCTATTGATGATCGGGCCAATTTGCTAAACCATACCCGTGCTGCTCCTTTAAGGGTCGTCGGGAAAGATCGGCACAGGATCTCATTCGGGGTCTACTGAGAGTCAAGGTCATCTTGAAGGTAGTTATATGGTCTAATGGGTCCTTAAGGCCATCATATGACTCAAGCTGGGGGAGGCAAAACTTGGGTGGCAATGGACACTCCAAAACCTTCGCAATGAAAGGGGAATCAGCCCTTTTCACCATTCCATCTAAGTTTCTATTTGCTTTTTCCTTCATTGTATTCTTCTATTCATCCATTTCCTTCCTCATGCTTTTAAGGAGGTCGTTGCTTGCCCCGTCAGTCAGGTCCGTCCTCCTTGATTCGTCTCTTCTTTGGCTATCCTCCTCAACTTCGTTCCTATTAGCATCTTTTTTGGTCAGTGAATGGTTTCCTTCTTGCTGCAACTGCAGCCTCATTTCCTGAATTTGTCTCATGAGTTCTTTTATGTTGGCCGTGAGCATTTGAACCTACAAGGCTAATGCCATGGTGTCTTGTGGTATGCTAGATTCCATCTGGATAGCGAGAATGGTAAAGCTCCAATTTCAAGTTAGAGATTGAAATTTTTGTCCCCACAGACGGCGCCAAACTGTTGAAGCCAAATTCGTTAGTTGATGAGCTCGTCCATACGGGTTCGCCAAGACGATTTGAAGCCCTGCATTAAGATAAGGAAAGTGTTTCTCTCAGAAAGGTCACCGGCGTGGTGCCAACCAATAAGCCTTCAATGGTAAAGTCAGTAGCTAGAAGGGGGTGCTAATGAATTCGTAGTGTTATGAATAGTGAGTTTTTGTGTTACCTTTGATTGAGGTCTAGTGTGGCTTATATAGGGGTTTACCTTTCTAGTCGTTGGGGCTTTCAATGGTGGCTTGAATGCTCTTGTTGTAACGCTTCTAATGATTTAATTGGGAGAAGATCCTCCCAACGGTAACCTTTTTCATGACCGGCTTTACGTTACGGATGCTCCATAAATGCCCATTTAAGGAGCTTTGGTCTTCTAGTGTATTCCTTGAACGACAGGAATTTTCTGGCTCATCAATTAGGATGTGATGTAAAACCCTTGGTTTACACACTCCAATAACAACATGTATATCACGTCAAATTTTCACAAACTCATGAATAGAGTCTGCCACACATAATAAATGAATCATCAGCTCTTTTCAAAAAATCAAACCCATCATCCTTACTATCAAGCCTACAACTAGCTAAAGACGCTCCACCTCTAGGCCATTGAAGGCACTACCATAATCTAGAAAAGATGCCTCCAGCCATTAAAGACACTACCTAACAAAGAAATATAATTAAGGAAAGTAACTGATTATAATGGAATGATTTGTTTGATTTTTTGAAATACAAAGGATTTATTGTGTGTGGTAAATCAATTTGTAAAAATCTAATGTGGTATACTATTATTGAAGGGTGTAAATCAAGAGTTTTATACCACATTCTTTTCAAACTCGAATTCACATTCTAAAATGATTGTAAGTGCCAAGAAGTTGAAATTATGGTCTCAATTATTCTTTTGCTTGACTTTTAAATCTTTTGGAAAAATGTTTTAATGAGAAATGAACTATATATATTAAAATGTTACTACATATGTATCATACACTATGTATTTTTGAAAGGCCCCAAGGCAATTGGCAATTGTTAGGAACCTAAGGTTCCTAATGGGGATGGATAGAAATTGTAAGGGAATGCATGAGAATTGTAGAAAAATTGACTCAATTCGAGGTAATCACCCTCCATAAAGAAATATTAAGAGAGAGGGGAAATGAACTAAGCAATCAATTGGTTTATTCTTCCTTATGAATGGAAATGTGATTACAAGTATTTATAGAACCATAAAACTATTCTATAGGCCCGCATGACCTTATCCTAATGGTTCTATTATTCCTCATGTGCATTAATAATTTCAACATGTGTTAAATGTGATTAACATTCTTGGAATTGTAACTAACTAACCAACTAAATGTAACTTACAACAATTATTATCTATATGTAATACCTATAGGGGTTCCTAATAGCAATTGATTTCTAATAGCCTAATCAATTATTAAGTATTTAGGGTGAAATGAAACAATTTTTATACATATAAGGTAAATCCAGATATTCAAATTTTTTTTTTCAATTTATACATATGTGAATTCTTATATATAGTTAATAAAGGCTCATAAAAATTATAACATTTCTAAAACTATACCATGATATATGCATTAATTTTTTTAGTTCTGAAGCAAACACACACGTGGAAGAGGGGATGAGATCTAACATAAAATTGAAAATAATATTAAAAATGGGAATTTATTATATAATTATCTTATATTTTATTTTTTATGATCAAATATTTACTAAAATAATAAATTATTATATTAAGACTTTGTGTTTTTTTTCCCTCATTTTTATCACTTGTGAAAAGAAATAATAATCTTCTTTTCTTTTCTTTTTTCGCTCTCACTGTCTTTTTTATTAAAACTCTTTTCTTTTCTTTTCCAACCTTTGCTTTCCTTGTATAAATGTTTGACTTTTAAAAAACATTGATAAAATAGGAAAATTGTATTTTTCATATAAAATAAATAGAGTAATGTTACAGTTACAAATTATTTTACAACATTTTTACAAACAGTTGATGTAGCCAACTTCTTATTAGTTTTTGTAAAGTTGTGATTTCCAACTAGCCTTTGTTGGCTCTAATTCTGTGTCAAATTTGGTTGTAATTCATTCAATCATTTCCCTGTATTTATGTGAGTTTATTTGTAAGGGATGAGTGTGAAAGATTGGTGAAGAATCAAGCTTCAAAGTTGGATTAGTGCAATTCGCAACTAGCTCGTGAGAAGGTATCCTATGAAAAGGCCACGCGTGAAACACATGACTAGAAGCTGAAGAGTCATGCCAGCCTATCATTTCGTGAGTACTTTGTGAGAAAGGCCATCTCGTGAGGTACCCGCGATACATTCTGTTTGGCAAAAAGATAAGTTGCTTTACCAAATTCTTTACCCACACTATATATACCCTCATTACCCACGAATTGTAAGGAGTGCTTTTCAGAGAGAAAACCCTATCAAATACACTTGAGAGTTTGAGATTATTATACCCACAATCATCTACACATTTCATCTTGGTTTTCCTCTACTCCTACCTCTCCATCTCTACATCCTTGAGAGATTCTTAGTCCAAACACTTACCACATTCTATTTGAGTGTTAAGTGAAGTTTTGGTGCTGTTGGGAAGTATTAGGAGTCATTTAGTAGTAGATGCAATCGGGCTGAATTGCAGGATCCGAAAAGCTAGTGAAGATAAGACTCTGAGAAGTCTGTTGGTAGTAGAAGCTTGGAGGGCTCAAGTACATGGGGTAGACTAAGCTTGGAGGGTTTTTTGTTTTTCGTGTACTCCAACTATATTCACTAGTGGATCGATTTTGACTTGGAGGGTCGTGGAGAGGATTTTCGCCGAGTTCTTCGGTTTCCTCTTCGATAACACGTCTTGGTGTTATCTTGTGTTTGCATATCTCTTCTCTACTCTTTAAGCTTTACTTTTATTGTTCATTGTGGTTAGAAATGGCTTAGATTAGTGTTATTGGTTCATTGTGCATATTTACTCTTGTTCCGCACTTTGTTAAATTAGAGTAAAAGCAATCTAGCCGTAATTTTTAATTTGGGGTCTAAACAAGCTTTAGTGTTTTTACATTAATTTGAGCTTTCAATTTTCATCTAGGCCCACCATTAATATCACTTTTTTATTTACCAATAATCACTCACCATCTCAATAGTTTGTAAAAAATTTTGTAAAAAAATTTGTATCTTTAGCATTATTCAAATAAATAAGTAATAGTATGTAAGATAGGATATAAATGGGAAAAAAGTCTTAAAGAAAATCCATGAGAGAAATGAAATTAAATGAAAGGAAAAAACCAAATATTTTGTAGGTAAATGATAGAAATTTTATTGATGCATAGTAAAAAGTATTACAAAATACAGCACCACGGTAAAGATTTAGTCCTACTATAAGCATTATAAAGCATATTGGAAGCATTCCAATATTTCCCTTGATTTTGAGGAGGCACTATATACCAAGCATAATTCTTTGTGCCTAGTATTCAGAGATTATCTTCTTCTTCTTCTTCTTCTTCTTCTTCTTCTTCTTCTTCTTCTTCTTCTTCTTTTTTTTTTTTTTTTTTCTTTTTTTTGATCTCCTTCTCTATACTTTTGTTTTTACAAAGTAAACCACTAAAGAAGTGGATATTGGAAATGAAAATATTTAGAAATGTAAAATTAAACTAAAAGTTCTGATGGAAAAATTAAACTGAAATATAATGGTAAGCTTGAAATTTTAGAGAGATGGTGTGGGCCAGCACACGTGGGGTTGCACGTATGTATTACACCCTTGGTCAAGTGGTTAGTTTTCAAGATGCATAAGCATAAAATACAAAATGAATTACTATGTCTCGACGCCCGGGCCATGAACGGTTGGAAAACCGCCATCAAGCCTTCGTTCGACCATCCGCCGTGGCGACGCTCCCGCATGCGTGGGGCCTATTGGAGGCCTCTTTAGATAATGGTGTGATTCGCGGGAGCTTCAAGTGCTCTCTCTCTTGGTGGAGGAAGGTATTTGTCTATCTTTGGAGGTATGGCAGGAATTTTGGCCAAATTTTAGGTGATTACCAAAGGTAAGTGAAGTCACCACCAATCATTGAGTTTTTCTAAGATGTGATTGGTCACTTGTTTCTAGTTGATTTTATTACCAATCCTAGGCTAAGAAAAAGGGCATTTTTCCTAATCTAATGTAGATGGCAACAAATCTTGATTCTTGAGTCCGGAAGTTTGGTTACGTGTGGGGAAGGTGTTAGGCACCCTACAATGCTTGTCCAAACAACCTGTCCAAGGACAGTCCTTTATTTTGATAAAACCTTAAGTTTCAGATATTGGTAGTGAAAAACATGATTTTTAACATTGGCTTTCGGGGCTTTGCATGCATGGGGCTTTGAGGTTTGGCTTTTGAATGGGTGTGGTCCCAATTTATACTTTCCTAAGGCATTCAGGCAAATACCAGATTTCCACGACGAAAATCCGACGACATGTCACCTTACTTTTGCAATGGAAATTAGGCATCACTTTTCCTTAGATGACATGGACTGTGACAATCACACCAAGAGGGGTGAGCAGGTATATATATACATACACCATGCACAATGCTAGCACACAGAGCAGGAAAGTAAATGCTTACATCCCTAGAGCATGGCCCAAAATATAGTTGTAGGAAAGTAAATAGGGGTCGCCATACTCTAGAGATGAGGATGAATGGTACATGGCACATTATACCTAATACAACCTATCTAAGAGAGAAATGAGGGGGGAAAGAAGGGGGTTTAAAAGAGTACATAACCAAATGGGAGAGGATAGACCCCTAAATCTACTGAACATAGCCGCATGGCTCATATCTACATGCTTGCATTCGCACCCTTTTTGCTTGCGCCTGGGAGACCATGCCCTAGCTCCATGTGTGTACATGAAAAGGCAAAGATAAGAAACCTGCAGACGAGCAATGGAAGGAAAAGATGCAAAGAGCATATGAAAGAGGCATAAAATAGATAAGCATGATAGACATGGCAAGCAAAGAAACAAGAAAGCAAGCAAACAAGCGAGAAGGAAAACAAGCAAGAAAGCAAACAAAAAGTGGTGTCCGTGAGGGACAAATGTAGGTTTGGATCAAATGTCCATAGCTTCATTGTGTTAAAGTATGGACAACACACTAGCAAGCAAGACTCATGCATGGACATGTAAGCAAGCGTGTACAGATGCATAGAAAGCCAACGGGTGGCGCGAACAAACATGGTAAGCATAGCATCGCACAGAGCGGAAAGGGAGGGGTATGTACGAAGCAACCCGACATCCGGAGATGCTTCCCAAATGGTCACATTCAAACAAGGCCTCATGGGCGTCAGATGTAACCAAACAAAATCAAGCCTGCGGAGGGTGTCAAGCATGACAAAACCTAGAACTAGAGAGGCTAATACAAGCATAAAGCATAGAAACAAGCAAGCATAGACATGCAAGTAGGAATGATCTAAACACTTTGATGTGGGCCCTGGTGTATGGATAATGACAAAGACCATAGGGTCTAGATCGGGTCCTAACCCTTAGGCCAAAACATAAGAAAATGTGATAAAAGGAACAAAAGGGCTACAATAGCACATGGCATGACAAACAAGGTCTAGGCCTAAGCACATAAACATGGTGTGAAGCACACAAGCACATATATGATGGCATATAGCATGTAGAGAACATCAATCTAAGCATGTAAATGCACCAATCTACACATGTAAGCATGGAAATATGCATGTAGACATGTGAATGTACATCTAAGCATGTGGATGTAAGCATAAAAGCATGGAAGAACACAAATCCAAGCATACAAGCATGTGAAGGCATAGACATAGGCATAGGAGCATAGATCAAGCATACAAACATGTAGATCTAAGCAAGGCATAGCCGAAAACATGATATCAAGCATGTGAGCAGGTAGACCCAAACATCAACACATAAGAAAGAATGATCTAAACATGACATAAAGCATAAAGCATGAAGAAAAGGCAACTAACACATGAACAAACATGGAAGCATATGGAAATAAGCTAAAAAGCATGCTAAAACCAAAATAAAGCAAGAATTATGCTAGATAAAGCAGTAAATCATGTTATTAAGGCAAAAAGAGCAAGATAAAAGCTAGATGAAGCTTTTAAAGAAGAAGGGGTATGGATAGTAGCTAAAAAGCTACATCCATACCCCTTAAACCTCAAACCCAAGGTATGGAACCAAGGAGAGGAAGATGGAGGGTATGAACATTACCTTGTATTTTTGGTGAAGAGAAGAATCAAGAGGTTTTGATGTGTTTTTTGTGTTTGGAAGAAAGGAGAAAAGCTTAGAATTCGTCTAGGCAAAGAGCAGGCACCCAGGAAAGTCTTTTTTTTTTTTTTTTGGTCTAGAGGTGCTTAGGGCCTTTTATAGCCTCGGCACGGATTATGAGGCGGCGGCCCTTCAAATGGTCTCAAACTAGGTTGATCTTGACATCCCTAGAAAGATCTTGACTTCCAATTTCTAAAAAGGTATGGAACTTGAAAATCCAACAGTCGGATCAAAAGTTATGGCTCCGGGAAGTTAGTGGTGCATCAATCGGTGCATTAACCTGGTTTTCATGATATCTCGGCTGTTCTAACTCCAATTTCAACCCATGAATAGTCGTTGGAATGAGAATTTGATAATCTTTGTAATGGTGTTAGGTTCAACCCATTCTGACGGCTGAATCAAAATTAGGGTTTTTGGGGCCCACCAAGAGTCAACTTCGGGTCAAACTTGGCAAAAATCTTCGAGAAGTTCGAGTTTGATGTAAAACTATGAAAAGTTCTGTTTTGAGGGGATTTTGACTTTGTTTGACTTTTGGTCAACCTAGGGTTGACTAGGGGAATTTTGGTCATTTTAGCTGAAAAAAGGCACTTTGGGTGCTCCAGTGTCCGAAAGGGTTACGTCATGTCATTCTAGATGTTCATGCGGCCACATGGAGAGAAAATAATATTTTTTGATTTTTTGGGGTCCGGCACACAAATCCAAGGCAAACAAAATATGTTATCAACACTATGATCAACACATTCATTTGGAAAAAGAAATTTGTACAAAAATATTCGAGAAATTTCGTCTTAATTAATATAAACAAACCCTCTCAAAGACTCAAAACAATTTTGCAAAAAGAAATTTCCACAAAAATATTGGACAAACTTTCATGTTGATTAGGACAACTTGCAACTCTTCATCATAAACGACAATGTTCTCTTAAGGTTGCAAACTTTCGCCTTAATGACGACCACCGTTTTGTAAGGTTGAAAATGCAATCCTCAATCACTTATTATAATTTTAGGTTCTGAAAAAGATAAGGTATATGATATTCTCTATATACTTTCAAGATGAAGACAATGTTTATTTTTTTATATAAAATAACTCAAAAGAAAAAAAAAATGAAGACAATGTATTATAGGATAACTTGCAAGTTGCAACTCTTCATAAATCATAATGTTTTTCACGAGGTTGCTACTTACAAACTCGATCACCTTAATGACGAGTTAACGACCATTTTGTAAGGTTGAAAATGCAATCCTCAATCGCATATTACAGTTCTAGCTTCTAGGTTCTGAAAAAGATAAGCAATATGAGGGCTGTGTTAAAAAAAAAAAAAAAAAAAAAAAAAAAAAAAAAAAAAAATGTTTTCTAAAAACAAAAGCAAAAAAGAATGAAAATGGTGAATTTAAAAAAAAAAAAAAGTTTTAAAAATACATTAAAGAAATTATGCTATATTTTTAAGAGTAACTATGTATTAATACATAATTATATTTTAAAAATACAAATTGAAAACTATTTTTATTTTTAAAAAACATATGTTAGTAATAGTTACATAATTTATAAATACATAAATTAATCAATAAATTTTACAGGAATTCTGGTAATGTCAAAATAGAGAAAAATTGGAAGATATTATCTCATAGTGCTTCCAAGGTCATAATTTTATCTTTGTAAGATGTAACTAGGAGCAAAAATCATGTACTTTTCTCTTATAATGTATCTAGGATCAAATAATGTATATTTTAGTTACTTAAAAAAAATGTGCTTTTTACTCAACAAAGATGTTTATTACAATTATGATTTTCTCTTATTTTCTTAGTTAATAAATTAAGTGACAACTTCATATAAAATCCTTAATTTATAGGGAAAATATAATAAGTTGAACAGTCATTTTTAGGGCACCAACGTGACTTCACCCATTTATGAGAGTTTAGCCCAAACTAGAGGATTGATAGGTCAGGGAAATCAGATTTAAATAGGAATGGCCATTTTTAGGAAAAGGATTTTTGGGCATATTATTATTGGTTGGAATAAGGTTTACCTTTGTGGTAGAATTACCATTGCTCTCTTGTGTCATGAGTGCATCTTGTCCTCTAGCCTCCTCCTCCACACAGATGCGTGTGATCAGAGTCTCTAAAGATCTCTCCTTTTGTTTGTGCCGCAAAGTCTTTTGAAACTCCCTCCAAGATTGTGGTAGTTTATCAATTATACTAGCTACCACCAGATTATCTCCAATCTTTATGCCTTCGGATCTCAATTCTGCCATGATCATTTGGAAGTCTTGTGCTTGATTTACCACCGATTTTTCATCCACCATTTGGTAACGAAAAAATCTACTAGCGGCATACTTCTTTGCACCAGCCTCCTTGGTATCATACTTGCTTTGTAAAACTTTCTAAATTTTCTTAGCAGAATTATAAGTTGTATCATAATAATCATAGAAATGATCGGCAAAACAATTCAAAAAATAAGAGCGACAATTGTATTGAGAAATTGAATAATACATATTAATACATATCTAGCCCAATATCTGAATTAATACATATTAGCTCATTAATCACTACAATTAAAAGGAATAAAATAATCTCTCTCATTTTCAATGTGGGATTAAACATTTTCACTAACTCTTCATCTTCCAAATTAACTCCTGCATCTTTACATTTATGTTGTAATATAAATCAATATTAATTATATAATATCAAAATGCTCCAACATAGGGCACCGATGTGACTCCACCCATTTACGAGAGTTTAGCCCAAACTAGAGGATTGATGGTTCGGGGAAATTAGATTTAAATAGGAATGGGCCATGTGGAAATTAGATTATGACATGTGGCAAGATAGGAATGGTCCATTTGGAAATTAGATTTAAATATGAATTGTCTAGTCAGAAGTGGGTTAAGAAAGTGTTTGTGCCAAATGAATGACAAATGAGGTTAGTTTATAGGAATACCAAAATAGTCGATCACGAGCAATTACCTCAAGAGGTTAATTTTGAGAGGTTACTGTGGATTTTTAGATAAAGAAACATGTGCAAAGTGATGATTAGAAGTAGGATGATGGTTGCCTTAAAAGCAATTACAAGAGGTTACCAAATCTTACTAACAACAAAACACTTGGAAATGACCAAAGAATGACATATAGCACGAGTATTAAGCATAGCTATCAAACATTCAAGTATAAATACTAAATAGAGGATTTATTGTACAAGAAAAGGACACCAATTACAACTAGAGAACTTTTATGATCATTTGTATTAGATTCTTAGGAGATCAAGTAGATTGAAGCTTGTAAGTTCATTTCCGTTGTACTCGTGTTATCATTCAATATAGTATTCAAGTAGTTTGATGCAATATTTAGTTGGTTACTGAAGTTTGATATGATTTACTATTACTTTGAATCAATTTAGTGTTAGAATAATCAAGTAGGCTTGAATTCTTTACATTTCCTTCAATCTACTTTATTTTGAGAATTTTACTTTGAGTTGGTGATGCATGGGACAAATTGGGTAATGCTCTTTTCACCCAAATTATATAGTCTTATGCCCCCTTCTCAAACTAATTAGGGAAATGCCCCTCTTTTAAAACTCGATTTACTACAATTCGAGTTAAAAAAAAAAAAAAAAAAATTCTGGAGCCCTATAGTGGCGTTTTAAGAAACATATAATGACGTTTTAATGACCTATAGTGGCGTTTTGGAACTCAACTTCCATGAAATCGAGTTATAGGCAATTTGTTTTACCTATAACTTGAGTTCATGGAGGCCGAGTTCCAAAACGCCACTATAAATCCTTAAAACGTCACCATAGGCTTCTTAAAACGCCACTATAGGGTTTAACTCAATTTGGAGTAAATCGAGTTTTAAAAGATGAGCATTTCCCTAATTTGTTTGAGAAGGGGGGTATAAGGCTATATAATTTAGGTGAAAAGGGCATTGCCCAATTTTGTCCGGTGATGCACTTCAATTTAATTTAGTTAACTTAGACTCATAACTTAGTCATTTAGGAACTTTGTCACTTTGGATTTCATCATTCTCATTGTTAACTAGCGCATCGCTCAAAAAATTCTATTTAGTTAGGCATTTTCGGGCCCTAGTTTTTAAAGTCAAATATTTCACATTGAGCTAGTTTAAAACATCTTGCATTTCACTTGTTCAAGCAACTTGAAAACATAATTAGGGGACCAAAGTTAATATAAGATCGGTTTCTACTCAAACATTACATATATTTAAATCAATTTTCATATCACAAGTTTGTTTACAAATATATTTATTATGTTTGAACTTAACTTGTTTAATATTTAAGCATAAACTTAGGTTTCAACTTAATTCATTTGCTTAATAAACAAACATAAATAAGATTTTCTCAAGCTAAACATGAGATTTTCATAAACAACTTGATTCATTTATAACCCTACAAATAATATTACAATAAAAAAATCATTTACCAGTGATCCCAAGATGTTTATAATACTTCACAAATAATCTGAGGCTTGAAAGTCATTATTCCACCCCCTCAACGACGAGCTATTTCACTGCCAAAATCCCCCACTAAATCCAAATCATATTTGTAACGACATAAAACTTTCAGTGAAAAAAAAAAAAAAAAAAAACAAAAAAGACCTGGTGGCTCCCACAACTGCAGCATGGATCACTAAAACCGAAAGAAACAGAAGCGTCCTTTTAACCTGCGAGATTCCGATCTGTCTAGCGTAGCTTCTACAGATTCAACCCCAACGATATACTTATATATATATATATATATATATATATATATATATATATATGAGTTGGGTTCGAGTTACACTTCATGTAACTCCAAGCAATATTACACCACTCAATATTTTTTAATTTGATGCGAATATTGAAAAATCCACCGTTAAATTACATTATCTTCGTATATTCTTCATGCTTGCCAAATTTTGAGGTGATCAAAGATTAATAGTCATGTCATCAATCAATTATTAAAATTCAAATTTTTGGAGTTTAAAATAATGCATAAAAGATGAGTTTATAGATTAAATAATAAATAGCATCCGATTGATATGAAAATTGGCATGCATGTTAAGAACATATAAAACATGTAATTCAACGGTTGGATTTTAAAAATATTAATTCAATAACAAGTTATTAGATGGTGTAACATTGCTTAAAGTTACACCAGGTGTAACTTGAACCTAACCCTATATATATATATATATATATATATTAACAAAAACCCCAAACACTTGACTCGTTTTCTAGCCTTTTTGTTTTCAGACTTTAAACACACAGAGAGAAAGAATGAGAAACTCAGCTATGGTATGTCTTCAACCTTTTCACTTTCACATCAAAATCTATATATATATATATATATATATATATATATATATCAATATCTCTCTTAGTTTCACCATTTTCTTTCTTTGTCCATTCTTTAATATAATTTAACAAAGCTAGCTTAATTTTTTTAACCAATGGATCGATTTTGATTTAGTTGTGGAGCAAAATAGTTTTAGCTTGCATTTATTTTTTGGAACATTAGCGATTTTGTTGTTGTTGAAGTGCTTGAGGCTGAGAAATTTGGAATAGATTCAAAGCACAATTATGAGTTGGAGGTTGTTGAAGCATTTTTATCAAATACCTTGTGAAATTTTGGGTTAGATGTAGAACTGTTACGAATTTCATCAAGAAATGTTGATTGAGAACTATGAAACAATGATTGGTTTTGGTATTTATCTAGTAATTGTTGGTATTCAAAAAATTAAATTTAGGTTAATTGCATTTTTTTCCTATTAATTATGGTGTAGTTGCTGAGGGTAAAACTTAGGTACAATACATTCGGTTGCCTGATTGAATTCAAACATCTAGTCGCATTGAATTCAACCTCTATAAATAGAGGAGACATCTCATAATTCAGCACACTTTTCACCCTCTAGAGAGAAACACTTTTTTTCCATGCTCTAAGAGGCACAAGTTTTGGGCTCCCAAACAGCTCATATTTTCTGATCTCCTATCTAATTTTCTATTGAAGCTAGGGTTTTTAGGTTTCAAAGATAACTGAATAAGTTTCTTTGAACCCTAAAACATCCTCTCAAGTAGAAGAGTGCTAAGGCAAGAGGTTGTTTTCTAAACCCTTTTATTTTTATACTTTTCTTATCATGATGATGTATGTCTAATTGTTTCAAATATTCATAATCTGGTTTATAAAAACATGTTCTTGATTTCTTTATTGTTGATATAATCTGTTTCTTAATTTTAAAGATTTGCATGTAGTCAACTATTTTTCTTCAAATAAAATGGATCTACATCTTTCTTAGATGCAGATCTGAATTTTTCTTCAAATAAAACGGATCTGCATCTTTCTTAGATGCAAGTCTGAATTTTTCTTCATGTTAGGTTTTTAGACCCCTTAAACAACAATTGGATTAACCTAGTTATTAGCCAAGTGATTAACTTAGTCAAATTATGCAATTCTAGGTTATCACAATCACACAATCATATCAAGAATATAGAATAGCGGAAATAAAAAGAACACAATGATATAATGACCCAGGAAACCACACGGTAAAAATCTGGGGAGGATTTGACCTAACTATTCTCAAGGTAAACCTGAATCCACTATGAAAGAATCAAAGTTCATACAAAAGGACTTACAAGCTCCCCGCTTGACTTCCTAATGCTACCCACCAGTAGAACTTACTGACATGACCACGTGCAAGCTCCGAATCCATGGACTCCTTCTTTCTTGGATTCTCCAATAAGATACAAGCTCCCCGCTTGTTTTTCTTTAAGCTCAAATGGTAGCAACTGAGTTGATCATCAAGATGTTGAAGTAATCTCTACCTTGAAAACCCTAAGCTTTGTGTAAAGGAAAGTTCCTCTAGATCTCACAAGAGATTTACACAAAACAGAAAAGTATGAGCAACAATACAACAGGAGCAACTCTCAAAACGTGGCTAGGTTTTGCCTTATATACCTAGGGCAAAAATATAAAATCCTAAACGTTTAATGAGATAGGGCTGAGTTGGAAATTCTGCAGAAAACCCAATCTGGCCGACTTTCGATCGATCGAGTCTGTCCTTCGATCAATCGAGCCAGGCCGAAATGCACTAATACATTTGCAACCTCTCAATTCCAACTTTACATGAATTACAACTTTGAGCAAGCCTAAACAAGACTAAACATATTGTTTTGATCATGATTTGCCAACATTACACATTAGAGTTCTAAATACATAAAATCCTAAGTCTTTAGAACCTAACACTTCAAATAAACGGATTTGCATCTTTCTTAGATGCAAATCTGAACTTTTCTTTAAAATAATAGGGATCTACATATTCCTTAGATGCAGATCTAAATTTTCTCACATCAAAACTAATTTGTATCTTTCTTAAGATACAAATCTGATTTTTCTTAAAACATATGCAGATTTTTGAAATAAAGAAAGAGATCATGAATTGTTGTTTTGTTGTTTGTTTCGTTTGAGCCATGTAACATGAAATTATTTTATGAATGAGATCCTCTTCATAAAAAATATTTTTTAATCATTAAAACAGATTTGAATTTTTTTAAAACAAAAGGAGGATATATTCATAAATGGTTTTGTGAGATTTATTTAACATTTTCAACATATCATTCATGACATCGATAACATAGTACATTGGTTACTAGAGTCTAGAAGACTAGACTTTGTCTGGGCGGAATGGGTGCCTAGCACCTTCCCATTCCGTAACCTAGCCTCCGAATTTAGGTTTTTGGTTTAGAAGATCTAGCCTTGTCTTTACCTTTTTATTTTGGTTAAAATGTAACTATGACAAAAAGCCATGTATTTTGCTAGATTGCAACTAGAACCCAAAGCCGTGTAAATTTTCATTTTTTTTTCAAATATGCAATTTTTTATTCAATCAATGAATGGAACTATTCAGTCATAGTATTTTTTTTTTCTTTTTTTTTTTTTTATAAAAAATAAGTGGCGAAAGGAGAGGTGCTCTAAAAGGTACCCGAATCTCTTTTTTTGAGGTACGCGACTCTCACAGGTAGATGGTTCTCATATCAGGATTTATGAGTCCAATTGGCTACCAGGAGAGTCACAAGGCCAAATTTTGTCACCCACATCCCCTACTTTCAGATCTGCCACTGTTTCGGCCCTAATAGATCCACTCACACTTGGGTGGAATGGCAACATCATTGACAATATTTTATTGCCTTTCAAAGCCAAAAAAACCAAGGCTATCCCACTAGGAACTATCATGCACCCCGATTGTTTGTATTGGCCTAAGAATAGAGATGGATCCTATGTTGTAAGCTTGGGGTATCGGTGGTTGTGTGAAGAAGAGAAAAATGAGTTTGCTTCAGTCTCCAACTCTGATAGTTCTCACAGTTTTTGGAAAAAAAAAATAATGGAAATCAAATGTGCCGGGAAAAATTAAGCATTTCATGTGGAAAGCTTGCTCTAACGCCTTCCCCGATAAAAGGAGAACTTGAAGAAGAGAAAAATCATTGTCGAAGACACATGCCAGCATTGCCCAACCTAGTCCGAATCTGTCCTTCATGCTTTCTAAGATTGTGCTTCTCTTCAACAGGTATGGGATGTAGATTTTAGATGGGTTGATCAACTTAAAACTTCCAAGGGCTCCTTCAAAAATCTGGTGGATTTGATTCTCGAAAAGCCTCACCTGTTGGAGCTCTTTGCTATCATTGCCTAGTTCTTATGGTCAAGGCGAAACAAACTCAAATTGAAGGATGAAGCATTCCCCTTGAACCGCGTCGTGATCGAAGCTAAGAGATATTTATATCTCCATCAACTGGCCCAGAAGACAAAGAAGAAGCAAACCTAACCAACAAGAGTGAAATGGAAGCCTCTAGACTTGAATGGTTCCAAGACAAACTTTGACGATGCCATGTTCCACAACTCTGGTGAAGCCGGTTTGGGTGTGGTGATCCGAAACCATGAAGAAGAAATTATTGTGGCATTATCTGGAAAAAAAAAAAAAAAAAAAAAAAAAAAAAAAAAAAAAAAAAAAAAAAAAAAAAACCACAGCCACCTACTGTCACATGTTTGGAATTACTAGCAGCCAGGCAGGCTACCAATTTTGTCTAGGAAGTAGGTCTTCATGATTCCGTATTGGAAGGAGAATCAGAAACTGTCATCAACTCCCTACGAAAAGGTGATATGTTTCAATCTGCTTTTGGTCATCTTATTAAGGATACTCTATTCTATGTAAACTCCTTAAGGAGCTTTAGTTTTTCTCATACCTATAGGTAAGGTAATTCTATTGCTAATGCTTTGGCAAAGAAAGCTAGATTTTGTTATGCTAAAACTGTTTGGATGGAGTCTGTTCCACTGGATATCAGTACTTTTGTTTCAATTGATAAGCCTTTTTCTTAATTAATAAAGCTTATAGGAATGAATTCTCAAAAAATTAAAAAATCTCAATCTTTACTCTGGCCTCAAAAATCTTCATAACTTCAAAAATATAAGTTTGAAAATTTGCCATAAAAAGAAAATTAAAAACATGAATCACTCACTATGGTCTCAACTAGGAACTAGGATGGAAGGAAAACTAAAGAGAAAAGAAAAAAAAAAGGGCAAACTGGCCAAATGTGCCACAATGGTCCAAAATGGGGCATAGGTTGTAAGGGTAAAAAAAAATTAAAATACAATTAACACCCTTGACTTTTGGGCTACTAATACCAACCAAGCCAAAAACTTTTCAAAATTGAACAAATTGATCCCTGAACTATTACTCATTTTCCTCATCTCTTTTATAGTAATTAGGAACTAAATTGGAATTTTAAAAATCTTTAGACATGGTTGGCATTAGCTTAAACCTTAAGAGTGTTGACTGTATTTTACCAACAAAAAAAAAAAAAACTCTTATGCGCATTTTATTTTTACAATTTTATACAATCTCCATAATTTATGCATTGATATATACATTTCAAGAGGAGAAAAGAAAATGTCCATATTTAAAAAATTAAAACAATATAAAATCACACTTATGTTTGTGTTTGCAATGGCTTTGAGGCCACACTATCAAGATCAAAGCTTGCCAAATGCTTAATAGAATAATAAGTCTAAAGATATAATTTTTGTCATAATTTGATGAAGTGGTCGATTGTATATTGATAAACAATTACTTTTATATGAACTCACCATTTACCACTTCAATAAATTGTGGAATAAATTGTAGCTAAAATTGAGTCTTACACTTCTTGTTAATAAAATAATGTAAAACATGGAGATTCATCACCTACTTCCCCTTCAAGGACGACCATAATTCATCAAGATCACCTTCCCCCACACCCCCCCCCCCCCCCACCCCAAAAAAAAAAAAAAAAAAAAAAAAAAACAATTGTGTAGGTCAAAGAAGTCAAATGTATTTGGAGGGAGTCACAAATCAAGGATGGGTTAATTGGGAGATTTGCCTATAAACACCATTTTCTTGAAATCTCCAAATCAAAAATAAAAAGCGCCACTAAGTTTCAAATTTGATCCTAAAGTTTTGATTCTATGTCCACAGTATGGTTTCAAAATTACTACAATTTGAATTCTTGATTTGTAACTACATTAAAGAAGTGGGTTTCAGTTAGCTTTACTGATAAAGTCTTTGAGGGTTAAATAAAAGATGTGGGGTTTAATCCCTGCTTACACCAAAAACTTATTGGTGTCTTGGTCCGATGATAAAGAACTATCATCAGAAGCGGACGCCATAAGTTGAAACTCTCTAAAAAAAGTCGTGGGTTCCAATTAGTTCAACTGGTAAAATTTCTGATGGTTGAATAAGAGATATGAAATTCAATCTCTGCCCACCAAAAACCAATTAGTGTCTTGGTCTAATGATAAATAACTATCATTAAGAGCAAACTGCATAGATTGAAACCCTTTATAAAATTTTTTTTTTTTAAATTTGTAAACCAATAGGTATTATAGAAATGAGGAGGATGGAGGTGAGAGGTGCAAAAGTGGTCATGGAGTGGGATATTCTATGGTTTGGAATAGTGTAAAAGTCGAAGGAAATGAGAGGTATGGAGTTGAGTGTCCTCATTCATACGGGCCTACAGTACTAACTCATTCATTCCGCCAAACATGGGTGGAAAAGTGAGAAGAAATTGCAATATGCACCAAAGAGGATATAAAAGTCTTCTGCCCTGTATGGTTAATTATATTTCTTCTAATATTGGATTTTTTTTTTTTTTTTTTTTTTTTTTTGGCTGCAGCTTAACATTATTACAAATTTCATATAATTTTTTTTCTCAAAATATGGCTAGAAGGGTCTTAATAAGTTGAAGGTATGTGCAATTAAAACATAAAATTTAAATCATAAAAATAGGTGATTAATTTATTGGAGATAATAATATAATTTAAATAAAAATATGAATTTTCAAAGAAAGAAATATTACAAAATACTTAATGAATAAGTGAAATATACCTATGAATGTTTATTTCTTATACAAATTGATATGATAGTAATTATAATATTCTCTATTAAGCAAAGAAAAGAGACATGCACTCATCTTCTAAGTCTTTCTTTTCTTTTTATCCGACCAAACATAAAATAATAATATTTTTTTCTTTTTATTATTCCTATATCTTCTTTCCTCTTACTTTTATATCATTCTTACCAAATAGAGCCTGAAAATTCTTTCATGTGAATCTTTACACCAAAAAATCGTAAAATGATGAGATAATCTTAATAGATGAACACAATTTAATGAACATATTATTTTTTTCATGAATTTTTTGGTACTAAAATACTCTTACACCTTCACATAAAGGGTTTTCTGGTGTGAAATTAAGTTTTAAGTGTAACTTTTGTGGGTTTCTCTTAATTTTAGAAAATAGAGACTTACTGAGGATTTCCACTGTAATTTAAAACTCAATTTCACACTAGAAAACCCTTTATGTGATTATTCAATCAAACGTCTGTGGGTTCTAAGACTTAATGTCGAACATTATAATTTAATTATTATGTAATTATTCCAAAAAAATAAAATTAAAAGAGAGATAATTTTTGGATGTAAAATAACCTTGAGTGAAATCACCATTTTTTTTAAGAACCTGGGAAGCCAGAGTTTTATTTCATTAGGTCAGTAATATCAATGTGATTCTGTGAATTATGTTAATTTTACAATGCACTGTAGGATTTCCTCAAGCCACACTAGTGGCACTCTCAATGTGCTGAGCTTGGCGAGCTAGAGCATGCATGGTCTAGTGCTACATTGTTTTCTTGTCTTCTATCATGCTTGAATTCTTTCCATCGTTATCATTTTGATAGCATCCTCAAGAACATGCATGTCCATATGCACACCCCTTCCTAGGTTTTTCTTATGAGAAAATAACTTGGCAATACCACGAAACCACATTGTATATCTCTACAAATTTAGCCATTATTAAATGTTTGGTTTTTACTAAAACTCCTTATATTCATAGATTGACCTAGCCAAGTCGTGGGAAGCAAACATGAACCTCGTTATCGTTGTGACTAATTCAAAGTTGAACACAACCTAAGGATGCAAAAGTTCATTATTGTTTTTGTTTTTTGGGATAAGTGAACACCATGATGGCTAGACTAAACTAATGGAAGTCGACATGAAAATTACTTATCAACTGGTTGGACATGCATAGCGACTTGTTCACCAGGCTGGTACAGGTTGAGAGAGTCTTCAAATTCCACAGTATGAATGGAAGAAAATAGAGGGAAAACAAAAAATAAATATAACAATGCCAATAGTGACATGACATAGGAAACAAACTTGTCATAGGAAGAATTTTATTTCTAAGTTTTCAGATTTTCTAAAATAGAAAATTATTAATTCCTTGATTTTAATAATTTTTAAAGCTTTCTTTTCTTAAAGCATGTGGACAACCGTACGTCTTGCATATGAACCTCTAGATGAAGGAGGAATCCCGCATTGGCACATATTAACTAAAATTTGTTTAAGAATTTTTTTTACTTAGGTTTAAGTTTGATGAAACATTTGATTGTATATACCTGATGTAAACAATGAATACTTGCAAAGATGTTGATTATTCTTTGATAATTAGTGTATCTTGATCACAACATGGAATTTGGTTCATAGTGAAGCACATTATGAATGATTGTTATCCTGAATTCGTGTTGTTATAATAATTGTGAGGTATATTTTATATATATATATATATATATATATACCAACAATGGGAAAGGAACGCACAGATGTAGAGATGGAAGCACAGTATAATATATTGAAAGTAAAGTAAGCAAAATAGAACTAGCCAAGAAGGCAGTATTGCAAATATAATCAAAGTAATTTAATAGTAAGGCAGTAAAACCAGCTAAGCAGTATATATATCAAAGCAATTAAAATTTAGAACCGTCCAAGATGGCGGTAGCAACAAGTAGTATATTAAACTGAAAGCTGAAAACACTTGTTATTGAAAGTAGAATAAAACACTTACTGTAGTAGTAGAGGTTACAAGATTGAAACAATTACAAAGCTTGGAACTAGTTCTAGTTACAAGATTGTAGGGAAAGTAGTAGGAAATCCTAAGGTAAACAAGGAACACTCTCTCCAAGAAAGGCTCTCTAAAAGAAAGAAGTTTTGAGAAGGAAATTCTGCCCTAAACTTAAGGGACAACCCCCCTTTAATAGGCAAAAATTCGGAGTGAACAATGTCATGAACAGTAAAAAGTGAACAGTAGTCGGTGAACAGTAATCTGTGAACAATAATCCGTGAACAGTGAACAGTGGTTTTCACTTTTTTTGACTCAAAAATTAGCAGCAAAGTCTTGTCATTTTCTTCAATCTAAAGTGTCAAGTCTTTGCCGAAATAGAGCTTGAGAAGACCAAAAGCCTGAGAAAACTTCTTTTTCCAAGAACATCATCATAAGCCTGAGGAATGACTTTTTCCCAAAGGACTTCACAGTAGAGCATGGGACTTCACAGTAGAGCATGGGTAATCATCGTACCATTTTTTTATTATTGTAGCATTTTTTGCCATTGTGCAAGCCAGACAAATAAGGGAATTAATCATCAGTCAACTGCTAGATCAGGAGTATCTTGACCAAACAGTTTCTGACTGTAGGAGTAGCATGGGAGAATAACCTTATCATTGAGAATCATTAGGCTGATGAGAATCTCAAAACAATAGTGCTATAGCAGTAACAGTAACCTAAGGAGGGTACTCATCAATCAGTATAAGGAGCATCAGATGGATAACCATCGTAAGGATCACCTGAAGGATCATCATCACATTCATGCTCATGGTAAATAGCATACTGATTACAAAATCCACAATATAGAAGTGGCTCAAACACCGGAGTTCTCCCTGGGATGAGAAGACTTCTTGGATTACAATGATCAACTATCCACAAATGAGCAATGGCATTAGCATAGGGTCTGGGACCAAAAACAGAGATTCTATGTTCCTATGAAATGATAATCTTTCCATAGGTTCTAAGCAACATCAATAATTTGGTTATTGAAATAATTTCTCCAACATTCTGCAAGAGCATTAGGATCTTTAAAGGACAAATGAGAATTTCCTTCAAACCATTGTCCTTGGTGAGTATGTCCATTGATGAGAATGAGATGTTTTGAGGGTTGGGCATTCATCCAGTTATCTCTTTCCTATTTTGGCAAAGTGCTCTAGCATCTGATGGAAACAAAAGGACTTTTAAATCCTCTACTAGCATTTTGAATAATTTGTGGAAGTTGGCTAGCTTGGTAATGACTTGTTAATTTTATGAACCTAATAAAGCGATATTCAAACATTTGGGAAAGCCAGTTAGGATCTCTATCATCATCATCATCTAAATCATCAGCAACATATGAACCATCATCATAATTAATTAGGAGACCAGGAAATGGGTGTTTATTTTCATACACTCTGAGAGTACTCCCAAAGTGTTCTTCCCGTTCTAGCTGGATAAATACGTTATCGAATTCATCTAATTCATTAGGATCAAGAATAGTGGCTGTAACAAGTTTCTTGAAATATTTGAACCATAAGTCAAAAGACCTGAACATAGCCTTACTTTTCAGAATACGAGATTGTATGTCTGTAGGCAAGTTGGCAATAGCACTTCTTAACAAAGATTGGGTCTTAAGACTCAATTTAGCATAATCAGTGCCCATTATAGTCCTTTTATCCATTGAATGGATTTCCTCTTTGCCAAAGAGTTGACTAATGTAGGATTCAAGATGGCTTTTAAGAGCCTCAGTTTCTGAAACAAGGTTATTTTCTAAAACAGGGTTATTTTCTGAAACAAGGTTAGCATAGTGGCTTATATAAGCCTCATTTTGAGTAGTAAGATTAACAAGGTGAATCTCGAGTGCTTTGAGGGTTTTTTGAAATAGGGTGCGACGATTTAGGGTAAAGGCCGCATAAAAGTTATCAAGAATAAATTTAATGGATTCTGGTAGTTCACTATAAACGCCATTATGAAATTGTAAATTTCTGGATAAAACTTCCAGTAAAGCAATAACCATATCACCACTGGAATATTCCACCTCTGCGGGGACAAATTCTTGAAGGGATGTTGATCCACTAGGTTTTACCCCAGAAAATGCACCTTCATGCATTTTAAAAGAATAGTCTTGTACAGGAGCTTTTCCTTTGTTCCTCCTCTCTGTCGAGAAAGCCATAATAATCCACTTACTAGTGGTATAAGTATTATTATTATTCCACTTATTAGTGGTATTTATCCACGTAGCATTGCTCGATTCCTACAAAGAATCATTAAGAATGTTAGGGTAGTTGGTAATAATTAGCAACTTGGCATTATGAATATTACCTTCAAAAGCATCTGTGAAATATTGACAAAAATAACTCATTCTTGGTTCTTGAATAGGCTCATTAACAAGAAAATCTTCAATGTAAGACAAATCAATAAGGTGTTTAAACAAATCATTGATTTCTTTTGTACAAAACTTAATAGTTTCAACATTCATTTGAATAGGATGAGCTTTAGTAAGAATATTCTTTTTATCAAAATCTTTAACATAAGGCAAATCAGCAATATGTTTTCTCCTATGCCAAAAAGCATTAGGAACATCAGAGCAAACATCATCAATCAAAATTTTCGGAAAATTATCAATTTTTTATTGCAATAATTTATCAGAAAGTTGTTCAGCAATTTTCTTGTATCTAACTTCTTACTGAAAGAAGTTAAGATGTTTGATTTTAGCATGGATCAGATTTGAAGCAAATTTGAATTTTACTTTCTGTCCAAAAGGATCAGTAGTAATACCATCATGTTCAGCAAGAAAATGATACAAAGCATTTATAAATGGCAAACCAAGAATCATTTTATCAATCATGTTTTTAACAAGAACAGAAGGAATCTTGAAACAGACATTATCATGACAAACATGAGCATTATTCAATTCATATTTAATCTTCATTTGAAAACCATTAGCAGGAACTAATCTTTCAGTTAATTTTTCAAAATATTTCAAAGGGATTAATCCTTCTTGGATATAGTTCATATCTGCACCAAAATCAATCATAGCAATAACAGTGAAATGATAATCATGGGAAACAACAATTTTAACTTTTGTAATCCATTTTGGAGGAAGCACTTTATTAACAAGATTTAGTTGAGAATTATCAACAATACCTTTATTAAAAAGAAGAGCTTGTTGACTGGATTCATCTCTATCTTTGAGCTCATCTTGTTCATCTTGTTCATTATCAGATTTGTTAAGCTTTTTTTCAATTTTTAACAATAACAATTCTTGTTTAAGATTATTATTATCGCTTTTAATGTTTTTAAATTCATGTTTTAATTCACTTATCTCTTGTTTAACAATATTAATTTCATGTTGAAGATCATTAACAGTTAAATCTTTGGATTTCTTTTTATTAAATCTTTCTAAAGTTTCTTCAAAACTTATCGTTGATTTGAGTTTTTTACTAGTTCATCTTTTATCAAATTTTTCTTAAACTTATCCAAATATTCTTTTTGTAATTCAGGGTTCTCAATTTGGCTTATTAATTTAACCAATAAACTTTCATTTTCTTCACCTTTAGTGAGAACATTAACAGATTTAATAACATTACAACAGGAATCTCTACAACCAATTTTAACATTTGGAGAATCAGAGGAATCATCAGCAGATTGATAGTAAGAATCAGTTGAAGAAGAAAAATCATCTTCCAAAGAATCAGACAAATTGTTTGATTCAAGGATTCTAAATAATTCTTCTTGATCTTTATCATCAACGTTTAACATATTAAACTTTTTTTTTAACTTACCAAGTTTTTGTTTACAATCTTTGCTGTAGTGTCCAGGTTTTCCACAGTTAAAACATTTACCTTTACCTAATCTTTGTTTATCACATTTTTTAGAAATATTTTTCTTTTTAGCATAAAAATCAATAACATTGATCGAGGTATTCCTGATGAAAGTATTGTTCGAGGTATTCCTGTGAACCAGGGAATCAATCCTTTGCTAAGTCATCAGCATCTTCTTCATCATGACCAAACCTCTCCTGGTTGTAGGGGTAGTAAGGGTCTTTTGTAACAGAATCTATTTGATGAAAGTATTGGTCAAGGTATTTCTGATGGTGTTAATACCTTGATTTATACTATTCTTAAACATTTTGTGGTACGCCATCTAATATTTTATCCCACATTTCTGATATTTTGAATAATTTGAGATGTCCTACTATGTCTGATTACTAATGGTAGCAAGATGTTTTCCTTTCCAGAGTAATGCATCGGAAAGATTGTTACAAGCCTTATTGGAAAGAAAAGTTTATTGATGGTCTCCCTCTTATCTTTGCTCATATGGTAAAACAAGAATTAATTGGTAAAAATGATTCCATTGATTATGATAATTTAACTTATGGTGATATTCTAAGCACTATTAAAAAACTTGGTATTAATATGTGCAATAATGAAAAACTGTTAAAATACCAATTAAAAAATAAAAGAAGAGCTAAATATGAAATGGGTAATTTTTGTGAACAATATGGTTTGCCCCTATTACTCCTTCCAAGCAAAAGGGTAAAAAACATGATAAATCTCACAAAAATTATAGCCATAAAAAACATAAAAAATACATAACTAATTTTAATGATTTTTATGCTAAAAAGAAAAACGTTTCTAAAAAATATGATAAACAAAGATCAGGTAAAGGTAAATGTTTTAACTGTGGAAAACCTGGACACTACAGCAAAGATTGTAAACAAAAACCTGGTAAGTTAAAAAATAAGTTTAATATGTTAAACATTGATGATAATGATCAAGAAGAATTATTCAGAATCCTTGAATCAAACAATTCGTCTGATTCTTTGGAAGATGATTTTTCTTCTTCATCTGATTCTTGCTATCATTCTGCTAATGATTCCTCTGATTCTCCAAATGTTAAAATTGGTTGTAGAGATTCCTGTTATAATGTTATTGAATCTATTAATGTTCTCACAAAAAGTGAAGAAAATGAAAGTTTATTGATTAAATTGATAAATCAAATTGAAAACCCTGAATTACAAAAAGAATATTTGGATAAGTTTAAGAAAAATTTGATAAAAGATGAAACTAGTAAAAAACTTAAATCAACGATAAGTTTTGAAGAAACTTTAGAAAGATTTAATAAAAAGAAATCCAAATATTTAACTGTTAATGATCTTCAACATGAAATTAATATTGTTAAACGAGAGATAAGTGAATTAAAACATGAATTTAAAAACATTAAAAGTGATAATAATAATCTTAAACAAGAATTGTTATTGTTAAAAATTGACAAAAAACTTGACAAATCTGATAATGAACAAGATGAGCTCAAAAATAGAGATGAATCAAGTCAACAGACTCTTCTTTCTGATAAAGGTATTGCTGATGTTTTTGTTAGGATTAGTGCCCTTAAATCCTATTGTATGATGCTATGTATGATATTAAGTGTGACATTTATGTATGACATTATGTATGACTTAATATTGTGATTGATAAAATTATTTTATTATTATCTAAAATAATGGCAACATGAATATTTTGACATTATCATGTAGTCCATGAGATGCATAGTATGTGATTTATGTGAAAAGTAACAGAAGATATAAATCACAAGTTCTTTGTAAACTCAGAATTATAGTTCGTAGTCAGTGATGAAATTGGGCATTTCATCTACGAAGACTATAACATATCAACTACGATGATTTGTCTTGATCATGGAAATGGAAACTTCTAATTGATATGTTTTAAGAGTTAAGATATATTGAACTGGATCGCTGTGAGATTTATTATTCTCCTAAAGACTGTCAAGTGAATAATAAATCTCACGACTTATATTTGCATGAACTCTTAATCCTGAAAGAATAGTGAACTTGATCATGAGATGTAGGTTGCTTTGATATATCAGGAGTGAGATCTAAAATAACAGTCAAAACCTCAGTATGTTGGGCAGCCACATTTAGTGTTAATGGAACATATATTCTCAAGATGGAATTCATAGTCTCTTTGTAAAGTTGTAATTTACAACTGTGTTTTTGTTGGCTTTTATTCCGTGCCAAATTTGATTGTAATTATGTTCAATCGTTTAAAACCATGTATTTGTTGTGGGACTTGATGTAAGGGGTGTGTGAGAGAAAGAGTGTTGAAGACTCAAGCATTTGAAGAAGTGAAGGATTCTCGCGGGTATCTCGCGACCAAGCTTCCCGCGAAGTGAAACATGTGCCAGGCACATGCTGGAATGCGAAGAGTCATGCCAGGTGGAGACAACTGTGTCTCGCGAGTATCTCGCAGGTAAAGCCTTCCCGCGAGACACCCGCGAGACTAGCTGTTCTGCCAGCTTGTACTTTTTGAGTCACACCTTTTACACCTCTCCTATATATACCATCATTACCCACATTTGTTGAGGAATGCTTCAGAGAGAAAACCCTAGCCAAACACATTGGAAATTAGAGATTGTCTTCCCCACCTTCTCTAAACAATTTGCTTGTGGTATCTCCTCAACCCTTCCCTCTCCATTGTCCATATCTTTGAGAGGTTGATAGCCCAAACACTTGACACACCTTAGAGAGTGCTGAGTGACGTTTTTGGTGCTGCTGGGAAGCATTGAAAGAAGCCTTTAATGGCAGATGCAACATGGAGCTTGTTGCGGGATCCGGATAACTAGGACAAGACACGGTTCCGAGAAGCCTTGTTGGAGTAGGAGCTTGGAGGGCTTAGGTACATCGGGTAGACTAGGCTTGGAGGGTCTTTTGCTAATCCATGTATCCCAACTGATTGTCTAGTGGATCGATTTCCGCTTGGAGGGCGGCGGAGAGGTTTTTCGCCGAGTTCTTCGGTTTCCTCTTCGATAACACGTCTCGGTGTTATTTGTGTTTGCATCCTTCTTCCCTACTCTTGTTCATTTCATTTTTACTGCTGAGTTGCTTTAAATTATGGATTAAAGTAGTTGTTTGTTTATACGCTTGTGTTTACACTATTCCGCACTTGTTAGTAAGTTAGTGTAAAATCAACCAAGCCGTAATTTGAATTTGGGGGTCTAAACCGCTCGTGTGTTTTCAACACATTTTCGAGCTTTCACTCTTAAAGGAGATACAAAATATTCCTTTAAGATAAGTTTAATGGGTTTGTTATTTAGAGAGTTAGGGCCTAGCCACTTTAGTAAGAAATTACTAAAGTATATATTTATGGAATTGAATTTCATAAATATATAATGAATAACTTAAAATGATTAAACCGGGTACTCAAGGATTAAGATATAGTAATCTACAAAGTGGCAGTCTACATTTATGGCTTTGTATTACTACAAATATTTTATGAAGGGGTTGCATGTATAATAAAGTGTTGGGATATAATTTATAGATAAGGCCTAGAGTACAACTATATTTATATAGTGATATTAAATATAGTTAATGGTAACTTTGGATTTGTCAAGAGTTGACAGAAGAGCCCAAGGTCCATTGGAGCTAGTGTTTTATTGGTCCCTTTTGGTCCCACTTCAAGCCATATACTAAAGCCCAATTGGAAAGGCTCAAAAGGCTAACCCAATTAGATAATTAGTTATTAGGAAAGAAACATACAGAATTTTGAAACTAACAAATTACATGAAATGGTATATGTGAGTGTTGGATACTCTTTAATTCTCTCTTGAACAAATTCATATAACTGATTGAGAAACCACACATCTTGGGCGTTAGTGGAATTGGAGTGAAGATTAAAAGTATTCCCAAGTGCTTACAATCTTTGTTTTGAAATTCACCACACCAAGGTATACTCTTTTATTCTTGTATTCTGAAATTTACATAGTACATGTTATCAATTTTGAATGAAGTAGATCTGTTATTTTTCTGCTACGTACATGCATATTTCCATCAGTTTTCACTAACTCTCAACTTAATCTTGTTAATAAAGTGCTTCCTCCAAAATGGTTTACAAAAGTTAAAATTGTTGTTTCCCATGATTATCATTTCACTGTTATTGCTATGATTGATTCTGGTGCGGATATAAACTGTATCCAAGAAGAATTAATCCCTTCGAAATATTTTGAAAAATTAACTGAAAGATTGGTTTCTGCTAATGGTTCTCAAATAAAGATTAAATATGAATTGAATAATGCTCATGTTTGTCATGATAATGTCTGTTTCAAGATTCCTTTTGTTCTTGTTAAAAACATGACTGATAAAGTGATTCTTAATTTGCCATTTATAAATGTTTTGTATCCTTTTCTTGTTGAACATGATGGAATTACTACTGATCCTTTTGGACATAAAGTAAAATTCAAATTGGCTTCAAAGTTTTAAATTGATAATGATGATGCTTTAAATCTGATCCATGCTAAAATCAAACATCTTAACTTCCTTCAGCAAGAAGTTAGATAAAAGAAAATTACTGAACAACTTTCTGATATATTATTGCAATAAAAAATTGATAATTTTCATAAAATTTTGATTGATGATGTTTGCTCTGATGTTCCTAATGCTTTTTGGCATAGAAGAAAACATATTATTGACTTGCCTTATGTTAAAAATTTTGATGAAAAGAATATTCCCACTAAAGCTCACCCTGTTCAAATAAATGCTGAAACTGTTGAATTTTGCAAAAAAGAAATCAAAGATTTACTTCAGAAAAACTTCATAAGGAATAGCAAGTCCCCTTGGTCTTGTGTTGCTTTCTATGTTCAAAAAAATGCTAAGATTGAAAGAGGAACCCATCGCCTAGTCATCAATTATAAGCCCTTGAAGAATGTCTTAGAATGGATTAGGTATCCTATACCTAACAAAAATGATTTAGTTCACAGATTAAGTAAGGCTGTGATATTCTCCAAGTTTGATATGAAATCTGGATTTTGGTCATTATGAGTGGAATGTGATGTCTTTTGGTCTGAAGAATGCTCCGAGTGAATTCCAAAATATTATGAATGATATTTTTAATTCCTTCACCCATTTCACCATTGTTTATATTGATGATGTTCTTGTTTATTCCAACACTATTGATGAACACTGGAAACATTTGTATTCGTTTCTAAATACTATCAAAAGAAATGGTCTTGTTGTCTCTGCTAAGAAAATCAAACTGTTTCAAACAAAGGTTCGCTTCCTTGGCTATGATATCTCTGAAGGACAGATTCATCCTATAGATAGAGCCATTCAATTTACTGATAAGTTTCCTGATGTTATTACTGATAAAACTCAGCTTCAGAGATTTCTTGGGTCCTTGAACTATGTTGCTAATTTCTACAATGATATGAGAAAACAATGCAAACCCCTTTTTAATCAGTTACAAAATAATCCTCCTCCCTAGTATGATGTTCATACTTCCCTTGTTAAGCAAATCAAGCCTCATGTTAAGACATTACCCTATCTTGGTATTCCCATTGTTGATGCTTACAAAATTGTTGAAACCGATGCCTCTGACATTGGTTATGGTGGTATTCTGAAACAAAGAGTTTCCCCAGAGTCATCTAAACAAATTGTCCGCTTTTATTCTGGAATCTGGAATAATGCACAGTTAAACTATAGTACTATTAAAAAAAAGATTTTATCTATAGTACTATATATTTGAAAATTTCAAAGTGATTTAAGTGTTTTTGACTTTGACATTGAATATGTTAAAGGATCTCAAAATGTTATCCCTGATTTCCTTACCAATGAATTTCTGCAGTGTCACCATGGCAAGTAGGCGATCCAAAGACAAAAGCCCAGCCACTGATAGATCACTTGTTAAAAAAGAACCTGCTTCTTCCCTGGAAATTGTTAATCGATTCACCCCTTTAAGTACCATCCCTAAGCCCAATTATTCCTCTGTTTTAGCCTCTTCCTATGATCTTTATACTATAACCAACGTTCCCCAACCTGTTAAAACTGTTTATCCCAAAGCTTCCAATGCTTCACAGTATGTTAAAGAACAATCTGTTCAAAACCTATTTTCCATAAGCCAAATAAGGCTTCCTTTATTGACCCCTTTAGGCTTGCTACTATCTATTTTCCCCCACAGTTTCATTGGATCCCTAAGCATGGTCAAAAGAATGTGCAATATTATTATGATATTTTGCGTCATGAGAATTCCATCACTATTAATTCCATAAGAGACAAGGTTAACAGTGCTAAAATTATTTATCACAATGTTTTCCTGAATCACATTATTTCTGAAGAAATGTGGGGTCCCAACCTTGCCTCCACAAGAATGATGCCAACTTCCCTCGTTCCATATTCATATCATGATTATCTCACTGCCTAGTTCAGATTCATGCTTCATCAAAATGAAAATATGTCTCACTCATGGTTTGTCAATTTTGATAAGAATTTCAATTCCGATTTCCCCCTCTAGTTTACCCACTGGTGGGCCCAATTTGGCTCAACTTTTGAAATATTCCCAGAATCATTAATAAATTCTCTAACATATTTCAAGAGTGTGTTCAAAGCTGATTCTTATGGAGAAAAATTCCCTCCTTTACTCCATTTCATTAAGAGGTACAAAGTTCCTTGGATTCTGAAATGGCAATATGCTAAGGAAGGTGATGTTCTCACTCATTGTTGGTATGTTAAATGGTGGGATAAATTTCCTCACACTCAATCAATCATTAACAATGTTACCAGAGATTTCTCTTCCCCATGTGCCTCTCTAGCATTAAGAATCACTACACCAGTGCAAAAAGCTGAAATGGCTGATGCACCTGCTTCCTCATCTGCTAAAACTATTAAACCATCCACTAAGCCTAGAAAGAAGGGTTCTCCTTTGGATGAAATTCGTAAGGACCCTGATGCTCTTTATGCTCTCATCAAAATGATATGAAAAGAAAAAGAAGCTACTGACTCAGATGGTGAACGGTCCTTTGAAGCTTCTGTTACAAAAGACCCTTACTACCCCTACAACCAGGAGTGGTTTGGTCATGATGAAGAAGATGCTGATGACTTAGCAAAGGATTGATTCCCTGGTTCACCTATTTGTCTAGCCTGCACAACGGCCAAAAATGCTACAAGGTTTTTTACTATATTTCTCACCACTGCCAATGCTATCATGATGATTCCAAGACTACTTTCCAATGCCACAATGATGATGTTTTCAAATATTCCAAGACTACTTTCAAGTATTCCGAGACTACTTTTAGCAAGATATGGACAAACCTCTTGCTACGGATATTTTGAAGACAAAAGTGAAAATTTCACTATTCATTGTACTGTTCATTATTCACTTTTCACTGTTCATGACACTATTCACTTCGAATTTTTGCCTATTTAAGGGGGGTTGTCCCTTAAGTTTAAAGCAGAATTTCCTTCTCAGAACTTCTTTCTTTTAGATATCCTTTCTTGGAGAGAGAGTTCCTTGTTTACCTTAGGATTTCCTACTACTTTCCGTACAATCTTGTAACTATAACTAGTTCGAAGCTTTGTAACTGTTTCAATCTTGTAACCACTACTACTACTGTAAGTGTTTTATTCTACTTTCAATAACATGTATTTACAACTTTTAGTTTAATATACTACTTGTTGCTACCGCCATCTTGGACGGTTCTAAATTTTAATTGCTTTGATATATATACTACTTGGCTGGTTCTACCGCCTTACTATTGTTTTAAATTACTTTGAGTATATTTGCAATACCGCCTTCTTGGCTGGTTCTACTTTGCTTATTTTACTTTCAATATATTATACTGTGCTTCCATCTCTACAGCTGTGTGTTCCTTCCCCATTGTTGGTATCAAAGCCATTTCTTTTTAGGCCGGTGATAGTGTTGTTGTGTCTTTATTTCTTATTTATACCACATTCTTGTCAAACTTGAATTCACATTCTAAAATAATTGTAAGTGCCAAGAAGTTGAAATTATGGTTTCAATAATTCTTTTGCTTGACTTTTAAATCTTCTTGGAAAAATGTTTTCATGAGAAATGCAACTATATATACATATATATATATATATATATATATATATATATTAAAATGTTACTATATATGTATCATACATTGTGTATTTTTGAAAGGGCCTCAAGACAATTGGCGATTGTTAGGAACTTAAAAATTGTAGGGAAATTGACTTAATTTGAAGTAGTCACCGTTTATAGAGAAATATTAAGAGAGAGAAAATGCACTAAGCAATCAATTGATTTATTCTTCCATATGAATGGAAATGTTATTACAAGTATTTATAGAACTATAAAACTATTCTATTGACTCACATGGTCTTATCCTAATGGTTCTATTTTTCCCTATATGCATTAATAATTCCAACATGTGTTAAATGTGATTAATTAGCTTGGAATTGTAACTAACAAACCAACTAACTAACTAAATGTAACTTACAACAATTGATTTTTAATAGCCTAATCAATTATTAAGTATTTAGGGTGAAATGAAACAATTTTTATACATATAAGGCGAATCCATATATTCAAAAAAAAAAAAAAAATCAATTTATACATGTGTGAATTCTTATATATAGTTAATAAAGACTTATAAAAATTATAAAGTTATAACATTTTTAAAACTATAACATGATATATGCATTAATTTTTTTTTTTTTTTTTCTGAAGCAAACTCAAACATGGAAGAGGGGATGAGATTCTAACATAAAATTGAAAATAATATTAAAATTGGGAGTTTATTATATAATTATCTTATATTTTATTGTTTATGCTCAAATATTTATTAAAATAATAAATTATTATATTAAGACTTTGTGTTTTTTCCCTCATTTTTATGATTTTATTTCTATCACTTGTGAAAAGAAATAATAATGTTCTTTTTTTCCCCCGCTCTAGCTGTCTCTTTGATTTAAACTCTTTTCTTTTCTTTTCCAACCTTTGCTTTCCTTGTATAAATGTTTGACCTTTAAAAACATTGATAAAATAGGAAAAATGTATTTTTCACATATAAGGTTGTGAAAATATAAACGTCTCACCTTAATGACGAGTAGACGACCACCATTTTGTAAGGTTGAAAATGCAATCCTCCATCGCATATTACAGATCTAGGTTCTGAAAAAGATAAGGAATATTAGGGCTGTGTTTTAAGAAAATAAAATTGTTTTCTAAAAACAAAGGCAAAAAAGAACGAAAATGTTGAACTGAAAAAAAAAAATGGTTTAAAAAACATTAAAGAAAATATGCTATATTTTAAGAGTAATTATGTATCGAAAAACTATTTTTATTTTTCAAAAACATATATTAGTAATATTTACATAATTTATAAATATATAAATTAAACAATAAATTTCATAGGAATTCTGGTAATGTCAAAATAGAGGGAAATTGGAAGATATTATCTCATTTTGCTTCCAAGGTCATAATTTTATCTTTGTAAGATGTAACTAGGAACAAAAATAATTTACTTTTCTCTTAGAATGTATCTAGGATCAAATAATGTACATTTTAGTTACTTCAAAATATGTACTTTTTATTCAACAAAGATGTTTATTACAATTATGATTTTTTTTTTCTTAGTTAATAAATTAAGTTGCAATTTCATGTAAAACCCTTAATCTATAGGAAAAATATAATAAGTTGAACTGTAATTTTGAGGGCACTGACGTGTCTCCATCCATTTATGAGAGTTTAGCCCAAACTAGAGGATTGATGGGTCAGGCTCTCTCACAAGAATGCTATATGTTGGGCTAAGTAATTATATTATTGCTTCTCCAAAAAAAAAAAAAAAAAAGTAATTATATTTTTTTTTTTGAAACAATATTATTATTATTATTATTACATGTGGCAAGATAGGAATGGGTCATGTGGAAATTAATTTTGAAATATGAATTGTATAGTCAGAAGTGGCTTAAGTAAGTGTTCATGCCAAATGTATGACAAATGAGGTTAGTTTATAGGAATACCAAAGTAGTCACGAGCAATTACCTGAAGAGGTTACCGTGGATTATTAGATAAAGAAACATGAAGGCAAGCATCCTAATCCAATAGAAGTCATTCTCAAATCTCAATCTTTAATTTGCAGGTATCAGGAAACTTTCAACACTAACCACATTTAGTTTCGAGACAAGGGCTATCAGACTACCAAGCACATCCCTAGAGAGAATTGGCAACTTGTCATCAAAGTTGCTGGATTCCGAAGGAAGAAGCTTCAGAGGAGTGGCATGCTTATGAAGATAAGAACTTGGACGGAACAACTGTCTTCTTGGGTGGAGCAAGTACAGCAGCACCTTCATCATCCAGAGCAGTGCAGGAAGCTATGGTGGAAGCATCCATAACAGCTAGAAACCTTGGGTTACGAATTTTGTTTCTATGTAACTGCAGAAAATCAGTCCAGCTTTGCAATGGTCAGTGGTCACAGCCCGCCTTCCTGGCAAGAAATGGCCATGACAACAGACCTTAGTTCTCTTTCACAGGAGGGACTGATCTTTCATGCTCTCTTGGTCACCAAGGCCATATTATGTAATATACTAGATATAGCCTTTTTAGCTACTAAGATGCCTCTCCATCACTGTTGGTCAAACCCAACATTTTTGTAAACTTCATGTCTGCATTGTTTATTTTCCTATGAATGGTATCCCAAAAAAAAAAAAAAAAAAGTGATGATAAGAAGTAGGATGATGGTTGCCTTAAAAGCAATTTCAGGAGGTTACCGTGAGTGAACAAAAATCAGTTACCAACTCCAAATGGATGGAGAGTTAATATGAGATTGCCCAATACAACTAATTTGTAGAGAATGGGTTTCCAAGGTCAACTTCTGTATGCTTAATTTAATGGTTTAATTTCGAGTTAAAGGAAAAACAACAAGTTATTTATAAGAAAGAAGAAGATTCAATATTAACTCTTCCTCGAGTTGGTCTGAGGATCTCTATTTCATATAAAGTTCAAGTCTCAGTTACAGTAACAGAGTATAGATGCACAAGGTATATTTCTCTTTCAAATTTTTTGTGTGTCCCCCCTTCTGGAGGACTTCTCTTTCTTTATATAGTTATATGGATTACATCACAACCCTCCACTTGTACACCCACTGATCTTTCTTTGGATGCTTGTCTCATCAGGGTTTCCTTGGAGGTGGCAGAATGTGCTGCAAGCTATGAAGTTACTGTTTAGGAGTCATTATGCTATTAATGTGACCAATTGAGTTGGTGCAGTGCATTAAATGCGAAGGTGATGGGTACTTGACCTGGATATTTCCCTTCTTCTTTGTTTGCACGTCTTCACCTCCTTCCTTGGTATTTTATCTTTTGGTCCAAATGGCTTGCTTAAAGCCTTCTGAGGAATGCTCGCTCTTCAAGCTCCTCGGGCAGTCGGCTTCTTTGGTTTCACCTCTTGGGCTCTCATCTATGTATTGGGTCAGAACTAATGAGAGAGTGGGCCTTATCATCTCCTCAGATTGGGCCCACAGGGCACTATTTTGTGTTCAAATCTTACCGCTTTCACAGTTACCAAATCTTACTAACAACAAAACACTAGGAAATGAACAAAGAATGACACATAGCACAAGTATCAAGCATAGCTATCAATCATTCAAGTATAAATAGAGGATTTATTGTATAAGAAAAGGACACCAACTACAACTAGAGAACTTTTATGATCATTTGTATTAGATTCTTAGGAGATCATGTAGATTGAAGGCAAATCAAGCAGTCCTTTAGGCTTGTAGAAGTTTATGCTTGTAAGTTCATTTCCTTTGTACTCGTATTATCATTCAATATAGTATTCAAGTAGTTTGATGCAATATTTAGTTGGTTGTTGAAGTTTGAAAGTTCATTTGCTTTGTACTCATGTCATCATTCAATATAGTATTAAGTAGTTTGATGCAATGTTTAGTTGGTTGTTGAAGTTTGGTATGATTTATATTGCTTTGAATCAATTTAGTGTTAGAATAATCAAGTAGGCTTGAATCCTTTATGTTGGGTTAAGATTGCTTGACCCCGGTTAATTAATTCAATTACCCAAGTTGATTAATTAAGTTCAATTGCATGCAAATCTTGAAGGCACCAACAAATCACCAAAAATACTAAGTGCTTCGGAAAATAAATTAGACACGGTGATTTGTTAACAAATGGGGAAAACCTCGCAAGGCAAAAACCCCACCTAATGATTTTAAGGTCACCACTCTCAAGAATCCACTAATCAACAATCAAACAGTTACAAGTATAAGGAAACTTACCAACTACCCTAGCCTATCCCGAAATACCAACCTACAGTTGAACTTCTTTCCTTTTGATGCACAAACCTCCAATTTGTGACTAACCCTTTGTAGGGGTCCCAATACATGACTAACTCCAGCAACTTGAACAGATGTTGTTGGCTGCAAAGTTCTTCACTTCATCAACAATGAAGATCTGAAAGCACTTGTGTGAGAGACATCGATGAAAGCGTCCCTCAAAAAAAAGATTTTGGTACCTTTTAGGGCACCTCTCTTTTTGGGTAAGTGGTGTGGAGTAGCCACTTATTTTTTGATATAAAAAAAAAAAATACTATGACTGAATAGTTTCATTCATTGATTGAATAAAAAATTACATATTGGAAAAAAAATTGAAAATTTACCATGCTTTAGGTCCTAGTTACAATCTACCAAAATACATGGATTTTTGTCCTAGTTACATTCTACCCAAAATAAAAAAATAAAAAAAATAAAATAAAATAAAATAAAATAAAAAGGTAAAGACAAGGCTAGATCTTCTAAACTAAAAACCTAAATCCGGAGGCTAGGTTACGGAATGGGAAGGTGTTATGCACCCATTCCGCCCAGACAAAGTCTGGTCTTCTAGACTCTAGTGACCAATATACTATGTTATGCATGTCATGAATGATATGTTGAACATGTGAAACAAATTAAATCACACAAATTTATTCATGAATGAAATCTCTTCTTTTGTTTTAAAAAACTCAGATTTGTTTTGGTGATTAAAAAAAAAATTGATTTTGGTTTATTGAAATACCAAATCTGTTTATGAGATAAAAAAAAATGGTTTTTGGAGATAAAAATTCAGATATGTTCTTGTGATAATAAAAAAAAATGGTTTTTAATAGTAAAAAAAAAATCAGATCTACTTTTAATAATAATAAAACATATTTTTTATGAAGAGGACCTCATTCACAAAATAATTTCATGTTACATGACTCAAACAAAACAAACAACAAAACAACAATTCATGATCTATTTCTTTATTTCAAAAATCTGCATATGTTTTAAGAAAAATCAGATTTGTATCTTAAGAAAGATACAAATCAATTTTGATGTGAGAAAAATTTAGATTTGCATCTAAGGAATATGCAGATCCCTTTTATTTTAAAGAAAAATTCAAATCTACATCTAAGAAGGATGCAAATCCGTTTTATTTGAAGAAAAATAGTTAACTACATGCAGATCTTTAAAATTAAGAAACAGATTTTATCAACAATAAAGAAATAAAGAACATGTTTTTATAAACCAGATTATGAATATTTGAAACAATTAGACATACATCATCATGATAAGAAAAGCATAAAAATAAAAGGGTTTAGAAAACAACCTCTTGCATGAGCACTCTTCTACTTGAGAGGATGTTTTAGGGTTCAAAGAAACTTATTTAATTATCTTTGAAACCTAAAAACCCTAGCTTCAACAGAAATTAAGAGAGGAGATCAAAAAATATGAGCTGTTTGGGAGCCCAAAATGTGTGCCTCTCAGAGAGTGGAAAAAAAAGTGTTGAATTATGAGGTTCAGTCTCTACTTATAGAGGCCAGAAGTCTCTAAAAAATAGGTACGAACGATTAGGGTTTGAATCCGAATGCGTCCTTTTACAAAAAGGTCGAAAAGGGTGTGTCTTATCATCACCCAAAGGCCGTTGGGCCAAAGCCCATCACATGAAAATTCGGCCCTTTTAGAGTGCCATTCAGCACTCCAAAAGTGTCAAATAGGCCCTATGGCTTCGAACACTCTTTCGTGTTCGAGTGCCGTTTAGACTCTTCTTCTAGGGTTTTTTGGTCGGTCCTTCTACCTAGACGCATTTTCATCATCCGTATATGATTTTTCATCTCTTTTCAGGATAATTCAAGCTATTTAAGAAAAATTATCTTGAAGATAAATACCTTAAAATAAATCTTGATAAAGTTCAGATTATCTACAATTTTATTGTTATCTAACCATCCCTTTTATTTCCATGTATGCAACCCTATTTTAAACACTAATTATCAACCAATCACAGAATTATCTAATTAATTTTAATTGTTTAACCAATCAGAATTAATTTAAACTAATCGTGTGTGGTTGACCTTACCTAGACACAATGCATGTTGACCGTGCAAACTTGATCATGCGATATCTTTTGATCCGATGGTCTGATTTGAAAACTGGAAACACCGTTGCAACCGTTAGAATCTCAAGATCATTTTTATATATGCAATGAATGAATTAATGCATGTAATGCAAGGACAAAATAATGCAAGGACAAAATGATGCATGTAATGCAATAACAAATTGATGCATGTAATGCAATTATGATTTTAAAGGTACATGAATTGGTCATTCAAGTCATTCTCCTTGATTAAATTATGGGTGCAAAATTGAGTGTCTACAACTTGGTTACAAAACCCTATGGCATACAAACCCAGTAGCTTCACATAGAGAAAATAAGTCTCTTAGTCTATGTATTCTTGTATGACGGCTCTTAAAAATAAGCCTTATATATGTCTAGGGTTGTGAAAAAAGAAACCCTAAATAAATACAAAAGCCTTGGCCAGATTTCAAATCTAGAAATTCTAAAATCGTAATTCTCGGTAGATCGAGCTACTATCGAGCTATCTATCAAGCTTCACATTAAATCTTGATAGCAAGCTTCTGTTGAGCTATCTGTCGAGATTTAATGAACAACTTTTATTCACTTGTTTCTTGGACCAATCTTCATGTCTTTAATACTTAACTTAAAGAAAATGTTTCTTGAAGTACTAAACACATCTTAGATCTACCCAATTACAAGTAAAGTGCATTTTGTTAAAAAATTAGCCAATTACAATAAAATATGACCCTAAGACTTTACATTTCCTACAATCTACTTTATTTTGAGATGCCTTGTTCTGAAATATTTTACTTTGAGGTGATGCATTTCAATTTAATTTAGTTAATTTAGGCTCATAACTTAGTCATTTAGGAACTTTGTCGCTTCGGATTTTATCATATTCATTGTTAACTAGCACATTGCTCCAAAAATTCTATTTGGTTAGGCATTTTTGAACCCTGGACCCTAGTCTTTGAAGTCAAATATTTCACATCGAGCTAGTTTAAGACATCTTGCAAATTTGCAATTCACTTCAAGCAACTTGGAAACATAATTAGGGACCAAGGTTAATATAAAATCGGTTTCTACTCAAACATTACATATATTTAAATTGAGTTTCATATCACAGATTTGTTTACATATATATTTTTTATGTTTAAACTTGACTTGTTTAATATTCAAGCTTAAAATTAGGTTAAGGATCAAATTAACACAATTGAAAGGTTAATGACCAAATTAAAATATTGTGTATAAGATAAGAACTAAATACATAGTTTACCCTAAAAAAAATCATTTACGAGTGATCCCAAGATGTTGGTACTTCACAAATCATCTGCGGCTTGAAAGTCATTAGACCCACCCCTCAACGACGAGCCGTTTCACTGCCAAAATCCCCCACTAAATCCAGACCATAATTGTAACGACATAAAACTTTCAGTGAAAAAAAAACAAAAAAGACCTGGTGGCTCCCACGACTGCAGCGTGGGTCACTAAAACCGAAAGAAACAGAAGCGTCCTTTTAACCCGCGATATTCCGATCTGTCTAGCGTAGCTTCCACAGATTCAACCCCAACGATATACTTATATATATATATATATATATATATATATCGACAAAAACCCCAAACCCCCGACTCGTGTTCTAGCCTTTTCGTTTTCAGACTTTAAACACACAGAGAGAAAGAATGAGAAACGCAGCTATGGTATGTCTTCGACCTTTTCACTTTCACATCAAAATCTATATATATATATATATATCAATATCTCTCACAGTTTCACCATTTTCTTTCTTTGTCCATTCTTTAATATAATTTAACAGAGCTAGCTTAATATTTTTAACCAATGGATCGATTTTGATTTAGTTGTGGAGCAAAATAGTTTTAGCTTGCATTTATTTTTTGGAACATTAGCTATTTTGTTGTTGTTGAAGTGTTTGAGGTTAAGAAATTTGGAATAGATTCAAGCACAATTATGAGTTGGAGGTTGAGGAAGCATTTTTATCAAATACCTTGTGAAATTTTGGGTTAGATGTAGAACTGTTACGAATTTCATCAAGAAATTGGGAACTATGAAACAATGATTGGTTTTGGTATTTATCTAGTTGTTGGTATTCAGAAAATTAAATTTAGGTTAATTGCATTTTTTCCTATTAATTATGGTGTAGTTGCCGAGGGTAAAACTTAGATAAGGTACATTAGATTGCCTTATTGAATTCAAACATCTGGTCGCAATGAATTTAATTGTCCTTAGAAAAGATAACACTGTTTGCGTTTTATTGGTTAATGCAACTAGGTGTTTGAATTCAATTGTTCCCAAGTTTTACCCAAGTTCTAATCTTCAAAACTAAGCAATCTTCCTCCTTAACTTTTGGTAATAAGCACTCAACAGAAAAGTCATAATTTTTTGAAAAATGTGTGTACTTTTTTGATAGGTCGATAGGGGTGGGGGGGGGGGGGGGGGGAGGGGGTGTATGTGGTGTTTGACTTACCTACATGGGGTACTACAAAGAATGTCATTCTGCTAAATGTATAGTTGTTTCATGTACTAGAAATTAGAATTTTCCGTTTAAATTTAGCAGAAATCTTAACATGTGCAAAGTGCTTATCACCAATAGTTAAGAGGGGGGAAACTGCAATTTGCCCTAAATTTTGGTATTTGTTTTCTCTTTCCCATGAGAATTTGATACTTTGTGTTAAAAGAAACTATTTTTGAATTCATGGTTGGCAAAGCATCAGCTATTAAACTGTAATGGGATAAGTTATTACTCATATCTAGAATATAATATCAGAAACAGATTATTATTTTGATCTTATTCTTTATGACACTGGTTAAATGTGGATTTAGATACTTAACATTTATGCACAACACAGGTTGAAGGAAGTGGACGGCGTAAAAAATTTCTTCTTTTGGTGTACCAGAGTTTTGGTCTAGTGTTTGCTGACTTGAGCATCTCGCCTCTTTATGTGTATAAGAGTACATTTTCTGGGAGCATAAGTCATTATCAAACCGAGGATACAATATTCGGGGTGTTTTCGTTGATTTTTTGGACTTTAACTCTTTTTTCATTTTTGAAGTATATGATTATCATGTTGAGTGCTGATGATAATGGTGAAGGTAAAAGCTTATAACTTTTTCAAAGGTGCTACAAGTTGTTTTCATTGTTTTTCATTTTTATGTATCTATGACTGTTTAGTCATTTGCAGGTGGAATTATGGCATTATATGCACTCCTTTGCCGAAATGCAAAATTCTCTTTACTACCTAATTATCAAGCAGCAGACGAGGAGCTTTCTAAGTATCACAAACCGGGTTACTCAAATAGAGATATGCCTTCCACTCCCATCAAAAGATTTATTGAGAAACATAAAAAAGCAAAAACCGGTTTGCTGCTTGTTGCTTTATTTGGTGCTTGCATGGTGATTAGTGTTGGTGTCCTCACACCTGCAATTTCTGGTAAAGGCACTTTCTTTCACCGCATGTTTATGTGTATCGTCTTTTTGAATTTTTCAGTTAAACTTCTACTGGCTGTTTTGGTCATCACTGCATGTTTATGTGTACCTTTTGTTGTACACCTCTGCTAATAGATATCTGATTTTGGCAGTTCTTTCATCTATCGAAGGGCTGAAAGTTCGAGCGACAAATATGCCTAATAGTGAGTATAAATCTCTGAAAATGTAGAAATAACACTCGCGTGCACACACACACACACGTGCATAAATTTTATTATGCTAATAATTTTTCAATGAAATTTGAAGGTTAGTGCTTAATATTATTATTATTATTTTAAAAAGAAAAAATAAAAGGAAAGAGGCTCATTAATTTGAGTATTGAACTCATCTATTACCTAGAAGATTGTGTTCAGAAGTTCTGAGGAAATTGAAACAAGAAATGTTAGGATGAGAACTGAAGAGGACTAAAAGTAGGAACAATAACTTATCAAAAAAAAAAATAAAAGTAGGAACAATAACCTTGTTGAATTCCCACTTTTATATACCAAGTACTGAAGACAGTGCATGGGATGCATAAAGGACAGAGAAACATGGTCTCTAATGATTAGATTTTTCTTATTACTGAGTGAAAAATGATTGGCAAGTGGAGCCTGAGAGTTAGTTAAATTTCTTTCCAGATCCTTTCGGCTTCAATATTTAAAATAGAAGCATGAAGGGAAGAGATAAAAAAGCAATTTGGGATTTAGGAGTCTGTATATTGCATATAAAAACATATTATTTTATGAGTACATAAGTGTTTTTCTGTCTTTGCATTAGTGTATTGCTATTCAATTTACTATCCTTTTTTCAAACTTCCATTCAATGTTCTAACACTTACATAATTAATCAGGTATAGTGATTGTCATTGCCTGTGTTTTATTGGTTGGGCTTTTTGTCTTGCAACACCGGGGTGGCCACAAGGTGGCATTTCTGTTTCCTCCCATTATGATTCTATGGTTACTGTCTATTGCTGTTGTTGGCATCTTCAATGTCATTAAGTGGAATCCAAGGGTATACCAGGCTCTTTCTCCGTATTATGTTTACAAGTTCTTTTGGGACACAGGAAAAGATGGTTGGACTTCGCTTGCTGGAGTAATACTATGTGTTACTGGTAAATATGGCATATGGAATCTATTCTGGTTCTTTAAGCTTTACACTTGTTAATTTATGTAGTCTTTTCTTGTCAACTACAGGAACGGAAGCTATGTTTGCAGACCTTGGCTACTTCACTGCAGCATCACTGAGGGTATGCAAAACAATTAATGCAGAATAGGGTTCTGTTTCCAAGCATAACCTTTGGGTGACAATTTTTTTTTTCCTGATAAGTAATTATTTTTGATGACATAGAGGAATGACTTGGTGTTGAATCAATGATAACAAACTTAATTCCATTTATGCATTTCAATGCTTAGTTGAGTAATGTTGTTAAGAGATTTTGAAGCTTAGTTCTGATTCATACTTTGCATTTTCCAATGATGGCTAAAAGAAAAGCATTTAGAACAATATATTTACAGTATGGAAATGTACTGGAACATCTGAACTACTGACCTTCTAGGTTAGAAGGCATTGATGCTTGTTGTTCTGGACCTTCCAATTAATTTTATACATATGATCTCCTCTTTAAGAATTGATGTTTTGATGGACCTAATTGTTTGGACAGTAATTGATAACAATAGAAATTGGGATCTAATGCAAAAATCTCTAGCCAGGTCAATTATTCTGAATGATTTAATTGAGCAATTACTTAAAACTTGTATTCAGGAGTTTTATATGTTATCAGTCCCCTGAACTTTTAGGACTACCAGTCAATACAATTATGCAACATTGCAACTTCAACTGCTCTTTGTATGAGATTTCATTTTCCTTATGTTTTTTTTCTTCTTTGCCCCCCATCAGCCATCGGCCTTGTAAAGTTGGAAGTGCTTAGAGGGCACAGAGCATATTGCTGAAGAATTAGAGCTATGGGCATTACAGTAGTTCAGCACAATTTACTTAAGTATAGCTGACTCCCAAAAGTGTTACAGACTAGGTAATCTAGATCAAAATGGAAAAAAATATGTTGAGTTAAAACATGTTTAACTATCATTGATGTTTTTTAAAGTTACCTAGAGTTGTTCTAGCCACCTTTCTCTATTTATTTGAAATAGATATCCTACTCTCCTTTATGTACAATCATTTGGGAATTGGAAGATCAAGTATTGGGCTCAATAAATGTATCATGTTGTTAGCAGAGGGGGGAAGCGGTTTATGGGATTTGGTAGTTTACTACTGCAATAATTTTTTTTTTTCACCTTTCTGGAGCTATCATGGTTGGGTTTGTTCATGGGGTTGATGTTGGGGCAGGAACACAAGTCCGTGTACTAGGCAGTAGGCACCCTCTTTATTTTCTTGTCTTGGGGCATTTAAATGTTGTGATAATCACTTTCCATTCTATTAGTCTTTTTCCCTTTCTTATTTATTTATTTATTTAATTATTATTAAGTTACATCCACCTAGAAGTTATAAGGAGAGGAGGTGCCAGTTGAGCTAAAGCTCATTGGCCATTTCTATCAGAGTTTTCAGCAGCCAATAAAATGTTTAAGGGTGTCAATCAGAAACATTTCATATATTTTGAATTGGCGGTCACAATCCTGCCATACATTGTCACTGGTCAAAAAGTAATTGTCTCTGGGAAACTTTGATCTGTTGAATACATATTCTGCTGTGTTGTGTATGTTTGGTCAAATGAGATAAGTTTAATCTTTTCCCACTATCTAGAGTTGAGCAGTTCCTACTCTAAGATTATTGTATCACCTAAGCTTATGCTTAAATTTTTTTTTCTTGCTGCTTTACATTACCTCATACTTTTTAAGGTTGTGCTTGTTCTTGTTGTTCCTTAGGTAAAAAATTGTAGGGCATTAAAAAAAAAAAAATCTTTCATCATTTTGCTCATTAATTTGTTAATATTCCTGTAAGTAAAACCCTAAAGAGTTTTTGCTTCTTGCAGGTCACATTTTCTTGTGTTATTTACCCATGTCTAATACTTCAATACATGGGGCAGGCTGCTTTTCTTTCAAAGAATTTTTCTGCAGTGTCTACAAGCTTTTATGCTTCTATTCCAGGTAAGTTATTGAAGGAATGAATTACAGTTGTGCCCATTAAAGGGGAGAGAAATTCTCTTTGAGGAATGCCACTTAGTGCATCCTTTAGGCTACAATATTCCATCCTTTGCTGTTTTTTGTGTTCACCATCATGAACACCTGTATTTGTTGTTTTTGTTCTTTCATGATGAATATAAGTCTTATTACTTATCAAAAAAAAAATTCCATGAATAGTAATTTCCTGATTTTCATTCTCTTTCATTTAAATATCAATACTAATTAGTTAGGTTCCCAGCTAGATTCGATATATTTGGTGGTCTCGTCACCCAATCAGCTGAGCATTCAGAATAGAAGATGTTTTGGCTATGTCAGGGCGTTGCTATTATTTACTAAAGTTTCTTCAACTTTTTTTCTTGTATAAATTGCATGCATTTTTATTAACTCTATCCCCCCCCCCCCCCCCCCCCCCCACACCAAAATAAAAAAAGGAAAAACGAAAAAAGAAAATGGAAAGCATTTGCTAATAGATTGTGAACTAGCCTTAAACTTTTAAAGCTATTTAGTGTTGTAGAGAAATGAGCTAGAGCTTGAGTTTGATCTCTGTTGCTAGATCAGGTAAGCATGAGGAACACCAGGCTTGACTTGGTTGGGCCAGTGAACAAGGATGCAATTAAATAATTTGAAGTCATCTGCAAATATGTTTAGTTTTGTTTATCATGTTGACAATTGAAATCATGGAATTTTCTTATCCCTCATAAAAAAGCATAACAGAATTTTTGGAAACTTGTTGAAACATAAAATTTTTATGTGGAACCAATCTGATAACATTTGCACAATTGCATGGATGTGCATTCTGTTTGTCAGTGCATGTTTCTATATCTGACAGTCTGGCCCTCTAGAAAATGGTCAGTTCTATACATCTTGCTTTCATGGAGTCTTGTGTATGGTTCTGGTTTTTCTGACTTCTCATCTTCACATTGACTTTCATAGTTCTGCAGCTCTCTGAGAGAATGAGAGGGAGAGATGGGGTAGAACTTGGAACCATATATTGACAATGTTTACATGTCCCTTCTGAACCATGTAAAACTGAGTTTGAGCAACTCATTCTACCTAGTTTTCCCAATAAAGGATTCTCATAAGCTAGATTTAAACCTGTTCATAAGTCTACTACAAATTGCCCCAAGACTTGCCTCAGCTTCTTACACCCATAGCACCATTTGATGCAAATGGACCAACTTTGGCATTGATAATTTGGCTGTTGAGATATAAGAAAATGTGTTGAAATAAGCGAAATGGCTGAATTTGTACAAGTGGTCCTGTCATATTGAATATTTTTCCCCAGATTCTTCCGTTTTCTACCACATTTATGTTTGAGGCTTTTCATGATATCACTTGGGAAGTCCTAAAAACCTCAAAAGCATCCTAAATACCTTCTTATTGCTTGACAAACATTTCTTTATCCAAGAGGGATATCGTAAGGTTAGCAATATTGCCTACATGGTGATTGGTTAAGGGGACTGGTGAGAATTGTAATTCACTTCTGTTTTTTTTTTTTTTTTTTTTTATCCTGAATCAATGTTGAACAGGCATGAATTCCATATTTAATTTTTTTGATTATGCAATGTTCTTGCCATGTTTGCAGATCCCTTGTTTTGGCCAATGCTTGTGTTGGCAACTTTTGCTGCAATAGTTGCCAGTCTGGCTGTTATATCTGGCACAATCTCAGTTGTCAAACAATGCCATGCATTAGAATGTTTCCCTCGTGTCAAGGTTGTTCATTCAAGGAGATGGATCCATGGACAGATATACATCCCTGAGATAAACTGGATCCTTATGATTCTCAATCTAGCTGTCACCGTTGGTTTCCAAGATGCAAAACGTATTGGAAATGCTTATGGTAAGTTGTTTTCTGTCAAGAAACTTGTAAATAATTTTCTTCTCAATATATTTATCTCTGGATATTGTGATTAATATAGATCAGAAATCTGATTCATTTTTATGATCTTGTGCGTGAAGGAATACTGTCAAGTAGTAAGAGTTTTTAACTATATTACATTAATAATTCATTACAGGAAAATTTTTGCTTTCAAGGGCATTTTGAGTTTTTGTCTGTCCAAAATTACCTGAATTGAACATAAAGGGACTGTGGATTTAAGACGACTTAAAATGGACAGGACCAAGAAGGGTTAGCTGCTTACCCATCTAAATTACATTTCAATGTGATCTTGCTGATTTTTTCACCTTTTTTTTTTCTTTTTCTCTTTAATAAAGTGGGTAGTTGTTAAAATCTGTGATGAGTATGAGCAAAATATCAGGTAATTTTGGTTAGGTGAATATTCTCTTTATGCATGAAATGTCATTTTGGTTACCATCTAAACCTATTTATCCTATGGTAGTCAGGTCGACAGTGCCTTCATCTGTAACGCCTGTACTTTGTCCACAGTACTCAGTCATAAAATTCCCCTTGGGCTCATTCTCATCTACTTATATAGCCAAATTTGTCTGTGTTCTGGGAGTTGTATTTATGTTATCCATAATGTAGTTACCATCTAGTTGGCTGGAGGTGTCAGTTCATGCCCCCTCTTCTTTTCTCCCCTCTGTTGCAAAAGCTAATCTTGCTGTGTTAATTTCAGGGATTGCTTATCTGACTGTGACTTTTGTGACAACCTGGTTGATGTCACTGATCATCAACCTTGTATGGCATAAGACTCTCGTGTTTTCCCTTTTATTCAGCCTATTCTTTGGATCGATTGAGATTATCTTCCTTTCATCTACTTTTATGAGAATGCCTAGAGGTGAGTGGGTTCCTTTCATAATCGCTGCAGTTTTCTTGGTCATTATGTATGCATGGCATTATGGAACCAGGAAGAAGTATTTATATGATCTACATAACAAGGTTTCAATGAGATGGATATTAACACAGGGCCCCAGTCTTGGGGTCATTAAGGTTCCTGGGATTGGCCTCATATACACCGAATTGGCAACTGGAGTCCCAGCCATGTTTAGTCAGTTCTTAACCAACCTACCAGCCTTTTATCAAGTGGTTGTCTTTGTCTGTGTTAAAACTGTTCCTGTTCCCTATGTACCCCATGAAGAGCGGTATCTTATTGGACGGATTGGTCCCAAATCTTACAGAATGTACCGCTGTATTGTCCGAAATGGTTACAAAGATGTTAATTACAACGAAGATGATTTTGAAAATGAACTGGTGATGAGCATAGCAGAATTCATCCAACTGGAATCAGAAGGTCCTCGAACTCTTGATGGCACTGTGGATGGAAGGATGGCAGTTGTGAGGACATCTGAAAAGTTCGGAACTAGATTGCGAAGGTCAGAATCTGCAGGCTTCGGAGAAAGCAGCAGTTCGAACCCTTTGGCCGCCTCCGTGACTCTTAGTAGCTGCAAGTCAGCCACACTGCAGAATTTGAAGTCTAAGAATAGACAGGAATCAACCCCTCTCAACAATAAGCCAATGGTTCGTTTCGAGTTGCTGAATACGAAATACAGGGATCTAAATGTCAGGGAAGAACTTTTGGAGCTTGTGGAAGCTAAGCATGCTGAGGTAGCATATATTGTGGGCCACTCACATATCAAAGCAAAATCAAATTCATCGTATATGAAGAAATTTGTTGTTGGTATGGTATACTCTTTCTTACGTAAAAACTGCCGAGCCCCAGCTGTGGGGTTAAACATCCCCCATATTTGTTTGATTGAGATTGGTATGAACTACCTTGTGTGACTGAATCTGCAGCTGATATAATCCTCAAGTGTTTTCTGGCAGCCAAAGTTACAGGGGGTTTCTTTTTCTAATGCCATCGGCTATTGGTTGGTGTAGTTACCAATTTGGCGTTTGACAGAATTGTCTCGCTCCAATCTTCACTTGGCAACATGTTAGAGGATGAAAGGTTGCGTTTGATTTTGAATGCCAATTTGTGTAATTCATTCTGTTTTAGTACAATAAGTGTAGAGCTCCTTCTAATTGGGTTTTGCCGAGTGCGCTAAATCTTTAGATCATGGACTAATTCTCCAGAAGCCACGTCCATTTTGTCTTTCCAGGTTGCTTTTGTATCTGTGTTACATAAATTCATATATGCTGAGCATGTTTTCTCTCGTCATAGAAGGCATCTACGAGCCATTACTAAATCTTTGAATTCAAAAAACAAAGCGTTTATTACTCGCTTTGCTTCAGTTACTGCCTATAAGAGTGGTCTTTATTACGCTAAACATCAAACTACTCACCCTTTCCCCTGCTGAAACACTGAAATTAGGGAGGGGTGTTTTTTTGGTCAATTGGGTTATGTTTGGGTTGGCAAAATTTTCAACTCAAGGAGCTAGATTCAACCTTGTATTAATAGTTTAAAAAATATATTTGTATTTCAAAATTTGTTAGTATGATTATATTAATTTTGTAATTTAATTTTTTTTTTTTTTTTTTTTGAGAAAATTTTGTAATTTAGTTTAAACTTGTCAGTTCTATCATTTTAGTATTTTGAGAGTTAGTTTTGATAAAGTTGGAATATTTTTCCTAATAGTGTAAATTTAAATTCTAATTGTTTATTAATGATTTTTTTTTTTTTTTTATTTTAAATACCTCAATGAAAGCCCAATTTTTATTATGTTTGACAAAATCACTACAACCCAATAACACAATCCAAACCAACCTATGGGTTGAGAAAATAAATGAAACCTAACTCAACCCAACCCATGGTCCATACGAATACCTATTTGAAATTATTCTCTAATTCTACTTGTAGCATAAAATTAGGAACCCACTTTGCCACCAAAAAAAAAAAAAAAAAAGACTCAAATTACAGATTACAGATGTTATTTGAGATTAAATGAAAGATATATAAACTTGTTCTGCAACAATCTTGAACCATTTTCAAGAGGGAACTCCATCCATTTTAAGTATTACACCATTTTCAAGAGGGAACTCCATCTATTTTAAGTTGGACTACGTATTAAATTAGAATTGTGTCTAAATACTAAATAGATAATGGCCCTTCCACTGAAGTTTTGAAAAAAAAAAAAACAGGGGGAAAATTTTCAAGTCATCTCGTGTTGTTGTTGTTGTTTCTTTTTTTTCCTTTTTTTTTTTTTTTTTTTTGGCCCTACTAGTGTCTAAATTCTAAAACTCTTAAAGTATTTAACTATTTTTTTAAGTGTGTGACTTATCAATAATTATCTCATTCATCTATGTACGCCTCTTTGTTCTCACATGTAAGCTCCACCTAGTTTTACTGTTTTAGGACCCATATATTATGAAAGGTGATGCATACGTATGATGTACAACATACCTAATATATAAGTAAACAAGAAATATGGGTTTTTTTGATAAAATAATGAAATTTTAATAATAATTTTATAACGTAATGATTTAAAGTTATTTAGTAAAATTTCTAACTTTCTATCAAAAAGAAATTATTTAATAAAATAGTAATTGTGTTTTTTATTAAAATATTATTTTGTTCTAAACATTTGACGTGTTAAATTTGGGGTTTTTTTTCTTCTTCTTTTTTTTTTTGGTTTTTAATTATGTATAATTTTTTTGAAAAATTATGACATTTTAGAGTTGTTGTGAACTTTCCTTTTAAAATTATACTTTTGACATGTCAAAGGATGTCCGCAATAAAATAAATATAAGAATGAGAATATAAGTAGTTGTCATTTTTTACTATAAAAAAATAAATAATAATAATAATAATAATAATAATAATAATAAAGAAAAGGAATAGAAAATATGTTTTTGGTTGGAGAGATTATACATAAATCCAATTACATTCTATTCCTTCAACAAAAATAATAATTATTATATTCCTTCTTTATTTTTGCATAAACAATGGCAAAAGAGTCTGAGTTTGATCCAAGTCTAACCCTAGGCTTCCTTATTTATTTGTTATAGTTATTTTAATAGGAATGGGAATACGGTTACAAAAATGAATAGTAATAGGAATAGGAAACCACTTAACTGAATAGTATAAATTAGTCTCATCACATGCGTCTGCATGTGCAATTGAGGCCTTTTTTTATAATTATTTTGAGTTTAATGTCATAATTTTTCAATTTAAAATTTTGAAAATGAGTAAATTGCAGATTTAGTGTGTGCTAGTTTTTAGAAAAAAAAAAAAAAGTTTTCCTTTGGTAGTTTTTGTTTTTTAATTGTGTTGAATTACCATTTTAATCCTATTTTTTATTTTTTTAAAAAAGAATTATTTAATTAAATTAGGGGTATTTTGAGTATTTTTGACATATTTTTAAATCATAACTAATTTTATGAAATAGGAGATAAACTATAAAATCCCCTTTAAATTAGATTTTCCGGGTACAAGTTTTTATAATTCAATTCTCTACGCGAGAAACAATAGAATGGTGAAAGAGAAAGAAAGAAACCCTACTGAAACCCTGGGTGAATCTGGGTAACTAATTTCAAAATCCCAACTATCTAGTTAGTAGGCCACTATTTTAAACTATGTAACTTAGTAGCATCTCGAGCCTTAGAGGCTCGATTTTGGGCTAACAAACCGAGCCTCAAAGGCTCGGTTTTCATGTTTTGAGGCACTTTGACGTGGAACCTTTTCCACGTGGAAATCGAGTCTTATAGACTCGGTTTATATATTGAGCCTCAAAAGCTCGATTTCGGTGTTAAATTGTTCCACGTAGACCCCACGTGGAAATCGAGCCTTAGAGACTCGGTTTGCTAAAAGCGAAACCGAGTCTCAGAAACTCGATTTTCATATGTGGTCAGCTACATAGGCTGGTCATGTCTAGTCCCATCTGTCTGCTCTGGTCCACTGTCTGGTCCCATCCGTCTAGTGTCTGGTCATATCTGGTTAGATGGTGAATCTCTTAACACAATTGCTCCTTTCTCTTACATGCACACATTGCTCCTCTCTCAGAACTAAAACACATCCTCTGTTACATACACACATTGCTCCTCTCTCAACTCTCATACATATTCAGCAACAAAACTCCTCTCTCAAACGCATTTAATAGCGAAACATTGCTCCTTTCTTAACTCTCACAGAAGCCCAACATTCATTGTAGTCTCACTCTCATACAATCCCAGCAGTACATTTATACATCCTCATGAGTAAGGGTCTCCTCACTCTCTAGTTGGTTGTTTAGTGTATATAACTGCTTTAGAAAGTGTTGCTTGCATTGAATTTGTCATGACATTTCCTAATAAAATATTTGTTTGTATTAACCACTTTATATATATATATATATATTGTGTGTGTATATATATATATATATATTTATATATATATATATTTATAAATATATAAAAATATACATATATATATATATATGCCCCCGTTTGGATTGAGCTTATTCTCACGTTTTGCGTTTTGCCTGCGTTTTGTCTTTTTTTTTTTTTTTTTTTTTTTTTTTTTTTTTTTTCAGGCGTGTGAGGGGCGTTATTTGCTACTGTGCGGCTACTGTTCACATGAACAGTAGCCGCAGTTGTTGACTTTTGGCTCTGAACAGTGCATTTGTGCACTATTCACGAACTCACAAATTTTACTTTTTATCAACTTTTTCATTAAAAATGGGTCCCACGGCACTATTAACACATTTAAAAATTATTTTGCTACAGTGTTTTCAGTTTTCAGTTTTCAGCTGTATCCAAACGGACCCTATATATATATATTGTAATTCCTGTTGAAAACACCAAGATAGAAAATTGTTTGGATTGTGGTGTATATGTAATTATGAATTAACTTACAATAGATATATATATTTATAAATATATACAAATATTTATATATATATATATATATATATATATATATATTGTAATTCCTGTTGAAAACACAAAGATAGAAAATTGTTTGGATTGTGGTGTATATGTAACTATGAATTAACTTACGACAGTGTATTGTTTTACAAATTTTGTTTGTTTCTTTTCTCTAGGGGTGAACCAAATGTAAATTTGCAGGCTCTATGGCATAAAAAATGTAAACAAAAAAGCTCCTTAAACAAAAGAAACAATTCTTCAAATTTAATCTCCAAAACCTAAATTTACTATAATTTGAAGTATCAACATTCACATATAAGTACATTGAAAACTCAGCCTTATTTTTAACACATGTCAATAACTGAGAACTTCAGAGCAACATATTGTATTTTTCTGACCTCTACACAATTTGAAATTCACAAGTTAAGCATCCATGTAGAAAAACAAACCGGGTAAAGAAAACATCACAAAAAATAACTAGAGCTTTCTCTCTTGATTAAAACATAGTGCCATCACACCATTAAACATAAACTCAATCAAAATTTCTATAGACTTGTGAACAATTGCCTCTCATCACAGAAGCAACCAACAAAGCACTAAAATATTCCGAATATTTTAGTAATTATATTATTGGTAATTATAATTATGTAGAAGGCATGAAGAGCTGTTTCTAGGTTAAATAAAGGTTTAAATGCATTTCAGTCCAATATTTCGAATATGTTACCTGCCACTTAAAATCTAATTAGCCAGCAGATTCATTAAAAAAGTAGGTTTGCAATTACTTTGCAACAAAGTCACATCTCAAAATATTTGCCACCCTCAATGTACTTCCTTTTAACTGCAATTTCATACGTCTACCTTTCCCTTTTTTTAATCTTTTTTCTCTTACTGCTACCTCCATTATAAAACCACTGAAATCCCATCAATTAGAGTAAATATTATTCTCTAAACTCTGATTTCATTTTTTTGCTTGAGTATGAAAGAATGATTGATATATTTAAGATGTATTCCTGGTATATTTGTATTGTTAGGTTTTTAATGATTGTATTGTTGTTTGGTTTGATTTTTTTATTTATATTTTTGTTAAAGCTGATTTGAAATTTTGCAATTGGGTAAGTTTTTTTTTTTTTTTTTTGTGTGTGTTAGTATGAATTGATAATGATTGTGTGCGTGTATGTGATATGGGGTGAGTATATGCAAATGTGGGGTGACAAACAGTAATTTTTGAACTTTGAGTAGATAGAAAAGGTTTTGCAATTGATGTTAAATGAAATAGATAAAAATATGTCACTAACATATTATTACACTTGACTGTAATAGGTTCACAATCTCTGAAGAATATTAATCTAAATGTATACTACGGTGGATCCCTTGTCAATCCTGGAGAGATTGACGGATTCCCATTTAGAGGGCCGGGTATCGAATGCTACTACATGATGATACGCCGTAAGACGAAAACGTTAAATGATTTGAAGAAGAAAATAATGGAAGGATTGAATTTGAACCCTTCTTGTTATGACATAAAGATTATTTATCGTTACCCACAAGAAGTCCTTCATGAACGGATAAATTATGGGTATATGGCGATCAAAGAAGACCAACATGTAAAGATCATGTTTAATAGGATCCAAAAAATGCCCCAAGTAAATGCTGCTGAGTTGTACGTAAGTTCGGAGCTGCTTGCAGAAGTTGATATTGAGGTGGTGCAACAAACAACTACATCTTTACAATTTACATCCCTAGATGGTGGATGCACTACAATGGGAGGCTATACAATGAGAAGTTATACGCTCTCATCTCAAGATCATGCTACTAATACCGGTGAAACATTCCAACCTCAAGAGACACATTTAGGGGAGGAAGACGAAGATGAAGATCATGCTGCGAATAATGGTGAAAATCAAGACGAAATGGATGAGTATGAAGAGAGGATTGAGCGAGGCGACTTTGTCACTGATGTGGATGACCATGAACTGGTTCTCAATTTTGAAGAGGAAAATATGGAGTGCCATGATGAAGGTGATGCTCGTGCTTGGAGCTGTGCTCGTGCTTAGGCTCTCAATAGGAACTGATCTCTGAGTAGGTGCTGCCGCAGGAGTAGCTGCCTCCTCATTCGGGGCCTCAAGGTCCGAAGGTCGTACACGACTAATCGCCTGCACTACAGTGAGCACATCAATAATGTCCTGGTGGTCCTCCGTGCCCGTTGGGTGATGGCTCAACAAACAGAGGTATCCTTCAATCTGCACATAGAAAAACCAAGTATATTAGTAATTCTCCACCCAAAAGAACAATGCCAATGAATAATAAAATAATAGTTTGAACAGTAACTGGTTCTGCTAGTAATAATTGCAAATTATAAGGAGACCAAGTATTACCTTTAACTGCGATTTAAATAATCTTTTCTATTAAAGATGTAGCTAGCCGATAGCGTAGACATAAATGCTAATTAAAAATTCAAATGAGCAGAAAATTAAAAATGATAAGAATGGGAAGAAGAATGTATACCATAACTGTAAAGGCTAAAATAGGAAATATGACCTTAGATTTTGAAATTATATTTTGAAATCAACAAAGTTCTCTATAAGGTAAATCAACAAAGTTCTCTATAAGGAATCTTAAGTAAACTAGCTTTAAAAAGGAGGTTTGATGCTAAGCATACATTGGACCACATATATCACGTTCTCTAAATACTGGTTTCATGCTAAGAAGTACGGTAAAATGTAGAAGACATGAAAAAGTTACCATTAGAATTGATGTAGCACTGGGAACATCAACGAACCTCCGAGTCACCCTTTTAAACTAGTCGAAGTACTGATGCTGTGGAGGCATAGCACCAAGCACTGCTTCACAACGCCGTTGAAGGCGGTTACCCCACCCCCTGATATGCAGAGCATGTTTCCGCATCCAATCAACACCGACCTTCCCCTTCAAATCAATGGCATGAAGCACGGTGTTAGTGTCAACATTGCGGGGAATTTCTTGGATCATCCCAAATTGACGAACGACATGATCCGGTGTATATATCTCTACTAGGTGAAAACATACAAGTGGCACCGTTACTGTCCACACAGCCCTCCCTGCAACGCACCATGGCTGAAGGTCCTCGAAATGGCCTTCATACGGCTGCCACACCACTTACAGTACCCCAAAAACAAGTACGCAACACATTAGGCAACTATGTTTCTATTTGAAAGTTCGCGAAATGTATATCTTTAATCTAAACATGTCAACATCTTGAACAAGGCATTTTCATACCTGGCTTGGCAGCATTGAAGCTATTTGCTGGCAATACTTGTCCCTGAAGATGTGGGCAGGCCTATTTTTCTTGTTTGGGACCCACAAACACCTACAACAATCAAGAACAAATGATCAATATCTAGAACTTTCCTACTAAGATAATGTCATGACTAAAACTATAATGTAATCACATATAACTACTAAGATAATCTTATAGATGTTTAGTCAATGAATAATATCACTAGAGTAAGATACAATCTTTATAAAGCAGAGACTTACTTTAGGACCAGTGGAGCACGCATTGGAGGACCATAAGCACCCACTAGCAGGCCACGCTCAACTGCCAAGCACAAATAAGGGAACTTGGCCCATGCCTAATATTGGACCAATAGTAAGCACCCACCGATCTGACTGGTGTCCTTATGGCTTGCCTTGCATAACTCTCGGTACAACCATGTAAGGCAAGCACTTCCCCAACTGTACCTCTGTGGGTTGCAAAGGTTTTCCAACTGTTGTACCCACATTAGATGCACCCTATCGCCGGATTTATCCATGAATATTGTGTCCCCCAGTAGTGCTAGGATGTAGCATCGTGTGTACTGATGCAAGTGATCCTTTTCAGCATTAGGCGGCAATGGATCAGCAACTTGCTACAAAAGCCGGTTGATAAGAATCCTCTGGCCAGTAAGTTCCTTATGCTGGTCTTGAGTTAAAGGTTCAAATCCAAGGAAGTCCTGGCACACATTTGTCCAGATTTTCTACGTGCTCCCTGTTATAGCGTCACCATCAACAGGAAGCCCGAGAAGGACCTCCACATCTTGCAATGTGATGGTGATCTCACCATGTGGCATGTGGAAAGTGTGAGTCTTGGGCCGCCATCGCTCCACTAAGGCCGTTATCAGGCCATGGTCAATCTCTCTACCTAGGATCCAGAGGAGTCCCTCCAAACCAAGTGCCTTAATGATGTGAACGACTCGATCGTCCACCGTTGCCTCTCGATTGGAGAACTCTTCATTACGGGCACGATAGGTAAGGGACCCTGGATCCTGCACATGACAGAACCATGGATTAATATATGACAACAATTGCATGAAATCATGGTATGAATTAAATGTGTGTACATTAGTTAAATCTGTAGTGTTGTGTTTTACCTGCCCCTTCCAAATAACTTCGGACCGATGGGTGGGCTGCAACTTCAACACCGAATCGTCAATAGGGCTAGGATGCATATGGTCAATCCGTCTAGCATTTGCAGCAGCCATACTACACAAGAATGATAACCAATTAGCACATAATACACATGATTATAAAAAAAAAAAAAAAAAAAAAATACAAAAACAATCTAAGAAATTTGAGAGAAAAACAACTTACATTAATTCTTTATGTTATTTTCAAAACTTGCTATCCAAGTTTATAACAAAACTCTAAGTTCACAATAAAACTTACTATCCAAAGTCATATAACATAAAGAAGTCAAAGTTTATTAATATTTTCATACAATATGTCTATATCAAAACAAAACTCTAATGATCACCCGTTTTACTATTCTGGAATACATGAATCCCTATTTTCAGGCCAATTTTTTGTCCATCTTAATGATCTACCTAGATTGATTCATTCAAATGTTCTTGTTTAGATATTCAGAAGGAAGCAATCATGCTGCCACTTTGTACCACAACTCATTCAAGAGAACAGGATGTCAACCAAATAAATGATTCTAGGGGAATGATAATAAAGACATATAGGCAATTCTTAGATTCTATGACCACTAAAAACTTTATATTTTGATTGAAGACTCAAAGAGAAGTGATGTTTCACAGCCAAATAGGTAGGAAAAAACATGCTTCTCAAACAGTAATCATTATGCTGAAATGCACTCATTTGTTTACCTCATTAAAACTAAATGCATAATTCCTGTACTTGTGCAACAATTACTGTTGTCAATATTTATTCATCATATATCTCACAATGACAAAAACTGATCCAAACTGCCTTGTGGTATATCAAATATGGTAAAAATAATTGTTAAAAATCCCAAATTGAGTGTCCTACAATTCCCATTGGAAACACTATCAAAATCATATGTTATCTTCCCCAATCCCACAGCTGTAATCAGTGTCTTTTTTTAGAATAGATCACATAGATTCTTCAAATCAGTGCACACCACATTTCTAGTGTTGAAAAAGTAGTACTCTAGCACAGAGCCTCATACAAACCTATCAGCGTTTCAGCCAAAAAAAAAGAAGAGAAGAAGAAGAAGTAACTGCCAACAGGTACGTAAGCATATTAGGTACGTAAGCACGGGAACAATCAATGTCTGTTTTGACATTCTTATCTAGTTGGCAATTTAGCTATTTAGGATCTGGTCAAGTTCAACAATAAAGATTTATAGGAAAAATTTTCAAGCTTTTAATTTATTCAAAAGAAAATCAATCACATTATATTGCCCCCAATAATCATTTCAACTGAGATAAAACAAAGAATGATTTTATCCATAAGAATTGTTTCAAAAATCATGACAACTGAGATGAATGGAACATTCACATTTATTCATAAGAAGTCCTTCAAAAACCATTTTTCTAATCGAAGTAAATGGAGTCTTGGCAAAGAAAAGAAAATTTTCCAAACACAATGATCTCTGTTTTGATTTGTAAAGGGTTTTTTTTGTGTGGGTAATAATGTCCCTGGTTTACAACTAATCAAGGATACAAATAGGTTATGATCAATACATGAAAAGAACCCGAAATAAAAAGAAAGAAAGAAAAAAACTATTTGTGCAAACATGAAGTTGGATATCATGTAACCCCTTATTAATATTACATCACTAAACATCTTTTTATTGGCTAAGTACTACGTCAAACTCAGACATTAAAATATGAGCTTAATAAGAACCATCTCATCTATAAACTGCTCAAAGTTACATGTGATCTAATGATAGGATTGAAAAAAATATAAGCCTAATAAAAATCTATAGAGTGGTGTAAGTTTTATCAAACTCACACCTAGTCTAACTTGAACCTAATTCTTGAGAATATCCTGCATCTTATTTGTCAATTCATAAGTAAAAGAAACTGACAAAAATAAAAAGAGAAACAAATCTGAATGATGCACATAAACCATTAAGGCAAAATCCTACACCTAAGTTTACTTGAAGAATAAATAAACCAAACTTCAAAAAGTAATTGAGATTGATAATGAGTTTGAATTAATTCGACTCAATTACAGTCCTACCTATGGATCGGGTTAGGGTTCGAAATGTACTTATCAAAAAATAAAAATAAAATCAAGTTCAAGTTCAAGTTGTTTTAAGCTTGGGAGACAAGACATACATGGTTGCCTGGTCATTTAATAGAATTGTGATCTTAATGTCTATTGCAAAAAACAATCAACAAAAAGCTAAATAAATTATGCTAAAGGAACACTTAATTGACTGTATAAAAGATCTAATAGACTGTTTTTATTCTTCTCAATTAAATATAAATCCTTCCTTAGCATAGCCGACCATAATCACTTTAGTATTTGGGGACATTTTTATTAACAACCATTCATTGTTGCTTGCCTATATATGGACAACACCATTTATGTTATATTGAATTATAAAATACCATATTCTTAAAACATGGAATCTAAAAACAGCTAAGCCTTATATGTTCCGACTAATTGGGATTGGCTCCTCACTCTCTCTCCTTTATCTAGTGTCATGTCAAAGAGTGGAATGTCAAGAGTGAACAACAAAGAAAGAGAAAAAAAAAAAAAAATTAAGAATGTAAAAGAATATGTATGTAGAAAAAGTATAAACATATAACTCATCGAATAGATAGAAATGGAGACTAATTTTGTAAGCATATTTAGACATGATATTATATATTATAGAGTATGGACTATATATGGACCACTAACACAATGGAATGTGAATGTAGACAATCACATATTCTTGTAGGAGGATATAAACATCAAAGAAGCAAATGCTTAGTATCACAGTCACAGTTAATGTCCGGTGCTGACTCACTTTATTCTGCAGATTACAATTTTAGTTGGATTCTATTGAAATGAACTCCCCCATTGGATGAACAATAAACATTGGACCTAAAACCACACCTTACCACAGCAAATGCCTACTGTTATTTAGTGCCATTACTTTAAGCTTTAACAAGCTTCCTTTTTTTTTTTCTTTTTTTTTTTTCCCATCCCTTAATTGTGCTCATCTTCTCACTCTCTCTTCTCTCTGTGTTGGGTAGTAGTACTTTTAATAATATCCTTATAAGTTTTCTAATCATATATATTTGTCTCTAACCATTTCGATCTATGTAACAAGGTGATCTTGACTACCAAAGGTCAAAGAGTTGCACATGTACTGTGACTCTATGAGTTTAGAAAGTGTAAATATTGTAATTATTGCATCAAGACTTGTTTCCAATGGCAAACCTAACCTGGATTTGGAGAAAGCGCAAGAATATAAACAAACCCAGAAACCCAGAAACATAAATTGTTAAGAAAAACAATAAAGTTTCGATTTTTTTTAACAGTTCTATTAGAAATTCAAAACAGAAACCAAAATAGAAAAAAACGAACTTTCACCAAAGATTCTTTGATTTTTCCCACTGTTTCTCAGTAACCAAACGGTGAAACACACTTTGCATTTTGCTTAAAGGGACTCACTTTTTTTTTTTTTTTTCAGAGACCGCGTAGACTGAAGGACCTCAAAGCTCTGTGATGACCGTTTGCTACATCTTTGTTCTTTTGGTGAAGCTGATGAATGTTGAATAGTGGAGACTGAGTGAGAGTAAAGACGGTGAGTGAGAGGGTGAGTGAGAGTGGGTCGGGGACGGTGAAGCTGAGAGAGTGAGAGGATGAGGTTGAGAGAGTGAGAGGGTGACTGACAGTGGGTTGAGGACGGTGAGGCTTGGAGAGTGAGAGGGTGAGCGAGGGTTGGCGTCGGTGAGGCTGAGAGAGTGAGATAGTAAATGGTGAGTGAGAGTCTGTATGAGAGTGAGAGGGTGAGTGAGCGAGGAATGAGAGTGTTAGTTAAAGACGAGTGCTTTTAAATTTGAAAAAAGCCCTATTAGAAATCGAGTGACCCAATATATAGGCTCAAAATCAAGCCTTTTAGACTCGAGATGGTAGTATTCCATAAACTTTCAAAACCCAACCAACTAACTACATAGTTGGCAAATCTTGGTTAAATCCCAATTTCGTTCGAAACCCTGGGACTCTGGGAGTGGGAGGCTACGAAATCAAACTCCAGAGACAGACTCGTGTCCGGAACAAAACTCCGGCGAATATTCAAATAACCGCCGAACAGATCCTCCAGGAGGCTTGTGACCTCCAAGACGCGGCGGAGATCAATCCTCCGAAGTCCGAAATCACCGACGCCTCCGAGCTCGCCGATTACCGCCGCCGCAAGCGCAAGGAGTTCGAGGAACAAATCAAAAGAACGCGACGGAAACGTCACCGTTTGGATCAAGTACGCTCAATGGGAAGAGTCTCAGAGAGACTTCGATCGAGCTCGATCTTTGTGGGTACGAGCTCTCGGAGTCGAGCATCGGAACCACACTCTGTGGCTCAAGTACTCCGAGTTCGAGATGAACAACAAGTTCATCAATCACGCGCGCAACGTGTGGAACTGTGCCGTCACGATCTTTCCGAGAGTGAACCTGTTGTTGCACAAGTACCTCCACATGGAAGAGGTGATCGGAAATATCTCCGGCGCTAGAAACATCTTCGAGAGGTGGATGACTTGGTCGCCGGACCTCCAAGCCTGGCTCTCCTACGTCAAATTCGAGCTCCGATACAATGAGATCGAGCGAGCTAGGCAAATCTTCGAGAATTTCGTGCATTGTCACCCTAAGGTCACTGCCTGGATTCACTACGCCAAATTCGAGATAAAGAATGGCAAAATCGCTAGGGCGAGGAATGTTTACGAAAGAGTGGTGGAAAAACTCGGCGAAGACGAGGAATTTTTCTTAGCCTTGGCCGAATTTGAAGAGCATTGCAAGGAAATCGAGCGTGCCAGGTGTATCTTCAAGTTCGCGCTTGATCATATACCGAAAGAGAGGGCCGAGGATTTGTATGCAAAATTCATAGCATTTGAGAAGCGGTATGGAAATAAAGAAGATATAGAGGATGTGTTAGTGAAGAAGAGGTGAGAAATAATCCGTTGAATTATATTCAATTGGAAGAGAGTGTTGGGGATAAGGTGAGAATTAGAGAGGTTTACAAGAGAGAAATCGCGAATGTTCCTCCTGCTGCAGAGAAGCAGTATTGGCAGCGATATATTTACTTTTTGTAGGTATTGCTGTTTGAGAATTTGTATTGAAATTCGCTTAATTGGATTTCGTATGCTTAAACTTTGTTGCTGATTGTTTGCCTTTTGCCTTTTGTTTTATAGGATTAATTATGCCATGTACGACGAGCTTGACGCCCCCAAGACATGGAGCGCACAAGAGAGGTGTATAGGTATTCTTCAAAAGTTCTTTTTGTGTTTGGTAAAGTTGATGTACTGCGTAAAAGTTATGTTTAGACTTAAAAATTGCTTTAATGGATTGTGTTGTTTCTTTTTTTTTTTTTTTTTGAACGAAGATTGTGTTGATTTTAAAGTATGCTTTTTTGCATAATCTTGTTTGTCCCTCACTTGTATTTGTTGCTGTATGTGGCCAAAAGGTCGTACTTTTATTACGTGTGGTATTGTTGTGTTCATGCTATTTTTATATGGTTGTGTTTGCTTTTGCAAGCCTTTGCGGTTCTTTTGCATGCATAGTGTACAGATCCTCCACCATTGGCTTCGAGTGTAATTCGGTAGCAAAATTTATATCTTTGTGAAACTCACATCCAAACAAATATTACAGTCACTCACAAAATTTATTCAAACTGCAGGGGTTTTTGCTCTTGATTGGAAATGGTTATTGTCTACATTTTTCTGTCTTTGAAATAAGATGTCTAAGTTTATAATAATCTGTCAGGATCATTTTACAATGTGGCTTGTCCTCAATGTTCACCAAAGCAGGAACTTAATTTCAGTAAAAACTTCATTTGTATCCAATGCATGTAACATTGCTTGGTTATCCTAGTGTTAAAGCTGAAATTGTATATATTATAATATTACTAGCAAAGATGACTTTATAAAATTAAAAGCAAAGGCAGTATACAAGAACTCATAGGGAGTAACTTTAGTATACAGGCTGCATAATAAAGGATCTCTCCTAAAGTTTAAATTGTAAATATGTATATATCACTACATCTTATTGCTTTTCATTGTTTTGACAAAGAAGATCCTTTGCCATCTGGGCTTCAGGTAGGTTGTCCAGTTCTTTATTAAGCAATTTGAACTCTGACATATGACAAAGGGAGCAAAGTCAAATCAGAGTCGGAATTCTTGGGTCAGGTCTGGCAGTCCCTTGGATAGCCTAGTTTGTGACGAATTAGGGTGAGTATTTGGTGGGAAGGAATAGTAGGATTTGAGAACACAACAAAGGGGAAAAACCAAGATCTGGGTTGTTGTTCCAGGGCTGTGACCTGTGACCAGTGTTTTCACTCTTTGTGGGGTATTTGGGGATAATTGATGGATGGGTTTTTTAGGGACTGTTTGGTAGCGAAATCAAGAAACAATTTTTATATTTTAAATACAGAAATTGGTGGGTCCAATGAATTGTTAACTTGTTTGGCAAACTGTTTCCACAAAACAACTTTTAGTTTTTTGTTCTCCAAATCAGGTTTTAATATGATGTTATGGAGGTTGTTGCAGGGTTGATTTTGTTTTGGTAGTGATTTGGGTACTGTTCCATAATTTTTTGGTTTTTTTTTTTTTTGAAGTGAAGGATTGGATTTAATAAAAAAAAAAATTAAAAAAAAAAAAAAAAAAAAACTTGTTTTTGACTTGGCTGTTAATCTATAAAGATAGATATATCCATAGATATTGGGTATTAGGTCTTGTGTGAAGGATTGGTTTCTCAGGTTTAATTAAGTAATAAAAAAGAGAGATTATTCTTGGTTTCTTCCTCCCATATTTTGCAGGCTAAACACCTTCAGACTTAAAAATAAAAAATAAACTAATGCTGGTTTCAACTCCACTTTTCATACCATGGAAAAGAATGTAGTTTATATAAATGAATGTCGAAAACCAGCACATAAAAAAGCTAACTTAGTTTACATTTTCAATACTTCAGATTATTTTATGCTCAAAAATGATTTGACTGGAGATTACTTTATAGATGATGATCACATATTTTAGGTTTGTAGGAAATTTTATGTTGTGCAGTCAATTTTTTTTAGAAGAAGTTGTGCAATCAATTTGGTTGTTAAGATTTTTGGTTTCTATGACCAGAAAAAAGAAGAAGAAGATATATATATATATATATATATATTGGGTTCTATGAACAATTGAAAAGTTGGTGACTTAATAAGGACTTGTAAATGTTTACAATTTATAAATCTTTGTGATGTAAATGCATTTTTTTTAATTATATAAAAAATGGTATCTGAATTAAGTGACTTACACTGTCATTTACAACAGCACTGGTATCTGGTTTTCATATGTAAGATTCACATGAGTGGACAAACCCAAGTGACTTTGAAGAGATTACTCATTTACTGTTAATTTTTCCAGGGAATCTCTTAAGCTCATTCGTCATGAGAAAGTCTCTTTTGCAAAACTATGGCTTCTAGCTGCCCTATTTGAGATCCGGCAGCTGAATCTCAAGGCTACACGACAAATCCTAGGAAATGCAATTGGGAGGGCTCCTAAAGATAAGGTCAGTTACAGGTTGAGGTGTATATATTATATCATTATCCATTAATTTAGCATATTCTCACAATTGTAACTGCGTTTTTTCAATAAAATAGACATTTAAGAATATATTGAGATAGAGCTGCAGCTTGGAAATATAAACTATGGTCGAAAACTCTATGAGAAGTATTTAGAGTGGTCGCCTGAAAACTGTTACGCATGGAGCAAGTATGAAGAGTTAGAGAGATCTTTGTGCGAGACTGAGTGAGCTAGGGCAATCTCTGAGCTTGCAATTGCCGGATAAAGACTGAAGAGCATATTTTTTGAAGCATAAGAAAGGATGTCAATGCTCAAGTGGAGTATAATGGTTGAGGTTGTGATTCAATGCTCAGCAGAATCAGGAAAGAGACTGGTAGCAGGCAAAGGTCACTGATGTTAAAATTTAGTCCCTGTGTAGTTCTTTGTGGCCTTCATGATCAATTTGTACTTTTGTGTAATAATTTTAGTTTCTTTTAATAAAATCTCTTATTGATTTGTCAAAAAAAATCTATTTCTGTTTTCTGTTTCAAAGACTCGACTATAAGAATGAAAACAAAAAACAGATTTCTAGTGTTTTCAAAGTCAAGAAAATGTTTGGTAAACTAGAAAAGAAGGAATAACAGTTTTCTGAGATTAGGAAACGGAAAATTTGTTTGGATTGATAGCTAAAAGATTAAAAGAACAGTTTTCCAGTCCAAGGACAAACTAAATTTGGATTGATTCCTAGAGTAGTTTATTGTTTTTACTTTGCCTAATCATTATTTTAATAAGTTTTTATGATGTTAATAATGAAAAGCTGGTAATTTTAGTCCAATGATACGAGTAATTCAAATGCTCATTGTTGTGACAACTCACAAGTGAGGTCCACTATATATGATTTATTGGTACATAGATTGCACTGGTTGATTCTTGGAATGTCCTCTGTTCAAGCGTTTGTGACTCTGAGTAGCAGCAAGTGAGCCACACTGCAGAATTTAATAGACAGGAATCAACACGTCTCAATGTTAAGGAAAAGAAGAGACTTTAGAGCTTATGGAAGCAGAGTGCGTTATACTTGGCATAGAAGGCATCTACGAGCCATTACTGGATCTGTGAAGTGTGAACTTATTAAGAAACTAAAAGTCTTTATTACTCGTTTTGCTTCAGCTACAAGATTGGTCTTCACCAAATTCTGAATTCCTTTTCCACGAGGGTTTGACCAAGGTTTTGCCGGCAGTTTCCTCTTTCTCTGTAATTGGGAGTTGGGACCCGATTCAAAGAACCCAACTTTAAGCAAAGACTGTACAATTGTAAACTGAATACAATGCCATCTCCATCATTCCTAGACTAGAAGCTTAACCATCTGATTTAAATTATGGAAATAATTTTAATTTAATTACCATATTAAACATATAAGAAATCTTAACGGATGCTCTAAGGGTATTATGTTAATGAACTATTTTTAGAAATTTTTTTATATTTTCCATTAAAGTGGTATAAATTTTTTTCTAAAATGGTTTATTAACCAATGTCCTAAGGGTATCTATTAACACATATTAGTAATAGTTTTTAGGCATTAAACATCAAACAACTCACCCTTTTCTATGAAACACAGAAACTCTGCTCTAATTTTAGTTAAAGTATATAATGTCATGAAGTCTCGTAATCAGAATTTTACTTTGTTTTTTGATCAATTATGAAGATAGACATATGTTATTTTAGATCAATTGACAGGTTCATAAAATTTGTTTCTAGTGTCTTCATTTGATACCTTGTTAAGAGGGGAATAGGCAAAATGCACCCATCAATCCATATTAAGTTGGAGTGCACATTTAATATGAATCATCCATTATCTTTAATGATTTTGAATACCAAATTTGATATTATCCTACAAGCTACAATTGTAAATTTTTTTTATATATAAAAAAGAAAAAAAAGAAAAAGAAAAAAGAGAGAGATAGAGAGAGTTCAAAAAACACGTTCTCTTATATGGACTTACAAGCACCTAACATGAATAAAAAAAAGAAAAAAAAAATGTAAAGCTATTTGGTACATACTACTTGGGATTTAGGTTTATTTCTAATTCTAAAAAAAAAAAAAAAATAGTTAGTTATTGTATCTTAGTTTTTCTATTTAAATTCAATCATACGATTTTATTAGTTAATAATGTACATAATTAAATTCATTTATACTACATTAACCAATACAATTATGTGATTGATTATATGTTTATACACTTACTTCATCCCAATATCACATATAGATTTAAAAACTAATCAAGACAAAAAGGTCAAAATCACTAGCTACAATTGTTATTAGCCTAAAACAATTCATTTCCTCCACAAAAAAATAAAAATAAAGGGGGGTTCACGATTTACACGACATTTTAATTTCCCAAACCTTCCCCAAGTTCCCAATCTTTCAAGCAACCTTCCCCTCCCCTCATTTTCTTTCTCAACCAGAAACTTCTATTACTTTCCCATCTCACAACGATATTTCAAATCCCCCCCCTCCTCTTCAAATTCCAATTCCCCACTCACACCCACCCACACAAAAACACTCTTAACACACTTCTATTAATTGAAACACAAATTCCAACTCTCTCTCTCTCTCTCTAAAAAGAAGGTTAGGTCTGCTTAAGCCGTTAAGACAACTACCGAGTCTCTGACTTTGAAAACTCTCTCTCTCTCTTTGATGCAAGTTTTCCGGAGCTTCATATTGGAATCGGACTCGGACCCATGTTGAGCTGGACCTCCTCCTATTGCTCTCACTCTCTCACCCACCACCGCCCTCTGCTTTTTCGTCCCTCTATCTCTCGAAACATTAGGGTTCCGACCCGACCCGTTCCTCTCTGCCCCAATACTCGAACTCTCCGAGCCTCTCAATCTTTCACCCTCTCATACAACGTAAGCAATTTGATCATTTCTGTTTATATATATGTTAAAGCTTTTGATGCATTAGTTTGTGTAACATTAGAGTTGTATTTAAACGCAATTATGACTATGAATAAGCTTTTTGGTTTTTATTTTTATATTTTTTTGGGTGCAGAAATTGAAAATTTCATGCTTTAGAAATGAGGAATTTGCTGCAGAAACCCCAAAGAAGGAATTTATTGAACATTATTTGCCGGAGGAATTGGTGAAGTTGGAAAACGATAATTCAAGCGCGGTTAAAAGAGATTGGGGTTCCACTCTTAGAGAGGTATATACTATTTTTTGTTTTTATTCGTTCGTATATTATCGGTAGCTGATTTTAAAGCTTTTGAGTTTTGGATATTTGATTTCGATTGTCTAGCATTTGATATGTGGAAAAGAACTAAAAATCTGTTGATTGTAATAGGGTTCTTGTCTAGACTTTGTGTTGTTTGATTCGTTGTTGCGCAAATTTATGATGCAATTTGCATTAATAGTAGTAAAAAAAAAGACATGCCAATTAAGAAGGTATTTGAGAGTACGAGTTTGGATAAAATAGAATGATAGAAAAGAATACATGTGGCCTATCCCGACTAGTCTATTGGGGATTTGTGCTTACCCTAAAAATTTGGGACTATGGTTTAGGCATTTGTGTTGAATCTGCTCTTAAGTTAATGGGCTTATAGGCTTTTAGGGATTTAGTCAACTAAACTCCATAACTCCTCGATGAATATCTTCAAACAACATGATGTGACCGTTTAGGCTTGGTTTACTCTGTAATGAATGACTAAGATAGTTGGTCTTTATTCAAACAAAGGGACCTGAAGGTTTCCTTGGTACTTTAGTTTAGTAGTACAAATTTTGTACTATTAATATTAAGTAGCTGTAGACAGAATTCCATTTGCCTAGTTAGTATTGGGTGAAGTCCTGCAATGAGTGCAACCCTCATGTTTAGTTGCTAGCGTTGAGTTTGGAGCCTTGAGTAGACTGCTGATGATAAGTTGGGCAACGGTGAGGATAATCTCAAGTCATCATGCCTCTTATGCAAACCCTGTACAAATTAGACCACATAGTCTACAGGAAACAGTTGGGTATGGGATTGGAATTTGGAATTGAATGACAGAATTTATGATGTGTGGATTTGCATGACAGATGGGTTCCTAGATACTGAAGGAAAAGAAAAGAAAAAGAGTATTTTCTAAGGATTTCCTTTGTAATCCCAAGATGCTGCTAAAGCGAACATTTTTTTTTAACTCCACTCTCCAGAAAATTTGATGGAAAATTAGTTTTCAACTTATATCCGAAAGAGGGAATGTAATTTTTCTTTTTACTAGGAAATTGTTACACCTTAATTATTATAGTGGGGTATGGGATTGGAATTTGGAATTGAATGACAGAATTTATGATGTGCGGATTTGCATGACAGATATGCTTTATATGGGTTCCTAGATATTAAAAGAAAAGAAAAGAAAAGAAAAAGAGTAGTTTCTAAGGATTTCCATTGTTATCCCAAGATGCTGCTAAAGCTAACATTTTTTTTAACTCCACTCTCCAGAAAATTTGATGGAAAATTAGTTTTCAACTTATATCCGAAAGCGGGAATGTAATTTTTCTTTTTACTAGGAAATTGCTTTGAAACACCTCAATTATTATAGTTAATTATGAAGTTTTAAACATATGTCATTCCCTAACTGGCTTGGTTTTGTAGGCTGCAAATGCAGTGTTCAGGGTGATTGGGAGCCGATGGACTGTACCTTGGACGGCAGAGACCATACTGCAGGTTATGCTTCTTTGGATTGCTGCATTCTGGTTCATAGGCTCATGGATGGTTCCATTTGCAGCTCACGTGGCAGGCTTCAACAAGGAATCCTTGACTTTTAGAGGACAAGCCTTATTCAGCCTCATAACTGATGTAACTGAAGGCATTGCTGGAATTGCAATCCTTCATCGTTGCCTGTCCAGGTTTCGTCCTCTTCCACCTGATTGGTTTAAGCTAAGCCTGAGAGGAAACTGGCATATTGATGTTCTTCTGGGATGTCTCATGTTTCCCCTGGTCAATCGACTCTCACAGTTCAACCTTAACCTTCTGCCTCTATTGCCTTCAACACCTGTCACGATCTCAAGTGTTGAGCAGTCAATTTTGGCTAGGGATCCTGTTGCAATGGCATTGTATGCAATAGTAGTTTCAATTTGTGCTCCTGTCTGGGAGGAAATAGTCTTCCGTGGTTTCCTTCTTCCTTCCTTGACCAAGTACATGCCTGTTTGGTGTGCAGTGCTGGTGAGCTCGGTTGTCTTTGCTCTAGCACATTTTAATGTACAGAGGATGCTACCGCTTGTATTTCTTGGGGTGGTAATGGGTGTTATTTTTACACGGTCGAGGAATCTAGTACCATCAATGCTCTTGCATAGCCTTTGGAATGCATTTGTGTTCTTGGATTTAATGAAATAGCTTCTTGAAGTTGTGCTTAATATGTAAGTTCAGTGATAGGTTAATCTAATGTCAATGAAGCATAACTTCAGTCTGATTTCATGGGGCTGCAATTCTTCAAAGGATCTAGCCTGTGCCCCTTACAAGGATGGATGCCTACCCTGCATCAGCAAAGTTGATCAAACATTGCTCACACAGAAAGCAGTATAAAAGTCCTCCAACTGAATGCAAGAAGTATCGGGCTGTCGGGTTGTTCCATCAAAATTTGTATGTTGAGAGCATCAATCTACTACTTTGTTCATGTCATTAATGACATACATGGTATAAAGTAAAGAAGCAGAATGTGAACAATCATTTTTCCCAAAAGGATCTTGCAACTTGCATTCCAGCAATGTAAAACGCTTTTGTAAATTTCTTGATCGTCTCTCTCTCTCTCTCTCTCTCTGTGTATGTGGTGGAATACATTTTGGGTACCTAGGACTAATTCGTCTAGGATAGCCTTGTCACCTAAACAAAGAAATATTTCGACTCATTATCCTGGAGGTGGAGGGGAAATGGTTTTTGTTTATTTTTTATTATTATTATTTTTAAAGTGAGGTGAAAAGGCCTTCAAGATAGGTGCACTTATTTTCCTGCCTCGAAAAGAGGATAGGATAGCATAAATTTTTCTTGTCCCATCTCATCGTATCTTGTTTTGCCTGTCCCTTCTTGAGTGTGTATATATTTATCTACTTTTATATATGTAAACTTAAATTAGTCATATAATTTAATCTTAAAAAAAAAAAAAAAAAAAAAAAGCAATTATAGTATCATCCCAAAACACGAATTTTTTTTTTTACATTTGGCCTTAAATTTTTAACAATTTCATTATTGGTGATTTTGCAAAACAATGTGGAAAAATAACATCTCGAGTTTCATGATAGAACTCGAGTCTTAAATGCTCGAGTTTCAGAACTGGCAAACAAAAATTATCCACATGGAATCCACGTGGAACTCGAGTCTCTAAGACTCGAGTTCTTTCATTAACAAATACCATTCAACTTCATTTCTTCATCTTCCTGGGTTTCTTCGTCTTCTTCTTCTTCATCTTCATCTTCGTTCGGTTTTTTCTTCTTCTTTGTTTGGTTTTCGATTGGTTCGGGCAACAGCTAGCCAATCCTAGACCGAATCAGTCCACAACTTCAATTCTCCATGTTTTCTAGTTCTGTGTTGTTGCGTCGATTGCATTCTTTGGATCAACTCCTTTTTTCAGATCGGTTGCGTTCTTTGGATCAACTCCTCTTTTCAGATTGGTTGCGTTCTTCGAATCAACGTTTTCCAGTTCAGATCGTTTTGCGTTCTCCACTCCAAGTCTCTATTTCTCTTCTTCGAATTTGCGTTTTTTAGATCTTATTTTCCATATCATGTCTTCTTCTTCCTTCAGATCTGTTTTCTCTGTTCTTCAGATACTTCTCGAGTCTAAAAAACTCGAGTTCCACGTGGATAAATTCCTCCATCTCAGCACTAAAACTCGAGTCTCTAAGGCTCAATCTTGTCACCGAACTCGAGTTTCAAAGACTGGAGATGCTCGTTTCCTATATGGTTTCAAAACCTTGCTAACTAACGATATTCTATCCCCTCACTTTGCTAATCTACAAATTCCCTCCCTAAAACACTCATACTCTCACAACTCACAAAGTGCCAAAGCCACCTCATCATAAACGGTAAAATGCTTCCATCCAATTCCTTAACTTCTACCATGTGTGTTTCTCCACTCTAAAGAAGGGGCAAATTTTGCTTGTCCCATATTAACCTATCTCATCTCATTCCGTCCCTTCTTGAGTGTGCATATTTATATCTCTTATTATATATATAAACTTAAATTAGTCATATAATTTAATCTTTTAAAAAAAAATATTCTAGTATCATCCCCAAAACACTAATACACTCCCACAACTCACAAACGAGTGCCGACGACACCTCATTACAAATAGCAAAAAAAAAAAAATGCTACCACCCACTTCCTTCTCAATCTGTTTAAGCCATGTGTCTCCACTCCAAAGAATGTACAAAATCTGGTCATATCTTCTTCTGTTACCCTCCCTTATCAGAATGAACATTCCTTGGTATATGAAATTTGGTTGGAAAGTTGAAAATCTAATCAATATTTAACATGGTAGTCAAATGGTTTAGCACATCGTGGGTTCCAATTGGCTCAACTAGTAAAGTCTTTGATGGTTGTATAAGAGATCTAGGGTTCAATCCCCGTCTACACCAAAAACTGATTGGTGTTTTGGTCTGATGATAAGGAGTTATCATCAGGAGCGGACGCCATAAGTTGAAACTCTTTCTCAAAAAATGGTTTAGCACATCAGGATTTTTTTCGACTTTGAAACTTCAGTTGGACCAACATTGCTTAAATCCTCACAGGGTCACATTGCTTAAAATTTTGTTGGGCCTTTACAAACAGCAACATTGCACATGCTCTATATATCTTTATTTATTTATTAATAGGCTCTTAAGGACTATCTGGCCTTTTGCCTTTAATTTTTTAAAAAATTAGCAATATGCCTTTATTTTGAAACTATATAGGGATATGCCCTTATTTCAATACTCGATTACCTTAAAATCGAGTTTCAATGACATACTCGATTCGTAGAAAATCGAGTTATGCCCGATCAAACTTAAATAAAAAATAAATAAATAAATTGCATGGAACTCAAATTTCAAAAAATCGAGTTCCATGCAAAATTTTTTTTGTAAGTGTGAGCCCAGGTTCAGGGAGCCCTATAGTGGCGTTTTTAAGCCCTATAGTGACGTTTTAAAGCCATATAGCGGCATTTTCCTGCAAAATTTTTTTTATAAGTGTGATCCTAGGTTCAGGGAGCCCTATAGTGGCGTTTTTAAGCCCTATAGTGACGTTTTAAAGCTCTATAGCGGCATTTTTCTTTAAAAAAAAAAAATTATAAGTGTTATCACCCCATCAGGGAGTCCTATAGTGACGTTTTTAAGCCCTATAGTGACGTTTTAAAGCCCTATAGTGGCGTTTTTGAACTCGAGTTCCATGCTTTTTTTTTTTTTTTTAGTTTGATCGAGCATAACTCGATTTTCTATGCATCAGGTATTTCATTGAAACTCGATTTTATGGTAATCGAGTATCGAAACAGGGGCATATTCTTATATAGTTTCAAAATAAGGGCATATTGCTTTTTTTTTTTTTTTTTTTTTTTTTTTTTTTTTAAATTAAGGGAAAAAGGCCAGATAGTCCAGGCTCTTAATATCTTATTGATGGGGGGTTTTTGCATGGGTCTAAATTGCTTAAAGCTTAATCTGAGCTTAGGCTGTTCATAATAGGGTTATCATTTATCAATGTTATTACTTATTTCTTCTAATACACCCAATTATACATCAATGTAAATAATGTAATCTCTTTTTGTTCAACTAAATACTTTCATTTAGCCCAATCATTGCCTGATTCTCTAGCAATCCATAATTGTATTTTGGTTTCTACAAAAACAGAACACGTACCCCCAAAAAAAAAAAAAAACCAGAAAATAAATTTTCAAAATGTCAGAAGTGGGATTTGAACCCACGCCCTCGTTAGAGGACCAGAACTTGAGTCTGGCGCCTTAGACCACTCGGCCATCCTGACTGACAGTTAAATTAGCTTTGATTTTGTTTAATAAACAATAGGAAGTACAGTCAAAACTCAAAGGTAGTCTTAAATTGACAACCCCTGGTCGTCCTTATCCTAGTCCTAGCTGGACTCATTTCCTACGAAGACTAAAGCTATAATCAACCACTCAAATAGCTCAGCTTTACATTTTCGGGTCCCTTACTTGGGATCTGCTTCTGAACAATTTTTTTTAGGCCAAGTGGATCCTTGTGAACAATTAGCGAGGAACTCCTAAAGTCCTAAACACAAAAAGAATCCATCTCAGAAACACTATAGTCATGCATGCTTGGAAAGAAATGTATCCATGTCACATAAAAAAAAGGTGTCTTTATGTGGTTTTCATTAACTTAATTGGTTATGTAGCAGTGATTTGATTCGAATCAAAACTGTATCTTCATGGAGAATCTCTTCAAGTTTCATATTTTCCCAATTATTTTTGATGTATTAATTAATCTTAGAATTCGACATTTACATCCCCCAATGTGTTGATTGTAATAATTAAATTAGCCATTAGTTGCATGTGTATTAAGTTTATAATAAATAATAAATATACTATTTATATTTGTTTATTTATATTTGTTTCATAAATTTTATAAGTGTTTGCAGTATGATAAAATACACAACATATATAAAAACAATTTACAATACAATTCATGATTTGAGAATTATGTTCCCAACATCAACAACAATTTTAACAAGTATTCCTACTTTAATTTAGTTAACACCATTTTTGATAACTTCGTAGAGGGTGATGGTGTTATAGCGCCTCATTAGGAAATCTCCAAGTACTCTAATTTTATGCTTGCCCATTTTAAAACTATAAACACCCTGCATCTCCATTAATGTGAATGTTTTCCCTAAACCCACAAGCTCAAGACTCTAGGATTAAGACCAACAATCATGCAATAATGCAAACCCAAGGAAATAGGTCACCTAGGAGATACTGAATATATTCAGCAAAAAAAGGAGATACTGAATATATCAACCTGATTTTTTTTTTTTTTTTTTTTTTCCTGATCAACCTGAGTTTTTGTTGCATAATTAAGAGCATTTAGTTTCTGTCCACAAGCATCTTCTCATGTCCACTTTCTCTCCCACCATTTCAACATTGAAAGTACCCATCAAATAAGCTTTTGAAAAAGCCATCATGCATGTTAGATATTAGCTCCCATTTCTTATACAAGGTGGCCAGGCACATGTCAAAACTTTTAACTCTATGCTCGCTACCAATTCAATTTTATTGGTGCTAAGGGATTTCTTAAAAGATTCCTTGATATGTCTTTCTAGGTAACAGTGATGCACTAAGATATTGTGGCCCTGCGTGTATCCCACATATCAATTTGATAAGTGACACACACTTATTTTCAGGAAAAAAGAAAAATAAACAAAATTTGGCATTAGCTAGGGTTTTGCCGGCCCTAAAAATGCTGCACAGAGAAATGAGTAGTATGACTTTACATTTTTCCAGTTCATGAGCACTTGCATTAAGGCTGGTTATGTCGAACTTACATAGTTTTAAACGGAATAATTAATAACTACGTGACTTGAAAAGTTGTCAATTTCACGTTCTAACTTAGAGTAACTTTATTAATAAAAATGAGGTCTCCAATTTGTGACTTTTTTTTTTTTTTTTTTGAGAATGACTCCAATTTGTGACTTGAGCATGTACGTAGCTACAATACCTAGGATAGATTGGTTTCCCATTTCCCAGAGAGAGAGAGAGAGAGAAGAATGAAAAACGAAGAAAAGATTTCTAAAGCTACATTTTTCTTTATTTAACAATATAATCCTACTAGGTCCAACTATTTATGCATGAACTTGACATGGAATATCACCAAAAAATTGAAAAGCAAATCGAGCTTTTTTACGGGCTTGCTACATCAAACACTAATAGCATAATATTACTATGATTTTTATATGTTGATAAAGTATCTTTTCCAAGAAAGTTGCTTTACTTATTTGTGATAAGCACAAGCCATATCAAATGGTCTAATAGATAGCAAGATACCTCAGAAAAAGGCAAAATTGCTTGCATGTGCACACATGAACATTGAAAAAAAAAAAAAAGAGTGTAAAGCAGAGAAGAAGCAAACCCCTCTTTAACCAATATGCAGCAATTGTTTCCAGATTGCGGGTGGCTACTTATTAATTAAACAAAAAATTTAGGGACATACATTTTACCATACACTTTATCATAACTTAGACACATGTAAGTAGTAATTAGATTACTTTGCATTAAGCACTAATAGTAGCCATGGCGGCTTTGAATTTTGTTTAGGGGGGTCATTAAAATAAATTTAATAAAAAAAGAACTTAACTATATCGAGTTATCAACAAAAAAAATAATAATAATACATGAAGTTTTACAATTTTTTTCTACAAGTTTTCAAACTTTGAATTGTTATATGATAGTTCATTACGAGTATCTATTGCCAATGTAGGTAACTATAAGTCTATAACCATTTTATTTTGTTAAGTTTATCTAACAGTTTCATTTTTATGCAATTGTTATTATCTATTTGTTTTTGTTTTTATAAAAATATTTTAAACAAAATGACTAAACTAAACTCATTAGCTTTGTATTAATTATTGTCGCACACAACCGCACTCATTCATACATAAAATTATACACTGTGTCTACTTAACCAATCAAATACTTGGACAATTACTAACTTTACAATTTTTTTTCTTGAATTTTACTAACTTTATAACAAAAAGTTATTATAATATGATAGCAATACACACACATGTAACAAACCGTCTCTATTTCCTAATTATTAAATTATATAAATTTATATTATATATATATATATAGTACACACAAACATTCACACACATTATAATTCATATATATTGTACACACAAACATTCACACGCATTATAATTCACATAAATAACATTATAATAAAAAGTAATGCATACAATCAATATTAGACACACTCACACATATAATATATATTTATAAAAAAGAGTGACACTTACAATTCGCAGCTACTTACTTTAAACTAGAGTTGGAAATACTTGTATTAAGGGTGTGCAAAATTTAAGTCAGGGTGTACAAAAATATTTTTAAGAATATATTAAAGTATTAAACTAACATAAAATATATATTTTATATATATAATTTTTTTTTTGGAAGTCAGGGGTTTCATTTGAACCCCCGAATATAGTATAGCGCCGCCCCTGAATAGTAGACTCATATGTAAATGGTGTAATTCAATCACAAGTTAACTCTTAATGTGATGGTCGCTTCACAAGTATACATGCTTATGGGGTGCGAGAGGTAAGGGCTGAGATTCAAGTCTTTAAAAGGAAGTTTCATACACATATATACTTAGATTAAGCTAGAGTGGAATTTCTATTTTGTATAGTTTTTTTTAAAAAACTTTTAATTAAATGTTAAGGAGAAAACCTATTATGCATACACTTTTTACACATTTGTATACATGCGGAAAAAAAAAATTTAATTGTGTATTGAATGCATGACTTTTTCTTTTCACACATGTCAGTAGGTATGCAAAAAACCAATTGAAGCTGCACAATCATGTCTTCAACACACATTTTCAATTGTTTGCTCGCATGTGTGTACGGATGTGGTTATTGGAAAAAGGATTTTACTAACATTAATTTTTATTTTTGGAAAAAAAAAATTTTTTTAATTAAAAAAATATTAACAGCTTTTTCAATTCTCAAAAAAAAAGTTTTCAAAAGTGAAAAGTTTAATGTGTGCCCTTGAAACACACATTAACTGGACCCTCTATATATATATATATATATATATATATATATATATATATATAAAATACTCCCATGTCAAAGACTCTAAAGGGTCAGAGTGTAAAGTAGGTTACCCTCTGTCACCATGTCACGTGCAATGTTGAAGGGGATTTGCATAAGGGCACATCTTCGCCTGACATTTTACGCGGGGATGCATGCATTACACAGTGGGTGCACGTTTATACTGTAATTATCATTTCCTACTTGACAGGGCCCCATATATATCAGAATTGTTCATCATTCCCAATAGACTTTTTGTGATTTTTAATTGTACTCCAATCTTTTACCAGTTGAGGCTGAGGGGGGATGAACCAATGCATAGCTAGCTAGAGCCTCAGATGTTGGAACAGCCTGCCAACCCAGAGATGGGAAGCTTCAAATCTGTAGGCATATATGCACTCTGTGGAGTTCAAATCTTCTTCACATGGTTTTATTTGCATGGGCAGTGCTCATATTTCCTACCTTTTTTGGTAGAAGAAGATTTGCCTTACAAATAAAGGAATAGGATAAATTACTCATTGTTTCCAAAATTTTAAATTATTGAGAAATGTTAACAAACACCGCCCAATGTTTGATAATGTTTTCAATTTTGTGCTTTATTTAAAAAAAAAAAATTATCCAAAAAATTGCCAAAAACTAAAAAGCTGCCAAAAGCTAAAAAAGTAACCCAAAAAGTTATCCAAAAATGCGTAGTTAACTGGCACAGTAAGGTGCCCGTTTCTATGTGCCCATTAATACATACTAAGCATTATTCTAAGTTCTAACAAATGAAAGTTATAGAATACTGTAGTGCAAAAGCAAGATATTTAATTTATTAAATTTCATATCCGTATCGTACTACACATGCATGATTGTAGTTATGCATTAATTAACTAATGCATATGCGGATATGCCATTCTAATTACATCAACAAATTTTTTTTTTAAGATAGTTAGGATATGCTGTTAATCTTGTTATTCCAGCTCTCTTCTCCTTAAACCTTTAAATACTTTGTGTATAGGAATATATCAATTAAGCTACAATACTCTTGTTTATTACATCAACATACTTAATGCATGCGTTTGATTCAGCATATATTGTGAGTCATTAGCAAATGTGACAAAATTATTGTCATATTTAATATTATTGTTGCTTATGTTAATATGTAAAATAACTACGAGTTTCATAGTTCAACTAGTACCTCCTAATATTTTCAATAAAAACGTTTATAATTCAAATTTTTATGTGTTGTAACATATTATCAAATACATAAACAATTGACCGCATCAAAATTTAGCATGATGAAGTAAATTTTTTTTTTAAAAAAATACTTAAAAAATCTAGCTGAATGTATAATGTCATATTTATAGATTGCTTCATCATTTAAGATTTGAATAATTTTCAAGGTTTTAGTAAAAATTGAACTTAGAACATGCTCTTTAAAAAAACAATAAGTTTAAAACACAACAAAGTTAACAATATTTTTAACAACTATAGGGACACGATTTTCAGACCAAGTCCAAAAATGTATGGGATCTTGGCCCAATGAGCCAAGTACAATAAATTTGTAGAGAGTGGGTCAAAGAACTAGGCTTTAGTGCATGGATAACAGTTAATATGGTTTTGGAGGATGAGCAAACAAGAATTGAACCCGGTTTGTGCGAGAAAGTGTGTCCTCGGCATAATCCAAGGAGCTCTGCTCCAGTATATATTAGATGACCATGGTTACAGGAGTTGTTGAGATTGCTATATTGCTTTCTCTGTTCTTTCCCCCCATGTTCTTTGGGGTCTCTACCTTTATTTATACTACATCTCTTCCTTCATCTTTACCCTACACGTGGACAGTTAATGGTTTATGCTGATACTTGTCCCATCAGCCCCCTCTAAAAGCCTTCTGGGGTGGTTGTAAGGCTGCAAAAATACTGTTCAGAGGTCACTTCCTCATTAATACGGCCAGAGAGTGAGCTACATAGCATTTAATGCGGTGGTAGCAACTTTCCTATAGATATTTTTGGGTTCCCATCTTTCTTGTACATTTATGGCGCATGTCCCTATCATTAGAACTTCCTGAAAGGTCACTTTGATCATTAAGATCTATACCCGATCTGCGTTTAGTTTATCCGGGGAGATATTCCTCCTCGGACTTGGACTACTCACGATCTCAGCCAAAGCCCCGCGCTCTCGGCCAAAGCCCAAGACCCAATTGTATGACTTGAGCCCATGACCCCACTTTTAACAACAATTCAGGAGATAGACTATGATTGATATATAATAAATATAAGAGGAAAGATTTGTCCACAACATTTTTACAATAAATTCTAAGTAGCAAGTTATTATTGGTTTTAATATGTGCCTATTACTGAAAAAACTTTTATATCCATCAATAACAACTAATAATAACTTAACAATTAAAATTTTTTATGAAAATATTATGGACATAATTTTTTTTTATTTTCCTAAAAATAATGTTAATAACAGTTCTAATAAAAGCACTAGCATTGGGGGGTGTAAACACCCCTAGTTGCTATTTTACAACCCAAGCTACTCAAAACTCACTCCATCCGAGTTTGTAAACTTAAAAAAAATTTGCAACCTATGAATAGTAAAGTTGCATATATACAACCTTACTATTCATAGGTTGTAAAGAAAATATTAGTTTAATCTTGTGATTGTGTGTAAAGAGAAAAAGTGAGTGAGAAGAAAAAGAGAGAGAATAGTACTTTATATTATTTTATTGGGTAGTTTATATTATTTTTTTAGATTGTATATATATAAAAATAAAAATTAAAATATAAGATGAGTTATAAATGAGTTGGTAAAATAAATAAAATAAGGCAAGGTAATTATGCCGCTCATCATTTAGCTAAACATGCTAGACATGTTAGCTCCCAGTTGGTGTGGATGAAGGATGTTCCTCCCAACTTTTAGCTGTAACTTTAGCCGACATGGCTAGTTTATATTAAGTTTACAGATCCTTTTCTAAAAAAAAAAAAATAAAACAAGATACAAAATAAGTTTTTTTTTTATATACTCCGATGCTAATACTCTAAGTTAATAAAAATGATACGACGCTAATGCCCTAAGTTAGTAAAAATGATACTACACTAATGGATAGTGCTTGTCAGCTTGTGTTCCATTTTTTTCTATGCATTTGACACGCTACAATGTGAACATATGTCCGAATAGCATCGTGTCGGACACTGAAGGTTCACCACACTACACTAATCACCTCAATAAATTGTGGAATTAACTGCATCTCAACATTATCACGTTACATGCATATATGCAGAGAGATATCCTATGATTAAATGCAAGTTGGTGCGAGCACTTGCATCTGCGCCGTCCAAAGTCAGCAGGAACGGCGTGGATAATCTTGAAGTATCCTACTGAGTACTGTACGGTACTGTACTGTTCTATATCTCCCTCCTCGAAGTAAAAGCCTATCCCCTTCGCAGCATTTTGGCTGCGTCATTTACAAATTCACCCCCCACTGGTCCCCCCCCTGCCTCTAAGTTAAAAGTTAAAAAGGTCAATCCAATCCGTAAACTGTCAAAACCTTCAAAATAGTGACACGTAACAATCTTTACAATTACTCTCTGAGAATTGTCTTTTGTCTTTAAAAACTCAAAAACCGAGGGAGAGGCCTCAAAAAGCGGGAACAAACTCCACCACCACCATTCCCACTATTTACTATCCTCACCCATTCATTACCACCATCTGTCTCTTTCTCTCTCAATTCTCAATCTCTCCCTGGCCCTGGCCCTGGCCCTGGCCCCTGCACTTCTACTTTTCTTTCTCACACTTGTTTCATATATATATATATATATATATATATATATATGATGGCACCGCTTTTTGCTTTCATTACCACTTTCCTTTCCGCCCACGCCAGTAGTCTTTCTTAGGATCCATTTCTTTCGCTCCCTATAAATACTACAAAAATCTCGTTCACACACACACAAACAGAGAGAGAAAGAAAATAAAAGAAAGGACGTGGTTTATTTCTTATTGTCTAAATTCCGTTAGATCTGCTATTGTTGTCCGAAAATATATTTAAGAACCAGTATTCAAGTTTTTCTCCAGTGTTTTTTCTTTTTTTTCAAATTCTTTTTACATAATTTGTTTCCAAGTGATTGATAATTTATGTAGCGGTTAAATCAAGCAAAACTCTAACCTATCGTAGATCCTTTTTCCTTGTTCCATTTCCGAGTGAAAAGTACTTTTTCTCTCTGTGTGTTTTCCGTTTCACTGTAAAGCAGTAAATAGATCCTTTTTCTTTTTTTCGTTGTTCTATTTCCTAGTGGAAAAAAAAAAAAAAAATACTTGTCTCTGTTTTTACGTTTTCCAGCTCTACGTGTTTTTTCTATTTCACTCTAAAGCGATTAACAAAGCAGAAACTCTCAGTTGGGTTTTTTTTTTTAGAGTCTGTTTGGTTACAAGTTTCTGGTTTTCCTGGAGTGAAAACTGCGGTGTGGAATTGAAAAATGGAGCAGAAAAGCATACTGATATCGGCGTTGAGTGTAGGGGTGGGAGTGGGAGTGGGAGTGGGGCTGGGTTTGGCTTCGGGATCACAAACCGTTACCAACTGGACCGGAAGCGGTTCTGCCTCTAACGCCGTTACTCTTGACAAGATGGAGAAGGAGTTGCTCAGGCAAATTGTTGACGGCAGAGAAAGCACCGTCACCTTCGACCAGTTTCCCTACTACCTCAGGTCACCCTTACCATTTCTCCCTTCTTCTTTTTCCCGTTCCACTTCTATATATAATTTCTATTTTTCTTCTCTAATTTTAATTTTTGTTCTCAAAATAAAACTTAATTTTTTTTAAAAATGAATTTATTTTAGCCGATGTGGGATTGGGAACAGGGAAGACAATTAATTTATGCACGCTACTCAGAATTTATTTGATCTATTTAAAGGACAAAATTACAAAATTTAACGGAGTTGAAGGCTGACATTTAAGTTAATTTGATTTAAAAAATGTAATTAGAAAAAAGAAGAAAAAGAAATTTTTACGTTAATTGTGCATATATATAATTTGTAATCATTGATTTCGTTAATAAAAATTAGAAATGAGTCAATAGAGATTTACAATTTAATATAAAACCACTAATAAACTCTAAATATGTAAATTATTTTTAACGCTAAGAAAATCTTTTTAAAGATAAATAAATAATGAATAATAAACGTTTAAGACAATTATGCTGTATAAATAAATATAATAAAATATTGTGGATATTTTATCCTGCTTGTTTTGTTTGCACTCTCAGAGCTCGAGAATGGAAGTATGTTTTTCTGTGAAATTCAAATTTTAGAGGGGGATTTTAGTTCTTTAAAGCTAAAATTGGTAGCTTTTCAAATTTCTTATATATCTTTTTTTTTTTTTTTTGTGAATTTTAAAAATCTAACTGTTGAATTTTATGTTCCTTAAATTCATATTTTTTATGTGTTCAAATTAGATATTATTTACTATTCGATCAATAAATTTATTTTGTATACACAATTTTAAATCATAAAAATTTGAAATTTTAACATTTATGTGATGAGATAGAAATTAATATTTGATTTTCTTAAAATTTTACATGCATAAAGAATATAATAAAAATATACAATCTACCGGTTAAATTTTCAAAATTTATGAAAATAAACTTTGTTCTCCTTTAAATATTCTAATTCTATACACGGTGTTTTTTTAAAGTAATATTTGTAGATACGATATTGATTTTGATATTGTGGGGCTTTCAGTGATTATAGATACGGAGCACCATGTAAATTAATTTAATGGGCCTGTTTGGATTTTGTGGGTATGCTTGTTGTAACACCAAATTTTGTTTACTTTTAATAAAATCTTATGGGGATTCTGATCCTTTCACGTGTATTGTTGTTCCTTGGTCTTCGATTCGAGTTGAATTTCTTGGTTTTCAATGCCTGCCTCTTGTTCTAATATATTATTATTATTATTATTATATTATATTATATTATATGGTGTTGTGTACCTTCCCGATATAGCAGTCTACTAGCTGCCAAATTAGTGTGGTGGCTAAGAATTATTCTACTTTTAGAAACCATTATTATTTTTGTGTTCCATTTACGACACTTTAGTTAAAGAAACGGGTCTGGTTCAACGAATGCCTAGGAAGTCAAGTTAACTTTTCTCTAAAGAAAAAGGGTTAATGGCTTAATTGGAATGGGAGAGCAATGTTAAGGATAAAAGTGGCAAGTTATAGACTAAAGTACATTGTTTTCATTACCGTTTGGGTTATTTTCATTTTGATCTTTTACATGTCAAAATTTTTATTTTAATCTTTTATGTTTGATTTTGTTTTTATATTGGATATATCATCTATTTTTGTTAGTAATTTAATGAGTGTCGCATAAGTGACGTCCATTGTCACTTATATAATTCTAAATGTCATTAGAGTAGTAATGGAAATAGATGACATGGTCATTATGAAAATTGAATCAAATATGAATGGTCAAAATGAAAATTTGAAAACATTAAGGTTTAAATTGAGAGGGAAAAAAATTACATATTTTAAGGGCTAGAAGTGTACTTTGATCTAATTTATAATTGATGCAACATCACCGCACTATTTTTATCCTAAACTATTAAGAACTTGCTCGTTTCATCTAATTGTGAAACAATTTGTGTTGGTAGATTTATTGTAAATGTTATGATGATAAAGCTACAAGATTTATTCCATGATACCAACTAATTTATCCAATTAATCCCATCATTATATTGGCTTAGGATCATCTCTATTTGTTCCTAATAGGCCTGAGGGTTATTGGAGTGTGTTGATTAAAAGTTCGATTGTTCCATATATGATGTGATACTTTCTATTATTTTTGTTGATCTGCCGCTTTCTTAGGGCATCAATAAATGGATGATCATATATATGATCAAATAATTATCATGATGTCACAATCGGCCAGTCATAAGCAATAATCCTGACTCTTTTCCCTAATACTAGGGATGGTCTTCATTTTGTTTGTAACATGATGGCTATACCGTGCGCTTGAACAAAAATTGTTCTCAAGTCAATTTGTATAATGCTTTATATACTTAGATTTTGCCAGTTAAGTGGAATTAATGACAAATATTAGATGCATCAAAGTAATTTTCTTTGTTTTGACTAACATATTCTAAAATGGCCCCTAAATTGATCACTAAGTTCACTATAACCATATGGTCTTGTATGGTTATATTGAATGTCAATGTTACCAGTTTTAGTTAGTGCTTTAACTGAAGAAGCTTCACAGTGTTGTCTGTGCACTTACCATTAAGACTGGTGTCCTTTAACTGTATTTCGCAATTTCTGATGTGCTTATTTGGCTGGTTGCAATGACAGTGAGCAGACACGGGTATTGCTAACAAGTGCTGCCTATGTCCATTTGAAGCATGCTGATGTTTCCAAGTACACACGAAATCTTGCTCCTGCAAGTCGAGCTATTTTGCTCTCAGGACCTGCAGGTTGGTGGTTATCTGGGCTATAATGTATACCTGATCTGGCATGGACATAGTATGTGATTGCACTCAAATTTTTCAGACAAGTAATAATCACAATAATTTTTTCCTTGAAGAACTTTACCAACAAATGCTTGCCAAGGCTTTAGCCCATTTCTTTGAAGCGAAGTTACTACTGTTAGATGTAACTGAATTTTCACTGAAGGTGAGCATCTGATGTTGTGGTTTTCTATGAAATTCGCTTTTGTGTACTAATAATTTGAATGGTTGGGTTTGAACAGATTCAGAGCAAATATGGTAGTGCCAAAGATTCTGTAAGATTTTCCTAATCTATCATGAGCTATTCTTGTGTGGTGTTACTGGTGTATGGATTGTCTTGCTTACGTTCCCAATGCTGTCATGATCCTGGAGCATTGAAGTTTCTGACAGCTTTTTTCTGATATGATGAGTTACCTATTGAACTTCCTTCTTTTTATTTCCTTAAATTTGTGATCTTGTTTTGTAGTATTTCAAAAGGTCCATTTCAGCATCAACACTGGAGCGGTTGTCTGGCTTCCTTGGATCATTTTCAAGTCTTCAACAGAGGGAGGAACCCAAAGGTATAATGGAAAGACGGCTCTTTTTCATGCTAGTGAACCACATTGATGAGTGGTGACTGCTTTCTTATCATTTGATTTACACATTATGTACTTCAGAGTTTGTTTTAGAACCACTGTTGCAGAATCTGGTAAGTCTAGTTTCCAGGATATAGGAATTTGTTTACAGTATTTAGGTAGTATCACATGTATATTGATATTATCATGCTTTATTAAATTAATATTTTGGTTTCATTTTTTATATGCACATATGCTATTATTCTCATCTGATGCTGTAGCTCTGACCAAGTTTAGTTTCAGGTGCAATACGGAGGCAAAGCAGTGGGGTGGATATTGGTTCAAGGTATTTTACTGTACATATTCATAATTGAAGACAAGGGAAAGTAGTAGTTTTCCTCTTTCCTCATTTCTATGTTGTCCTATAATAGCAGGCCAACAGAAGGTTCTTCACTTCCTTTTAAGCTTCGCAGGAATGCCTCTGCTTCTGCTAATATCAGTAGCCTCGTTTCGCAAAGCACTTCAACAAATCCAGGTTTTGCCACAATATATATTCCTGATCACTATGTGGTTCTACAAGAAAGTACAGGGAATAATGTTGTGTCTCATTTATGATACATAATGTTGTGCTATTGATGCAGTTTATTATTACAAAAGTCATGCTCTGTGATGCATATGTTTACTCCTACAATTTTCAATGTTTAACAAGAAATTCAAGTTATTGTCGTGCACATTATGGTCAGTATTCTGTTTTTTTAACAACTTTGTGCATCTATTCACCAAGGATCTACTGAAGTTAAAGTTGACTGCAATCGTTTTCATGCAATGAAGATTTAGGAACCTTTTTTGAGGGTTATTCAATTTGGTATGTTTGTGTTACAGATGCTTTAAATGGCTTACATGCTATTGAAGTTTCAGCTAACTGATGAAAGGTTGACTCGCACTATGGTCAATGATATGTTTTGGGATCAGATGTTAATTAATATGGATTTAAGTGCAAATTCCCTTTATGATGTCTTTTCCCAGTCAATCATGCTCATGTGTCAGATTAATTATGAATTTTTGCATTGATCAAATTTAAACGGTTAGGTGTTGAATATATTTGTCGAACGCTTTTAATTTATTTTTATGCTTTCTGCTGCTTTTGATTTTTTTTTTTTGGGTGTCCTTGATTTTTTAGATCCTCTCAAGCGCACAAGTAGCTGGTCCTTTGATGAGAGGCTTCTTATACAGTCTCTTTATAAGGTACTATCTCTTTGTCATGAATTTCAGTGGCAGTTCTTTTGTTACCTCCTACAGCTACCATGTATTTGCCCATGAAAATTTGGCTAGGCTTTTGTAGGTTTGCATTTCACTAATAACTTCATTAAGATATTGAAAGGTGGGAATCCATGTTGAATTCTTTTGCAGGTTTTGTCTTTTGTGTCAAAAACCTTTCCCATTGTGTTGTATCTTAGGGATGTTGATAAGCTCTTGTTTAGATCACAAAGGATATATAACTTGTTCCAGAAAATGTTGAAGAAACTGTCTGGATCAGTGCTGATTCTTGGTTCACGAGGTATAGATCCTGATAATGACTATAGAGATGAGGATGAGAGGCTTACTGCCATATTCCCTTATAATATCAAGATCAGGCCTCCAGAAGAGGAATCCCATCTTGTCAACTGGAAGTCTCAACTGGAGGAGGATATGAGGATGATCCAGGTTCAGGACAACAAAAACCACATCATGGAAGTACTTTCATCAAATGATCTTGATTGTGATGATCTGGATTCAATCTGCATGGGAGACACAATGGTTCTCAGTAACTACATTGAAGAGATTGTGGTGTCAGCTATTTCTTATCATTTAATGAATAACAGGGATCCTGAATACAGAAATGGAAAACTTGTTATATCATCTAATAGGTAAGATTAACATTTTTAGGAATCTCCCATCACTATTCAGGTTCATTTACTTACAGTGTTTGTCGTGGAACAGTTTATCCCATGGATTGAGTATATTCCAGGAAGGAAATTCCAGTGGCAAAGATACATTAAAGTTGGAAGCGCGAGCTGAAACATCTATGGTCTGTTAGACTTATGTTTATACATTAGGTTGAAAACAACAGACGTGCTATAGTACTATTATGAATTGTTTGTGCTACTTTTCTATTGATTGCAGAATGCAGGAGGGGAAGGAGCTGTTGGCACGAAGCCAGAAACAAAAGCTGAAAGCACATGGGATAATAAAAGTGAAACAGAGACATCAGTTTCAACGCCAAAGGCAGATAGTGATAATTCAGTTCCAGCTTCAAAAGCTCAGGTAAGCCCTTTTTATATATAATATTTTTTGTAGAAAACCTAAAGGTCCTAAACACCTGCACTAGTGTACGCGTAATAAACTATCTTTATTTGAACAATATTGCAAGCCCCCAAATATTTGTAATAAAAACTATAGGTATTCTGAGGTTAAGTCTCATGTTATCATAGTAACATTGCAAGTCTCCAATTTCTCTACTGTAATTTTTTCATTCTTTTTTATTATTACTTATGTTTAAATGTTTCTGAATTTCACTTTATAACAGGAACCTGACAATGAATTTGAGAAACGCATTAGACCAGAGGTTATTCCAGCAAATGAGATCAGTGTAACATTTGCTGATATTGGTGCTTTAGATGAGATCAAGGAGAACCTTCAGGAACTGGTAATGCTCCCTCTTCGAAGACCTGACCTCTTCAAGGGAGGCCTTCTGAAGCCCTGCAGGGGAATATTGCTATTTGGCCCCCCTGGCACTGGAAAGACAATGATGGCCAAGGCCATTGCCAAGGAGGCTGGAGCAAACTTCATAAATGTATCCATGTCTACAATCACTTCTAAATGGTTTGGTGAAGATGAGAAGAATGTTCGAGCTTTATTCACACTGGCAGCTAAGGTCTCTCCAACTATTATATTTGTAGATGAGGTTGATAGCATGCTTGGGCAGCGGACCAGAGTTGGGGAGCATGAAGCCATGCGGAAGATAAAAAATGAGTTCATGACTCACTGGGATGGGCTCTTGACAAAACCGGGTGAGCGCATCCTTGTGCTTGCTGCAACCAATAGGCCATTTGACCTTGATGAAGCGATCATTAGGCGCTTTGAAAGGAGGTATTTCTTTTTGTTCTGCCATTAGACTTGCTGCTTGACATTATTGAGTCTCCTTTTTTGCATTGCCATTATAACTTTTCTGTAGGAATGAAATTTATCTTTTTCCGTGATTAATCTAAATAGACTTCAATGTTACAGCTCTGTGAGAATGCTATTACTCTGAAGATTGCAGTGTTAAATATAGTATTATGTTTGTAGCATTATGTTATTCTGTTCTTGGCATGAAAGCTAACTGTAAAATCTCCATATCTGGTTTCTTAAAGAAACTCAAAGTAGTACTATTAGTCTCTTATTCAATGCTTCAACTTAAAGTTTTGTATTTCCGACAGAAACATAGTAATTATTCTGCAATCCCTTGGAAAATCATCTGCTTATGGTGATGCCTACTTTGATGAACAGAATTATGGTGGGGTTGCCATCCGTGGAGAACAGGGAAATGATCTTTAGAACACTCTTGTCAAAGGAAAAGGTAGAAGAAGGACTAGACTTTAAGGAGCTAGCAACTATGACAGAAGGATTTTCAGGAAGTGATCTCAAGGTTGGCATCTGATACATACTTTTGATTCTGTGATGTGTAATTGGGTTTGGGTGTTATTTGATTTGGTATAATTGTTTAAATACAGAACCTCTGCACTACAGCAGCGTATCGACCAGTTAGAGAGCTTATACAGCAAGAGAGACTAAAAGATTTAGTACGTGTATTATCTATTTTAAGCTGTCACCTGAATGCTACATGGAGCAACTCTAATTTATGTTCTACTTGTAAAAAATTTCTTTGCAGGAGAGAAAGCAGAGAGCTGCAGAAGGGAAAGAAGTCCAATCTGTAGTAGGGCAGAATTCAGGAGGTGCTTCCGACACAAAAGAAGGTCAGGAGGAAAGGGTAATTATCCTCAGGCCATTGAGTATGGAAGACTTCAGGCTGGCAAAGAGTCAGGTAAAATAGCTCTCTTTTTTTCTCTAACATCTGGGTTACTTTGAGATGTCATTGGTTTTGGATTTTTTTTGGGATATATAGTGGTCCTGGACTAACAAGGAACAGGATTTAGTTTCATTAAATATGCATACATATCCTAGCAACTGAAGTTTTTGTTATTATACAAATGCTTAGTCCATTCCATTCGCTATTTGGAATGTAGGTTGCTGCAAGCTTTGCATCTGAGGGATCTATAATGAATGAGTTAAAGCAGTGGAACGAATTGTATGGAGAAGGGGGTTCAAGGAAGAAGCAGCAGTTAACTTACTTCTTATAATGGAGCTGGTCAGAAGATTGTTGTAAGAATAATACTATGCACATGAATATTTGTGAAATGCTGATGGATAAGCCTCAACTTTTGACCACAACGTTCTTCTTCTCCTTGGTAACAAGGAGATAACAATCAACAAAAAGATTGGGAAGAAAACAAATTGGAAGAGAAGTTTATCCACTTGACTAGTCCTTTATCTCTAGTAATTGAAAATATGGAACCATCCCATCATGTAATATTATTACCTTAGTTTTACTTAGGATATGTGTGTATAATGCTTCAGATTGAGCTTCTTTACGTTTTGCTGCTTGATTCTAAGAATAAGAACAAAAGCCACTTCTATTAATTCTTGTGGCTTTGCCTCCTAACAAAAACTATTCTTTGTTCTTTAAGCGGTATTGTTAGGAAATACTTATGCTTTAGAGAATCTTTATGAAACTGTTTTGAGCATTATTTAGCATCTTAGACAAACTTGGAAAAATCCCATGTCACCGACTCAAAATCCCATATGTTCGAGCACTATTGTTTGTGCAATAGGCTTTGTGACATCCAACTAATACGAGGGAAGTTATCTTAAATTATCAAAAAGAACTTTAATAATGATAAAGGATCACATATGGAAAAAAAACAGACCAACTTTTATTTGGTTTATTTCTGGAATATTGTATGGAAAAATAGCAAGAGTTAGTTCCGAAGGGAACTTTTGTCTTAAAATGGCCTACGATTGCTGCTTTGCGGCATTCACATCTTTTTTGAACTCGTAACTTCTTTCACCAGGGGCGGAGCGGCGCCACACCCCCCACACCCACAACAACCCCCCCTCCCCCCCCAATTTAAAATTTCTACTATAGCATACATTGCAAAATGATATGGGCACTTGGTACACTAAAAAATTATAATCGCCCACTTATTTGGTCCTCAAAGTTGTACCAGTCCAACAGTTTAAAGAAACTTGTCCTCAAATAAAATAATATTTGGTCTCTTCAATTGTCAAAACATTTGTAATTACTCCAATGGTCAATAACTCTCTCTCCAAATAGTATAGATGTCAACCCATTAACCATTTCAAAACATAACTTTACTTTTCCTCCTTCTCATGTCAAGGATGTTGGGATTAGTGCCCTTAAATCATATTGTATGATACTATGTATTATATTATGTATGACATGATGTATAACTTAATATTGTAATTAATAAAATTGTTTTATTATTATCTGAAATAATGGTAACATAAATATTTGAACATTATCATATAGCCCATGAGATGCATAGTATGTGATTTATGTGAAAAGTTACAGAAGATATAAATCACAAGTTTTTTGTAAACTCAGAATGTTAGTTCGTAGTTGGTGATGAAATTGGGCATTTCATCTGTAAAGACTATAACATATTAACTAAGATGATTTGTCTTGATCATGGAAGTGGTGACTTTCAGTTGATATGCTGATATGTTTTAAGAGTTAAGGCATATTGAACTGGACCGCGGTGAGATTTATTATTCTCTTAACGACTGTGAAATGAATAATAAATCTCACAACTTATATTTAAATGAACTCTTAATCCTGAGAGAATAATGAACTTGATCATGAAGTGTAGATTGCTTTGATATATCAGGAGTGAGATCTAAAGTAACGGTCAAAACCTCAGTATATTGGGCAACCACGTTTAGTGTTGATGGAACATATATTCTCAAGATGGAATTCATAGTCTCTTAACGGAAATACAAAATATTCCCTTGAGATAAGTTTAATGAGTTTGTTATTCAAAATATTAGGTCTAACTACTTTAATAAATAGTTACTAAAGTATATATTTATGAAATTAGATTTCATAAATATATAATGAATAACTTAAAGGATTAAATCAGGTACTCAAAGATTAAGACGTAGTAATTTATAAAGTAGCAGTCTACATTCATGACTTGGGATATAATTTATTAATAAGGCCTAGAGTGCAATTATATTTATATAGTGGTATTAAATATAATTAATAGTAACTTTGGACTTGTTAAGAGTTGACAGCAAAGCCCAAGGCCCATTGGAGCTAGTATCTTATTTATTCCCTTTTAGTCCCACTCTAAGCTACATACTAGAGCCCAATTGGAAAGGCCCAAAAGACTAGCTCAATTAGATAATCAGTTATTAGGAGAGAAACATACAAATTTTTAAAAACAATCACAAGTGCATGAAATGTTTTGTATGTGAGTGTTAGACATTCTTAAATTCTCTCTAGAACATACACATATAACTGATTGAGAGACCACACATCTTGGGCGTTAGTGGAATTGGAGTGAAGATTGAAAGTATTCCCTAGAACTTCTGATCTTTGATTTTGAAATTCACTGCACCAAGGTACACTCTCTTGTTCTATATTTTGAAACTTACATAGTGCCTATTATCAATTGTGAATGAAGTAGATCTATTTATTTTTCGCTACGCACATTTACTTTTCCAACAAAGGAAACTATAGCATGTAGGTACTTTTGCTTGTTTTCCTCTGTAGTGCTACCAACCCATTATTTATTTCTTATCAACTCATCTCATCCCAATATTCTCAACACAGTCAAACAAAACCATCAAAGTTTGTATTGGTGTTTAGAATTTTAAGAATATACTTTGTTTATTAAGGTTGTGTTATTTATTTTTTTTTTTTTTCTTTCTATTGTTATATGATGGTATATTACCATATTACATTTATATTCCAGTTAGTATATAGTTAGTTTTTTTTTAAGTTTATTTTTTTGGATTTGAAATTAGGTGCCAAATAATTCATTAAAATATAAATTTTTTTTTAATAATATGAATAATGATGGGCCTATAATGCTTAAAATAATAGTGAAATTTTCAATAGATTTATGAATTATAATTATTGTATCAACACTATAACTCGACCTCCCAAGCAAACATTCCTAGCTACGCCCTGTCTTTCACATTGATTTTGTATATAAAGAACGAGACTTCAAAGATGCTGTTTTGTTATTACTCTAATGCCAATGTTTTCACTCTCAAAAAACATATTATTTAAAGACAGACATGGATAACTTTCACATATATATATTTTTTTTCTCTACCAAACAAAAAAAAAAAAGACATGGGCAACTTTAATGTTAGGATTTAGCTTATTTTCAGTATTTTTTTAACTAAAATCTTTTTTTGTTTTAATGAAAAACTGTCACATCACCAACTAACTAAATAAAAAGTAGAAATTAAAACTGACTACAACTTGTCATTGTTATTTAAAACAAAAAAAAAATTATCTAATTAAAAATAATAATAAAGGTAAACTAAACCCTTAGTGTGCGTTTGGATAGCAAACACGTCTAGCGTTTGCGTCCAAACCTGGGTCCCGTGCACTGTTTACAATACCCACCAATATCTTTTTTTAGAAAAATTTTCCTTAAAAGTGGGTATCATGACACTATTTATACATTTAAAAATTATTTTGTTACAGTGTTTTCAGTTTTCAATTTTTAACAATAAGTGATATCTAAACATACCTTTAATATTGCTTTCATCCCGTGATGCCTTACTTTTCCAAGCACAATTCATTCGCTGAAAATCTAGAAAATATTTCACAATTTTTTATATCTCCCTAAATATTAATTTTTTTCCTGAAAGTCTTGAGTCTTGAGTGTCTGGCCCGGAATCTAGGCCACCAATCAGCAGAGGGAACACACTTTTTTTAAATCTCCAATCCGCCGAAAACGATTTGAAATCCGGAACTTACCTTTTGACTCGCGGCCGCGTTGCTGTATCAATCCTTGAGAGGCACAAGTCGATCTTCCAAGACCTTTTTTATTTTATTTTAATAAATAAATATACACAAATTTGAAGGAATGTGGCACAAGTAGTTGCTTTCTTATTGTTTCCTTAGATATTTAAAAAAAAAAAAAAAGTTACGTCTCTAATTAAATAACTCAGTTAACTCCGTGCCTTTCTCTAACGTGTAGAGCATCTGCATTAGTAGATATAAAATTTGTCTATTTTGCAAAAAAATTGTTTTTTTTTCTATTTTACACACACTTTTACAAAACACTCACATTAGTTTATCTATTCTACACAATTTTTTATTTTTTTTTGAAGGCGACACAATTTTTTATTTAAATAATACATTCTCACCTTTTTTTTTATCATTTCACACCGGTCTCACCACCTTACCAAACTCTCCAAAATATCTTTGATATTTAGGGATGACAATTTTTCCCTGCCCCGCTTAACCTGCCCCTCCCCACTTTGCCTTGTGCAGGTTTTCGGTAAGATTTTAGCCCCACACCACGAGGCAAAGCACGGATGAGTTTAGACTTTTTAGACCCACCCCTCCCCGTCCTCGCCCCACCCTGCGTTATTAAGGGTTATAATTGTAAATTTTTTGTACCCTAAAACCCTACTATTTAAATAAACATATCAATATTAGTTTATTTTATTCTATCTAATATGGTTCTCTGCCTTTATTTTGTAATGTGTTATACTATGAGATTTTTTATTATTATTATTATTATTTTTTTATGATTGTCTTGTTAAACACTTGGATATATTATTCATTTTTTTATAAAAATTGATTTGAAGTGATGGGATAAATTTAGTTGTAATTTCAAGTATATTTTTATCAATGAAATATGTTTCATTAAAAAAATTGTACTAGTTGTACGGCAAATTAACAAAAAGTAGAGTTTTATGGGGTGGGGCGGGGCGGGGCTTTGCGGGGCCCCAAGGGGTGGGGATGGAGTGAAAAAGTTTTCCCTATCATGCGGGGCGGGGCGAGGATGGGGTAAGACAAAACCATGCGGGGCGGGGGCGAAGACCCCATCATTTGGCCCCGTCCCACCCCATTGCCATGCCTACTGACACTCTCTATCTCTTTATTTTCCACCACCTTCTTCTTTCCTCTTTCTTCTTTTTTCTTTTCCTTCTCCTTCTTTCTTCTTCGGCATCTTCATCCTCTCCTTCACATTCCCATTCTTCTTCTTTTTCTTTTTTTATTTGAGTTTAATTATGGCTAGTGATTTTAAGTTTGCAATTTTGGTGATGATTTTGGGCAGATTTTTCCACTACATAGATGGTGATTTTGGGACTCTCCATTGACTGCTGCTGCTACTACTTCTTCTTCTTTGACACCTTCTTGTTCTTCTATCATTTCTGCATTTTCTTCTTCTTCTTTTGCAATTTGGGTTTGATTATTTATATAGGTTTGATATATATATATATATATATATATATATATATATATATATATATATTGAGGAGAGAGTTTGATGAATTTGGGATCTAGATTGATTTACGTTTGAAGAATTTGATGATTTGTTATTGGATTTAAGAGAAGATAAGATAAGAAAGAGGGTAGAGGAAAAGAGAGATCGGATGAGAGAGGAGAGATAATTAGACAAGAGATGAGAGAGAAAAAATAATAAAATAGAAAACTACAGTAACCGTGTAAATATGCACGGTTGCTATAGCAATTTTGAAAAGGAACAATGATTTAGAAGGACTGATGTGGGTGTTTTTTTGGATAAAATGTGTAAAATCATACCCTTTTTCTATTATCTATTGTCTGATGTGGATGCTCTTAAAGTGTTAACCTTATCCTTCCTTCATCTAGTTTTGATTGGTTTAAAACATGGGGTTCTTGTTCATTGTGTATGATTGTCCTCTCTCTCTCTCTCTCTCTCTCTCTCTCTCTCTCAAAGCAACAAACCTTTAGTTGATGACACAATGCACACGAGCCAGCACCCTTCGACCTGTTGAAACCTTGATTTCTTCAAACATTTAGAAGTATGAGAGAGTGAGAAGCCAAAGAGGTGAGGGTTTTGGGGTTTTCCTGCAGGTTTTCTAACACATCCAAGGGAAATAGAAAAACAAAAGTAAAAATAAAGAAACAAAGAAAGAGACCGCACGCCATTTGCTAAGTTTGGGGGTATCCAAATTTTACACCTTAAAGTTTCAGAATTTGGTTGTTCCCTGTAGAATTTGGGAATGTTTAGGTTTTATACTCTAAAGTTTCAAATTTTAGATTTTACCCCTTAAAAGTCTATTCTGTTTGCATTAGCAACCTCCCCGTTCATATTTTCCGTTAAGTGTCACATAAACTTGACACGCGTGTTTATGTGGCACTTAACGGCAAATATGGACGAAGAGATTGCTAATGCAAATGAAATAAAATTGCAGGGTATAAAATCCAAACAACTCAAATTTTCAAGTGGTAAAATCCAAATTTTCAAAATTCAGGGTGTAAAATCCAAACAATCCCAATTTTCAAAAGGTAAAATCCAAACACCCTCGAAGTTTAGTGGTGTAGTTTGTAATTTAGCCTTTTTGTTCTGTTGAAAAACAAACACACATAAGGAAGAGGGGAAATGGTTCTAATACAAAGGTACACACACCACAAACTCTATAAAAGGTATTGTATCTAAATTTAACTCCATATATAGTATTGTATATAAATTTTGCCCTTAACCATAAACGGATATTTACAATATGCATCCTAAATTTCAAAACCCCAACATTTTAATAAGCATAAATAATTAAAAATTAAAATGGACCAATGAACTAGTGTTGGCTATATTTTAATGCACATGAGCTATTTTGAACATAAAAACTCCACTTTTGACACTTTAATCTACTATTCACACCTTAAGCTTTTTTTTTTTGGTTAACAGGCATGATATTAAACACACCTTACGCATTAAACTTAATACTCTAACACTACTTTATTTAAATATTATTCTTTCTCTCTCCAAATTAATACTTTTTTCCACCTTTTTCCCGTTTCAATACTAGATGTTAAGGGATAAACTGGACTTGAAATCAATAGGAACGGTGCTCTCATGCTCTCGTGCATGTGGAAGCAGTCGGAATCTTGTAAAGTTGTAACCTTTGCAAGAGGTCAGTGGCCTCCCTCCGGTGAGGTCTGTTTGAAAAAAATATAGGATGGAAGACGAGCTAGAAGCATTCTGGAAAAAGCTTTCCCTTACTGAGGAAGAGGATGAGCAGGTGGTGTTAGGTAGCAATAGCACAAATGCAGCAAGGGAGTTGGGCAGGAACTGTTTAGTGATGAAAGTGCTATCACGAAGAAGCATCTCACTGGATGCAATACGAAAGAACCTGAGAATGGTGTGGAAGCCGAATAAAAGTACGCAGATTTTCGAGTTAGAGGATGAGCTGTTCATGGTAGAGTTCAAGGACCAAAGAGACAAGAAGAAAATCATGGAGATGCGACCTTGGAGCTACGACAAACAATTGATTCTTTTACAAGAATTTGAATAGGATCAAACTTCAAAGGAAGTGGTTCTAAAATGGTCTCCCTTCTAGATTTAGATACATAATCATGGAGATGCGACCTTGGAGCTACGATAAACAATTGATTCTTTTTCAAGAATTTGAAGGGGAGCAAGCGTCAAAGGAAGTGGTTCTAAAATAGTCACCCTTCTGGATTCAGATACATAATCTGCCACTAAAAAGCAGAACAAGGGAGACAGGATATTCAATTGGAGCAATAATAGGGGAAGTAGTAGAGGTGGATGTCACAGAGAATGGAGTGCAATGGGGGAAGTGCCTGAGAGTCCGAGTGATGGTGGATGTTACAAGATGATTAATCCGAGAAAAGAGGGTCATGATGGAAGGAGGGGAAGGAAGGTGGGTTCAGTTCAAATACGAGAGACTTCTGAATTTTTGCTATCATTGCGGGTTGTTAAACCATGACATGAAAGACTGCATTGAGGTGGAAAAAAGGGGTGACCAAACTGAGGCGAAGGAGCTACAATATGGTGCTTGGCTAAGAAGGGAGGTATTAAGAAAGCCTGTGAGAGAGATAGATCAAACAGGAAGAAGGGGTCCAATGGATAAGTTCAAAGAACCAAACCAAGGGAGTAGTGCTCGGACGGAACTGGTGGTCCAATGGGCCCGCGGCGATGTGGTGGAGAAAAACCAACCCGAGGAAGGGTTGAAGGGGGTGAGCGGGAATTCAGAGTCAACGATTCCAATCCACGAAGGTGCAGACAATAAGAAAACGCCAAACAAGACAGACGAGGTGGTACAGGGCAGTGTGCTTAAACATGAAAGGGGAAATGCTAGCTAGGCAGAGAAGTCACCAGAGATTACTTTGCCTATCCTAGGATATAAACCTGTTTTGGAAAAAGAGTCACGAGGAAAAGGAGAGGATGAGATGCAGTGGGAGACTATGACATCATGGCAGGAGGTCCTAGTTTTTTTTTTTTTTTTTTTTTTTTTTTTTTTTTTTTTTTAATGTAGGCCAAACAACTAAGGAGCATCAGGGAGAGGAAAAGTTTGATAAGGTAGAAACAACCTAAGGCCCAATGTTATACAAGGAAGATGTGGGCTGGGTTGCTAAGTGTCTAGGCCCAATGGGTGGGCACTGGAAGCGAAAGGCAAGGGAGACTCAGCCCAAAAATTTAAATGAGTAACCAAGCCCAGGTGAAGTCAAGCCTATAATCCAAAGCAAGGTAAAACATGAGAGCCCGATTCCATTGCAGGAGTTGGAATCAAATGTCACTGAAACCAAACACAGGAAAGGGTGTAAAAAGAGCAGAGTAATAGGGAAGGAGAACACAACCAAGGATGGCAGAGTGGCGGGGACTGCAACGCAGTGCCGTCGAGCTCAATGAGCCTTCTAGCTTGGAATTGTCGGGGTCTTGGATCACCCCCGACAGTTCGAACTCTAACCGACGAGGTGAAAATGAAGAATCTGATCCTGGTCTTTCTATTCGAGACCAAAGCGAGTTTAAGCAAGATGAAGGGATTTCAAAACAAAATAGAATACATGGAGGGGATTGTTGTGCCCAGCAACGGAAAAAGTGAAGGCCTAGCTATGATTTGGAAGAAAGGAAACAGAGATAAGGCTGAAGAGTTGCTCTAATTCTCACATAGATATCGTGGTGGAAGGAAAGGCAGAACAAGCTTCGTGGAGAGCAATTGGATTTTATGGTCAACCTGAATCGCGTAAGAGAAAAATTTTTTGGAGTCTTTTAGAAGGTTTGAATAAATAGTGTGATATGCCTTGGGTTGTTTATGGGGATTTTAATGAAATAACCCATGCTGATAAAAATTTAGAATGGCTAGAAAGGCATGCAACATAGATGTGGGATTTTAGGGAATGTTTAAGCAACTGTGGGTTAACAGATCTAGGATTTGTGGGGTAGAGGTATACTTGGTGTAATGGAAGATTAGGGGAGTAGAGGACGCTAATTAGATTAGACAGTGTAATAGTGAATGAAGCTTGGAGATGTATGTTTACGGAGGCAAGTGTTCACCATTTGGCTATGTCTACATCGGATCATTGTATGATTGTGTTGTATCTGAAGAGAAAAAATCCAATAAGACCAGCGAAGCGAAGATTTATGTTTGAACCTATGTGGACTCGTGATGAAAGGTGCATGCAGATTATTGAGAACGCATGGGATCCCCTCCGAGACGATACTAATTTCCAAATCCATGAGAGACTAAAAAGCTGTCAAGACCACTTGCAACGTTGGAATAGGGAGGTATTCGACAATGTCAACAAAACTCTAAGAGTAAAACAGCAGCGATTACAAAAGATTGAGGCTCTAAATATGCTACATGAGATTGCTGAGTAGATAGAGGGCTTGAGGAAAGAAATTAATGAAATACTGATAAAGGAAGAAGTGATGTGGAGTCAAAGATCAAGAGCTTTATGGATGAAATACGGAGATTGAAACACGAAATTTTTTCACGCAACGGCAACACAAAGACAAAGGAAAAACATAATTGAAGGCCTATGGGGAGCAGATGGGAAGTGGCAAGAAGAGAAAGAAAGGATTGAGGAAATCATATTGGAGTATTTTGGAAAAATTTATAGCACAGAGCATCCCTGGGAGTACGAAGTACAGGTTAAATATGTTGAAAGTTGTATCACATTGGAAATGAACAAATCTTTACTTGGGACCTTCAGAGTGGAGGAAATCAAATGTGCCCTCAATCAAATGCATCCGACAAAGTCCCCCGGCCCTGACGGTATGTCCCCCTTTATTCTATTAGAAATACTGGGAGGTAGTAGGTCCTTATGTGATGAAGTGCATTTTACAAATTCTAAATTCTGGTAGATTACCCAATGTGTTGAATGAGACATATATATATATATATATATGCCTAATCCTAAAAGTGCAGTGCCCTTAGAAAATTACGGAGTTCAGGCTAATTAGCTTGTGCAACATAATATGTAAGATAATGTCCAAAGTTTTAGCAAACAGGCTGAAAAGAATCCTACCAAAGGTGATAGGAGAAACTCAGAGTGCCTTTGTTCCAGGGAGACAAATCATTAGCAATGTTTTTGTCGCCTTCGAGACTATGCACAGTATATAATTGAAAAGGAAAGGAAAAAAAAGGATTAATGGTTGTCAAGCTTGATATGAGCAAGGCGTACGATAGAGTCAAGTGGAAGTATCTGAAAGGGGTGATGAGGAGAATGGGCTTTCAGGAAAAGTGGATCCAACTTTCCATGATGTGTGTGAGAACACTATCTTACTCCATTCTCATTATTGGTGAACCGAAAGGACAAATCTTTCCTACAAGGGGGCTGCATCAAGGGGACCCCATCTTACCCTACCTCTTTTTGTTGTATGTGGAAGGGCTTTCAGCCATGCTTCAAAGGGAATTTAGAATGGGGAGGATTAAGGGGGTATCAGTGTGTCGAGGAGCACCCCAATATCCCATTTATTCTTCGCCGATGATTACACATGGCAAAACGGGCAGGTAGGGTCGGGTTCGGGTTGGCGGGTCAAAATAGGTCATTTTTAAATGGGTTAATCGAGTTGCAGGTCGGGTCCGATTGACCCGTATTTTTCAAACAAGTTTTTTTTTTTTTCAATTACAAAAACAAATCAATGACAACCTGTTTAGAGAGAATGAATAAAATCAATTAAACAAATGAATTGCACTTAATGCCACTTGTTAATATCCTTCCAATTCTAACAGTTTTGAGCATGACAAAAATTATTTATAGTCATAAATTCATAATAGAAAAAGTCTTCAATGTTAATTGTTTATTGTCAAAATACATATAATTACAAGTTTACATCTTCAAAAAGAGATAGATCTTAAAACAAACAAAACAAGTAAGCCAGCAAAGTAACAACTTAATAAGACGATTCAAAAAGTTAGTTATGGCTTCAAAAAATGTCAAAAATACCCCTAATCTAATTAGATAATCCTTATTCCTAAAAAATAAAAATGGGGTTAAAATTGTAATTCAAAAAAATTCAAAAAAAAAAAAAAAAACTACCTGAGAAACTTTTTTCCTAAAAATTAGCACATTCTCTATAAATATATCTCACATACGTTTGATGCATTTTTTTTCTAAAAAGTAGCAAACACTAAACCAGCAGTTTACTCTATTTCAAATTCTAAATTTTAGTTTTTTAAAAAATTCTTCATGTGTAAATTCACTAACAATAGATAAATTCGAATTGAAAAATTACTTTAAACTCAAAAAAAAAAAAAAAAAAAAGGCTCATCGCACGTGCGAAGCGCGTATGATGATGCTAGTTTTTATTAAGAGTTTGTGATTCTTATTATGTACGATACCAAAAAAAAAAAAAAAAAAAAAAAAAAATTTCGATTCACGACATGATTCACGTTTTGACAATTATACTTGCAATTATTATATCGAATTAAATCCAAAGTTAGCTTTCTTTTTTTTTATTTTAGGAAAAAAAAATATAAAGTTAGCTAATTGTCTATACTATAAAAGCTTGGCATAGTGCATGAATACCATGCACCCACGTAAGCCAAGTCAACAAAACATTTAAAGCATCTGCTCAAAAGGAAGGAGCTAATCCTTGTAATTTATTACCATTTTTTGACCCTGAACAAAACTTATCACCGTCTACAGCTAGTATTGATTCTATTGAATGAGATTTTTTTTTTTCAAAATTTTTTTATTTAATGGTTGTCTTGACAGCCTTGAGCCTTGTGTTGTCTTGTCTCTCATGTCCATGATTTGTGAGCTCTTATTGGTTGTGATGAAATAGTCTTCAGCAAAAAAAAAAAAAAAAAAAAAAAAAAAAAAGAAAAGAAAAGAGATCTCAAATAGTCATTCTCTCATGTCATGTCTTGACTTGTTTATAACTTTATATTTATAATATATTGACTATTAATTTTGATACTTTGTGCTTTATACACCTAGTATCATGAAGTAGTTTAAATTTTTTTTTTTTTTTTTTTCGATTTTTTTAACAGGTTGGGTCACAGGTTATCCGGGTCGGGTTAGGGGTCAACCCGTTTTTGCTTCGGGCCAAAAAAATGAGGTTCCGGTCAGGTATTTTTCGGATTAGGTCGGGTCAAAATTTTCTGACCCGTATTGCCATGTCTACTGATGATAGCATAATTTTTTGTAAAGCAACATTGGAAGAGGCCAATTGGGTGAGCCAAGTGTTAAAGGATTATGAGAGGGAGTCCAGGAAAAAACTGAATAAAGAGAAACCATCTTTCTTTTTCAGCAAAAATACCAGAAGTGAAGTGATGGAAGGGGTGAAGGATCTATTTAGGGCGCAAATCATTAGACAACACAAGAAATACCTTGGGTTGCCGTCATTGGTGGGGAGGGAAAAAAGAAGTCTTTCAACCAAATAAAAGACCAAGTGGGAAAGAGAATTGTGGGGTGGAAAGGCAAGTTGCTTTCGAAGGCGGGTAAGGACATACTCATTAAGGCAGTGGCGCAAGTCACCCCAACGTACATGATGAGTTGTTTTAAGATTCTAAATGCTTTGTGTAAGAAGCTAAACTCCATAGTCCGAAACTTTTGGTGGGGGCAGAAGGAAAATGAAAGGAAGATGGCTTGGGTTTCGTGGGAAAAGATGTGCCAAAGGAAAGCGGAGGGAGGGCTAGGCTTTAGAGACCTCAAGGCTTTTAATTTAGCGCTTTTAGCCAAACAAAGGTGGCGGATCATCCAAAATCCAGATTCTCTATTGCATAGAGTACTAAAGGCAAAGTACTTCAAAAGCATAAGCTTTTTGAAAGCTCAATCAGGAAGCAACCCCTCTTACACGTGGAGAAGTTTGATGGAAGCCAAAGTATTGTGGAAAGAGGAATGAGGTGGAGCTACACATGGAGAAGTTTGATGGAAGCCAAAAGTATTGTGGAGAGAGGAATGAGGTGGAGCATTGGTAATGGGAGGAGTGTAAATGTTTAGAGGGATAGATGGCTTCCTACCGTTGAATCCTTTAAGGTAATTAGCCCTAAGAGTCAGGGGTCCACGGTGGAGAGGGTTGAGCACTTGCTGGACAATGACAGAAGGGCTTGGGACACCAATAAAGGTGAGAAATACTTTTCTTCCTTTTGAAGCAGAGATTGTTTTGGGGATCCCAATTAGCCCAAGTCTTCCTACTGATTCTAGGATTTGGGCATGGACAAGCAATGAGATATTCACCTTCAAAAGTGCGTATGGAGTAACACTAAAAGTGTTAAAGGACAACAAGGAGAAATAAGATAATGGAGAGTGCTCGGACACCTCAAGAATGGGTAATGTCTGAAAGTCCATATGAAGGCTCAAATGTCCAGGAAAAATTACGCATTTCTTTTGGAGGGCATGCAAAAATATTCTACCCACAAATTACTGCCTAGCTAGAAGAAAGGCGTCAAAATGGGATGGATGTGCTTGGTGTGGCAAGAAGGAATCTTCGAGCCCTGTGTTATGGGATTGCAAGGTTGCTGTTGAGGTTTGGAAGGAATCGAGATTCAACTTTCCTAGGTGGAAGAATAATCATAGGGATTTTATTGATGTGTTTTGGAAGTTAAAAGAGGAAGCAAGAGATATAGATTGGGCTGTGTTTGCAACAATGGCATGGAGCATATGGAGTAACCGAAATCGATACAAGCACGAGGGGAAATTCAAGCCTACGAAGATAGTAGTCAGTGATGTGGCCAGGTCTGTTGAGGAATTCAGAGAAGGCTTTACTTCAAATTTAACCATTCCCAAATAGCCCCCTCGGCTTGGATCCCAATGGCGCCCTCTAGAAGCCATTAATGTTGATGCAGCAGTTTTTAAAGAGGCAGGCAATTGTTGAGTGAGGGTAGTAGTTAGAAATGAAGAAGGCTGCTTGATGGGGGCAATGAGCAAAAACTCCCCTTTCCTTTGGGGTCTTTGGAAGCAGAGGCAAGGGCAGCGGAGGAGGGAATTGCGTTAGCAACGGACCTTGGCCTTGATGAAGTTGTCATCGAAGGAGACGCAAAGATTGTAATGAGTGCCTTCGCGAACTCAAACCCCCAGCATACCCCATCCTCAATTTAGAAAGTAATGGAAGGGGCAAAATACAGGCTGTAGGCTTTCAAGTCATGGCAGACCCGACATGTTCATAGAAGCTGTAATGTGGTAGCTCATATGCTTGCAAAACATGCTTGTAATGTTCCAGATAGCTTAATTTGGGTGGAGGATACTCCCCCAATGATTTCAGCACAGATCTGTATGGATGTAGCAAATTTGGGTTTATCCCTCAATTAATGAAAGTTCACTAGTATTGACTATCAAAAAAAAAAAAAAACCAGATGTTAAGAACTATTTCTCTGCATCATACCATTTCTTCTCAAACCATCATAACCCTGCTCTGGTAAATTAAAATGAAAACCCATAACAGCCATGCCTCATACCCAAATCAAACAATCAAGTCACAACATCAACAACCAAACCAAACCAAAACAAAAGAAACACAAATTAACCCAACCACAAATCAAACAAACACAATTCAACAAAAACAAAACCCACACAGACCCATTACGGAGACCACGACGGTGACACACCACCAGTGCTACCCAACAATTCACGATAATGACTCATGCTTAGACGCCAAATCACGAACCCGCCACCAACTCCACCCAGATCGTGACCCAACCAGCTTAAATGCTCCACACCCACCGCCTAATCAACCAACCCACACTTATACAGCCATTGTCAATGGAAAAATCAATTAACCCAAGATAGTTTTGACTGATTTGGTTGTAATTGAGAGAGACAGAGAAAGAGAGAGCGAGTGAAACCTGCCTGAACCCGCCTGTTATGGCATGAAGAGAAAGTAAAGAACGAGACGAAGAATAAAAAACAAGTTAATTTGTTGTAGCGAGCCAACATTCAAAAACTAATTTGGTTTCAGTTTTGGCGAGACTAATGCACAAGTGTACTTTTTTAAAAATCTGCTATATTTTGGCGAAACAGGTTCTTTGTTGAGTCTGTTGTGAATGCTCTAATTAAAGAAACCCTTGTAATATTTGCAATATGCAATCTAGATCTAAACTTGCATTTGTGTTATTTATTAGAGCATTCACAATTGGAAATGTCATCCTATCCTATTTTACCATCCCAAAAAATTATTTTATTAATTATACCATACCATTTTATAATACACCCAACATCTCAACTTTTATTTTACAATACAACACAGTAAATTAATATAAAGTAAAATAAAAATAATATAAAAATATTCTCACTTCTCTCTCTAATCTCTGTTTCTCTCTCTCTCAACCACCCACCATAGTCACCACCCCCACTCCATCACCACACCACCACCAAACCAACCCAAACCAACCAATCCGAATCCAAAATCCAAAGTCCAACCATGCGGAATCCAAAATCCAACCAAAGTCCAATCAATCAGATTTACCCCATTAGAAATCCATAGCAAAACCCCATTGGAATCCACCCCATCAAAACCCATGCACAATCAAAACTCAATCACCTCTGCCACGACCCACCCGATCTCCACAGCTCGATCAAAACCCACGAACCACGCTGATTTCCACCGCCATGACCCATGACCCACTCGACAAAACCCACGCCAATCTCTACTTACTCGACAAAACCCATGCCAATCTCGATGATCTTGACCCACTCGATTAACCACCACGCCGATCTCGACCCATTCCGCCATGACCACGTCGTCGAACCACCAAATAACGCTGAACCCACGACCATGCTAGAAAAAATGAACCACTGTGAGAGAGATGTGAGACCAAGAATGTTCTGGAGAGAGAGAGAGAGAGAGAGAAGATGAGACAATGAAGAGAGAGAAGTGGTAGATATTTATAGGTGAGAATAAAAAATTATTATTTTGTTTTACAATGCTGCTACAATATTACAATTTTTTTTTTTTTTTTTTTTTTTTTTTTTTTTTTTTTTTGCAATTCTAAGCTTTTACAAGCCTGGGTGTTGGGTGGTTTTTGGGCTTTAATGTTAAATCATCTCTACATATTCCATTTGGTAGTCCCAATGGGAATGCTCTTACATTAGATATTTGCAAATTATTGCAAGTTATTCTCTATTACCTTACTATGGATATATCTAAGACTCTATTTGTTTTGAAGTAAAATATTTTCAAATGCATGTAAAATATTTTCCTAAAAAGTTTTTCATTTTATAGTGTTTGATTGTGTAACTGAAAATAACAAGAAACCATTTTCAAGTGTTTGCTTCACAGTAAAATGATTTATTTATTTTTATTTTTTTTCCAAATCTCACATCCTAGCAAATCCCAGCATCCACCAAATCGGCAAAACCCAACCCACCACCATTCCACCAACCACCCAAACCACAACCAAATCAGAACAAACCCACCCACCACCATTCCACCGACCACTCCGATCCACATATTGGAGAGCGAAGAAGAAAAGAAAAGGAAAAAAAGAAACAGCTTGCCAACCACCCATCACAACCCACAATCCTAGCTACCATCATGTCCGAGCCACCCAACAAAAATTCATAAACCTAACCTAAAAATTGAGATCGAATAGCCCACACAGCACCAAAAAAAAAAAAAAAAAAAAAAAAAAAAAAACCCACACAACAAAAAAGAAAAACTTAATATAAGAACTAGTGGGTGAGCTAATGAAAGTGAAGATAGAGCTGATGGAGGCGGAAAATAATAGGAAAAAAAAAAGAATAAAAAAAAAGAAGAAGCTCAGGAAGTTCAAACTTGAGAAAAGATGTGTAGAGCTAATCATGTTGGAGGTGAGGCTGGTGATGGGTGGCATCGTCAATCGCATTGGTGGCCAGTGATGAGTTGCTCGGTAGTCTGTTTGTTGGAGAAAAGGGTTGGTGGTAGGCTGGGTTGTGGAGAGGAACCTGAGAGAGCGTGAGAGTGAGAGTGAGAGAGAGGCAGCTAGCAGGGGTATTGACCAAGAGAGGGCAACAAGTGTAAAATGTTTTACTAATATTTCAAGTGTAAAACATTTTACACAGATTTGCGTTGGTTGGTTTTTAGTCTAAGTGAAAATATTTTACTTTTGACTAAATATTTTAGTGCAAAACAAACATTATTAAACTATGAAAATATTATTTTCATTGAAACAAATAGAGCTTAACTAATTATCCATTCATTTGGATGAATGGATCATTTACACAAAAACAAGTACATCCATATTATTTTCACAACAAATTATATATTGTAAATTATTAATGATTTTAATTTAAATCAACAACTTAAAATTACTTTTTTGTTCACTCATAAAAACCAATAACAACTCATTACTTAAGATTTGTTATGAAAATATTGTTTACACCGCATTTCTCTTTTCACAAATCATCCAAAACAAAAACAACAAATGAAAACGGAGACAATCTCGGCAGTGAAACGGAGAGGAGTCCAATTCGAATTACTTTAAAGGAAAAAAAAAAGGTTTAGACAGCTCTATTGGGTGCAAGTAACACATCTCATCTTAGTGAATCCAATAACATTGTTCCCTCTTAACACTACCTAATCATAACCATAATTAAGACCCGTTGGAAGCAATGCAAAGCAACCCGCATTTAAATAAATAACAAAACCAACACATTAAAATGTAGAATTACAACTGAATATACATGGCACTAATCAATCTGCAATATATAGAAGTAACACATTACCAGGCCGCTAATAGCAAACAGATCCATTTAAATTAGCCATATATGTAGTAAAAACAAGTACTAAAAAGAAAAAGATAAACCCATAATAATCCATGTTGTGAGCCTGAAGACGGTAGAGAAAAAAAGGATAGGGTTCTAGCAATCATGGATAAAATTTCCAAGGCCTTGACAATACAGAGCTAGCCAGATATTGTCAGCTAATTGAGAAGCCAATAATGTTTGCCATTTCAGTCCCTCTTCTTATCCTTCAATGGTCCTCTAGGAATCTTGCTCAAAACCTTTGCATCAAAAACTGCATACTGCTTGTTGAACTCAGCATGTGCCTTCTCAGCAAATGAGTCCACTTGGTCCTCATATTTCTCATAGAGCACTGGCAGTGTGTGTAGCAAAACAAATGCTGCAACAAAGTCAAGAGATGATGTGTTAAGAGCTAATACTTCCAAGATAAAACTAATTCATGCATATGGCAACTCATTAGTCATTACCTATGTAGAACAAGGTCAAGAAGTTGCACCAGTTCCCCACAATAGACAAAACCCACAAGCCAGCAATTGCCTAATTTATCACATCATTCGAATATAATAAGTCAATAAAAACCCATTGATGAGATATTATAATAGCTCAAAAATATGATTCTAACCAAGATTGCTATATATGGAACTTAAGAGCCATATGCCTGAACAAAACAAATGTAAGTGCAATTCTACAAGGAACTCTCAAGTTGTCCAAGAGATAATTAATAATGCAAACTATCAATAAGTACATGAAATTTGGAAATGAACATACAGAGAGGAACTTCTTTAGGTCTCTTCCGGATGCTATATCCCGCAGAAAAGCAAAAGCATTGTTGATCTCAATCCTCAATGCAGCGGCAACCTGAAGAATAGGCTCCTCGGGGATATGGAATTCTGGAATGTGTGGACGACTCCTAAATGAACAAATAGAAGAAATGAGAACCGACTTAAAAAAAAAAAAAAGCAAAAATTGGTATGATTAAACGAGCGCAAAGACAGCAGCCTCACTTGTTGATAAATGTGGACGCGTTGGACCACAAGAACAGAACCGCAAGTGACAGAATCAAGATGTGGCAAACGAGAGTTAACAGGTGGTATTCAAGCAATTCAAACAGAACCCACATAGCAGTTGCACCGCCCAGCACTCCTGCTGAGATCTTCTTGTTCCTCCACAAGAAAACATCAGCAGCTGCAGCATAAAAATCATCACAAATACATACCCATTAGAAACATCGGTATGCCTCAAAATGAAATTACTAATTCTTAACTCACATAACAGCAGTTAGAATCATATATTAAACCTAAAACAAGAGAATAAAAATTAAAAAAAAAAAAAAAAAAAACATAATTATTAGAGCTTCATTGATTTATTATTTTATATAATAATAACCCACAAAAAAGTTTAAGAACCTTATTCACAACATAGATTAATCAAATCCATAAGCTTTAATCCGAGAGAAAACCAGATCTAGATCCAAAGTGATCGAAGCAAGATCTAAAAGAAAAATTATGCAATTACCTACACCGATTTAGGAATACTTCAAGTTTGGCTGTCTAAAACAGACAAATTGGGATCTGATATAACTGTTCACAACCTAACCTGTTCCGAGATTCCACTACTACTACCACTGCACTTTCTCAGCAACCAAACAAATCCAAATCGAAAATGACATATAAAAAAAAAACAGATCGCATTTTAAGCATTCTCATCCAAATTTCTTCACCAGAAATGAAATTTAAATCGACAAAATATACAAACAAATACGATTCAAATTCAAGCACAATTTCGAGAAAGGAACCTACGTTTGCCACCACCGAAAACCTTGTGAACCGGCTTTTCCCTCCCAAAGAGCCTGTAAATCTTGTTCTTCATCGACGATGACGATTGTGGTGGCGAGCTAATATTCATCTTTTCCTTCTCTCGCTCTCGCTCTCGCTCTCTCTCTCTCTCTTTCTCTCTCTCTTTCTCCTTCTCCTTCTCCCTCTCCTTCTCCTTCTTCTTCTCGTCCTCCGAATCCGAAGACGAATCATCGTGGCCACGGAAACCCGTTATCTTCTCCAACAGCGACTCCTTCTCCTCCACCTTCACTTCCTCCTCATGGTGTTGACGATGCTCCTCCGCCATAGCTATTTCTCTCTCTCTCTCTCTCACTCACCCAAACCCTACCGTTTCTTTTTGAAAACCCTAACTTTTTCTCGTTTCGAAACGTCTCGAAACTGAAGAGAACGAAACTATTAAAGTACAAAGCTACGAAAATTCTCTCTGTGAAAATTTCTCTCTCTATCTGTGTCTTGGCTCTATAAAGTAGGAAAAGACGTTACTGATTGATTTAATCTGGGCCGTTGATAGGTCCGGATCCGAACCTGGAGGCTTTTCCGTATATTTTTTTCTTTTCTTTTCTATTTTTTCCCAACCGGGAAAGATAGAAATGAACGGTAGTAACATTTTTATAGGCCCGAGGCTAGCGGCGGTTTGATTTGACGGATCCTCCGAGCGAACACGTGGCGAGAGGACAATCAACGGTGTGTTTTGAAATCAGGGTGAGCGAGGATAAGAGGAGAAAGTCACAAGTAGTGCAGTGGTGTACAAATGACAAAATAGAGTCTTGGATCTTTCGACACGTGGCGAAACTGGGCCCGGACGTTTATGTCGTGCACACTTAGCGATTAAGCAAATACTAATAAATTATAATATAATATTTATTATTGAGCAATCAAAATATTTTACTGTGTGCGTTACTAGAAAGTTTGAAGATTGGATTAGTGTATGTAAACCTCATTGCATGCGAGAACACTAGTAATATAATATTATTATAAATTTATAATAAATACTAAAAATATTTATCACACCGAAAATATGACTAAAAATTACTATGGATAAAAGGGGTAAAAATAAATTTCTAATTAACTAAAAAAAGAAAATGTTCAAGACACAAAATTTTCATTTTTTTTTTACTCGTTGAAATAATAAATTGTGATCAATATAATATAGATTCATCATGAATATTGATAATTGTGAAAAAAAATATGAAAATTTTTTGTGGAAAAAAAGAAAATCAAGATATTCGCTATCACCTGTAATTTCAGTATCTACACAAACATTTAGTGCACCAATAGAATCTGGAGATTCTGGACCGGCATAGCTCCTTTATTGCTTGGTTGAAATTTTAGTCTGGGCTATCATATCAGCTGATGCCTGGTACCATAATTTGAAATAGGTCCCGCTTGATGTTTTTTTTTTTTTTAAGGTCCCGCTTGATGTTGATGGTGAGATATTACAGATTTACATTAGGGAGGATCCAATCAGAGCAAGTAAAACAATATAAAAAGAATAAACTCCTAAATTATTATTATTATTTTTTTATTTTTTATTTTTTATTTTTTTGAGATAGATAAACCCCTAAAGTTGATTATATATGAGTTGGGTTAGTTACCTAAACGAAGAAAATGAGCTGGGTTAGTTGTCTCAAAACATTTTTATTGCACATTGATCTATTCCTCCTTATTGGTAAAAGCCAAAAAATAGTTTACTTTATTCTCACCACACAACTTTATCATGGACCTCCTAACTAGTACTTTTCTTTTACAGCTGTAAAAACCAACACTGCAGCAAATTGTTCATATGAGACACATGATTTTGATTAAATTATAGTGATTAGTGATTAGTGATCATCATGCTTGCTCTAAGAATTAGACACAGGCATCACACTTCAACAAAATGTGCCAATCACCCAATTGTGACAGCCTAAAAGGCCTTGGCCTCATCTCTATAGACTACATGCACATGGAAGCACAAAAGATGTGAACCCTATCCATACCCATTAGGTGAATTCTAATTGCCAAGTCCAGAAGAGGTTTCTTCTCATGGGCCAGCAAAGACATCAAATTTCTTTTAGTTCTAAACATAAACCTCCAAAATGGGCAAGGAGGGACAACAACTTTAAAAAGTCATGGATATTACAATGTTTAAACTAAATTCAAAAGAAGATTCAGAAACATTGACAGATTTAAATGGACCTACATCCTGCTGTGTGACAAAAGCACTCATCTAAAAGCATACGCATGCATTTGCGTACATCCACAACATTAACACATTAGCCCATAGTAGGATAAAAGGGAACAACAAAAAGTACAGAGCAACTACTTTTAACAACCCAGAATTTGATATCTGCAATACTTAGGGATAGTAAATGCAGTGCAAACTGTAAAGAACTAACTTATGCTAAATTATTCTGAAACTATCTTTTGCTAAGTTACTCTCTGATTGGGTGCCAGCAAATTAAATTCAAGAATAGGAAGAAACTACCCTTTAAAAGAAAAGTGAAATATTGACCAACTTTTGTTCTCAGAACAAAAAAGTTTGGTCAATTAATTTTGAAGTTAGCATGCAGATATATTGATAGAAGAAGGAAGCTGAGGGAAATGTCTGGAAGAAGAGGGGGAGAACTTTTATATAGAGTTAACACGATCATACAATTGGGGAACAATTTGCGCTTACAGGCAAAGTTGTATCCTCATCTTGCCCCTATGCAGCAAATCATGAGATCGGATCCCTCCATAACTTACCACCTTACATCTCACCAGTAGATGCTTCAACTAGAAGGCAGAGTAAAAGTAGTTGAGAAGGTGAAGAAAATGGATGAGAAGAATTTAGGAGAAGTATAAGCATGATGGAAAAAATGACAGATGAAGGTCAAGGCTAAATGGAAGCACTTGAGATAATTTTCTCTATTAAATGAAATAATATTTATTTTCATCGGTTGGCATGTCAGTTTTCCATTTCATCAACTCAACCACCATGACAATGCTAAGAGAGAAGGCCTCACTGATGGAATTGGCCAGTGGTTTCTTAGAAGTGAAGTACAAGGAATCAAATTTTGAAAATTTGTCTTGAGACCTTTTACAACAAATAAATTTACATGCTGTTTTGTTTTATAGTCTTCGTGTGTCACATTAACTAAAAATATATAGCATAAAAGTAGCATATGTTGCACAATGCTGGCTGGTGTATGTTAGGATAATCAAGTGGTTCTTGGCAACTACTGGAAAAATCTTATTAGTCTAGGACCAAAACTTGAAATGGTTCAAAGGTTTAACTCAGTGCTAGAAATTGAATATGAAAAAAAGGAAAAGATAAGATGTTGTTGATATGCAATAGCTAACAAGATCTTAAGATAACCTGTCGATGGCAACTACCATTTTAACTATGGTTCCCCTTTTAGAAAGCATTTTTCTCTGGAAAGCACATGAAGTTGAAATCACGCAAAATGAGAAAGAAAACTAGCAAAGCTAATAGAGTCTCAAAATGATGGGACAACATGTTTTATATTTGTACCAATATAGGGGCGATGTCCTAAAATCATTTAAAACCATCATTTCTCAAACCTCAAGTAGGCTAGGGATATAAATTATTTTAAATTCCTATCATTCACAAAACTTCTCAAGTCATTAGCATTTCAATATGCACGCTGAAGATAAAACTTCAAATAAGTTTTAAGAATAGAAATAGTTTCTCGTATATTCCATACAAGAGCACTATTTAGAAATGACATTACAGCCCCTTTTTTGGGATAAAAGAGCAATCTTATCCAACAACACTAAGTAACACCAAAAGGCTTACAGGGAACCAAAACAACAAAGAGAACCAAAAACAACCAGCCAGCAACAGAGCTAAGCTAAAACAGTTACAGGCAGTCTCCACAACCAACAGAGAGTTTCATTTATAACAGAATTATTAAATCGTATGCAAGCTAACAATCTAGATCTAATGCCAAAGGTGATAGCCTTGAGAATTTCAACCTTTGTTCTAATTCTTACGTGGTGCACCCTTAAATCCCTGTCAATCCACACCTGGTAAACTAAAGCTGCCCAGGGTAGCCTGCAAATTGTTTTTTGGAAAATCTTCGCCACCTGATTTATAACGGCCCAACAATCTTCCACTTGCCAATTTGTAAGACATCTAAGAATTTCCTTCCAAAACCTTCTAGTGATAGAGCACTAAAAAATAAATGGTTCTGAGACTCAAGTCAACCCTACTCCTGCAGTAAAGACAAAGAAGATTGTCTTGGTAACCCCACTGAGCCAGCTTTTCTTTAGTGGTCAGTCTGTTTCTCACTGCAAGCCAACTTATGAAAGCATGCTTAGGAGCAAAATGAGAACCCCCTACAAATTCCACCAGCTTTCATAAATTACTAATTGTCAAAAAAGTTTAAGCTATTAAGAAATTGTGAATTAACCATTATTCTAACACTCTCCCTCACGTGTCAGTACAAAGTCTTCCTTAATAAATAGGGCCTAACATGTGAGAATTTTAATTTTTAAATGGGAGGTAGAGCACTCAAGATTTGAAATCAGGACCACTTGATAAATTACCGCTTGTCCCAAAAGTTTAAGATGTTAGGATATGGTGAATTTAATCATTTAACCATTATTTTAACACACCTTATCCCTTTTTTCTCTAATGTCTTCCCATGTCTATTTGCAATTATACTTATGAGAGTTTGTAGGTTTCCATATCACTTCAACCACTTCACCAAGTTGCACTTCACATAATCTGGATTGAATAAGGACAGAAGCCTCTGACGACTTACCTTACCACCTTGGTACCTTACAAGGCTAAGACCTCAGCCAGGTAAAAAACAACTATCAAAGGTTTGCAGCAGCATTTGTGGCTATGCAGAGAGATTGTGCCTTGATGAATAAAATGAACAATATCATTCTCACTCAAGAAATCATACATTCGATGACCACCTCAAAAAGCAAAAAGGGCACCATGGCCATCAAAATTGACCTGGAGAAAGCTTTTGACAAATTGGAATGGGGTTTTATTAGGCAAACCCTTATCTACTTCAAATTCCCACCTAATTGGATCTCGCTCATCATGTCTTGCATCTCCTCTTCTAACCTCTAAATTTTTCTCAATGGTGACTGTCTAGATCCCTTCCGCACTTCCAAAGGCATCAGATAAGGGGATCCCCTCTCCCCCTACATCTTCATCTTTTGCATGGAATACCTTGCCTGGCTCATTCAAGAAGTTTCATCTGGTAATTGGAAAGGCATCAAAGCCTCTAGAAATGGACCTACCTCTAAAAAACTGCCATACCATCAAGAAAGTCTTTGACACCTTTTGCCTTGCCTCCGGTCAAAAAATCAATCACTCAAAATCCAAAATCTTCTTCTCTCCCTGCACTTCCCCCCGCAACATTGAGATGGTTGGGAATGAGCTTGGTTTCTCCTCCACAAGAGACTTTGGCAACTACCTTGGCGCTACCATCCTACTTGACAGACGCAACAAAAGGGTGTACAACTTCATCATTGATAAGCTCCATGCTAGGCTAGCTAGTTGGAAAGCAAACACTCTTTCTTTTGCTGGCCGTCTCACCCTCATTAACTCTATCACCACTGCTCTACCCACCCACATCATGCAATGCACTCTTCTTCCTACCAAAGTTTGCAAAGAAATTGATAAGCTCAATAGAAACTTCCTCTGGGGCGACACAACCTCAAATAAGAAAATGCACTTGAAAAACTGGAGCATTGTTACGCTCCCGAAAGCTGTTGGAGGCCTTGGCATCAAAAGAAGCCTTCCTCGCAATAAAGCCCTCCTTGCCAAAAGAGCTTGGACCCTTCAATCAAACACCTTTGATCCTTGGGCCATTACTTTAAAAAGAAAATACCCTTCCCACCTTCCTCCCACCAAGAAACTATCCTCAACATGGCACAACCTGACTAAGGTTAACTACATTTGCGACAAAGGTACTGGCTGGTCAGTTAGGGATGGCTCCACCATTAATATTTGGACTGACAACTGGCCAGGTTTAGGTCCTCTCCCCCAAGTTATTCAAGGCCCTCTTTACCGAAACGAAGATTCCCTCAAAATTCGAGACGTTTGGGATGCTAACCGTAATTGGAACCTTGGTACCTTATCCATAACCTTCCCCCCACCTATTATAGATTCTATCATTGCTATCCCCAAATCCTCCCATCCCCAACATCCTGATGCTCCCTTTTGGCTTTCTTCCTCCAATGGCCTCTTCACCTCAAACTCTGCTTACCTCCTTACCCTTGACCCTCCTCTTCCCACCTCCCATCCTTGCAAAAAATGGCTCTGGAAATTACCCACCCTCCCCCATATCACAACCTTCCTTTGGCTAGCTTGCCATGATAGCCTCCCCACAAAAACTCTTCTTCTCCAAAGAAAGATCCTCACCAATTCCTCCTGCCTCCTCTGTAGGAACTCACTCGAATCCATCCTCCACATCTTGCGTAACTGCCCAATAATCAGCCCCACATGGTCCTCTCTCGGCACTCTTCACTCACTCCGTGACTTCCATTCCCCCTCGGCTTTTGACTGGATAAGGAAAATGTCTGATGTCAACGACACGACTTCCAAATATCCTTACATCCCTTGGAAATTTGTTTTCCCTTTCGCTGCCTGGACCATTTGGTCAGCTCGGAATAAATTTGTCGTGGAAAACATCCCCTTCTCCCCCAATGAGATCCTTGACAAAACTCTCTCTCTCTCTCCACTGAACTCTACTACTCCTTGCCAGCCACCAAACCTTCACCCCCGCCCCCCCCCCCCCCCCCCCCCCCCCCCACAAGTTACTACAAACTTAACACTGACGGATCTGTCCTTTATAGTAACCTTGGGAAAGCAAGTGCTGGGGGACTCATTAGAGACAGTTCAGGCACATGGATTAGGGGCTTCACTAGAAAAATTGGAATTACCCACTCTATGGCAGCTGAACTTTGGGGTCTTCATGATGGTCTTACCTTAGTAAAACAACTCAACATTAAAAAACTCTATGTTGAAACCAATACCAAAGCCATGGTCACTCTTATCTATAATCCAACATCTATCTCTTCTCACCCTTGCAGCTCTCTGATTTATGATTGCAGGCACCTCCTCCAACTTTTTGAGGAAGCACACATTCACCACATCTTCTGCAAAGGAAATCATTGTGCAGATCTTTTGGCCAAGGAAGGAGCTTCTAGTAATGTTAATTTTGTTTTGTACTCTAGCCCTCCTCCCTTTCTTTTGTACCAGCTTTATGCTGATTCTTGGGGTGTTTCCTATCCTAAACTTTGTTCCTCTTAGTTTGTTTTAACGCATTTTCCTTTTCACCAAAAAAATAAAAATAAAATAAACAAGGAATAAAGAAAAATATACTAAAAAGGTCTTACCCAATGAATAAAACTCTCACTTTTGTAGGGTCTAACGAAGGTGATTAATTGGTATGCAGCCTTAAGCCCAATTTTTTTGGAGAGGCTAATTCCCAAAATAAAGCAGAATATACTACCATAGGAAAAGTGGGGAGATAAGTTGTAACATTTCTTACCCAAAAGAACTCAAACTGAAGTCAAGTGGCTACAACTAAACATGGGAGTGGCTCTTTGGCAAATGACATCCAAATGCTAATGTGTAATTTTCAATGTTTTTCATGCCTCCCCCATTCCTAAATATCGATCTTCAGCTGCATCATTGTTGCAACACTGTGTAGTTAAATTTCAGCATTAAACACATCCCTCGTCTTCAGTAGGAGTTGCCCTTGTGTAAGGGAACAATGCAAATTCTTGTTTTACAGTGCATAACTTGTTTGAATTGATTATATCATATTGTTAAATGGCGAAACCAAAGAGCTAAGAGCCTTATGGTTCAATGACACTACTTGGTTGAACTTGAGCTCAAATCCTACCTCGTAAACTTATCAGCAAAAGAAGAGAGGGGACGGGGATTTGTCTCAAAGACTCAAACCAAACATTTCATAAACAAATTTTAAGGCCCCCAAAAAATTTCTTATGGGGGTCCTTTGAACCATTCACAAGAAAATAACTTGTTAACTGATCTAGTCTAATATATATACATAGACGCCAATTACAAATTCCATCTTGATGAAAGAAAATTCATAGAATCTTCATACTAATTGACATTTTAGTTACATAATAAAAATCTTGGCCCTTGTTAATCATACAGCATGAAAGCAATTTTGAGTTTTTTTATATAAACCAAAAGCACAGAAGACAAAAAAAAAAAAAAAAAAAAGGCAAGCACAGTTTCTTGTGTATTGTCTCTTTTCTTATATTTAGAACAAAATGTACATAAAATTAAATCATCAAGTGCGAATTAAACAGAAGATGACAAACAAATAAAACGTGAAATACACAGCAATCAAAAAGAGCACAAGACAAAGAAACAACTGTGTAAAAAGAACCAAAAACAAGAAACCAAATTGCTATAAAGATGAAAAAAAATTTGATGGGACTGAGTTAGATTACCTTATTGGAGGAGCTCAAAAGAGAAGCATGGATATGGCCATAGAGATCCTCTTCTAAGACTTGTGCATCAGCTTCACGCTTTCAACTTTCAACTTCCAACTTTCAACGACTACAACAACTAATGGACGAGGATCAAAGCGTCTTAGATTGTTTTATTGACAACTATAACCATGTCGAATTGTCACAATTCCCATTCCGAGGCTTTGAACTGTTTTTAATATGGGCGTTTAAGTCATTCAACTTATGGCGGCTATTCCTGAGCTAAATGCCAGTTTGGTAAAACAGAACATTTGGTCGAATATGCGTTGGGTAGGTACTATGGGCCGAGCCATTAATGTGCTACTTATATTCTGAGTTTTTCTTTGTGACCCACTAAGCAATGAGCTAATCAAGTTGTATTTGTCTACTTGAAAGAATATGGGCAAGCTGATTTAGGACCAAAAAGAAAAGGCCTGGACCTGAGACTGAGTTATGATATAGTACTAAGTTAAGAGACATTTGGATTGGGTCTTGTGGGACACATAAGGAAGCTAATAAAGAAGGAGTGGGCTTTTTTCTGTTTTGAGACTAGATGTGATTGTGATTTGGGAGTTGGGACCATTTATTGCTATCTGAGATTTTGAGACAATCCCATTTAATTGAAGGTGATACATTGAGTAGTGATGGTTGTTGGGCCCAATTTAGGATACAGAGGTTGGTTTGTCATTTTCTTGGGTCCCCTAAGGTAGTTTACTAAATGTGTCTCACTTATGGTTTGGTTTGTGACGATTTAATCATCATTAGAACCGGAAAAACTTCTATACCAGTTACCTTAATTGTACTTAGATTTAAAAATTAGAATTATATTGTCTTCCACTTCCAATTTCAATTGTAAACCTCCCAATTGATGATGTTTAGTACTGGATACAAAGCAAATCTTAACAATGACACTAACCAATCACTTCCTTTGCGTAAGGGATTGGTAGAGTCCAAGATATGACTCCACAATATTATATGGCTCACTCACTTGGTCCAAATTGTTATAGGCTAGCCAATAAGTGACAAATAGGGGGGCCAACAGAGCAACCCCCTAATAAAAGGTACTAAAAAAGAATTCCATAGCCGCATTGCGGACCCAAACATCACAAATAAATATTATTGCATACCAAACTGAAAACAGATAAATTGGATAAAAAGACTCTCGTTGTCAACAACAAAAAATCAAAAAGAAAGAGGAAAAGAAAATGATGGGCCAACCATTACCCTCAAAAAGTAAGAGAGTGGCATAAAATATTCCAAAGTTGTGATTGCCATCATGATTTTCTTAGTAGTTTTATAAGATGAAACAAAATTCTTTTATACAAGATCTATGATTCTATATGAGTGTATCGTTTCGTTGCACATTATTTTAAGTAGGGTTTGGGCCAAACATGTATCCACTTTGTCTAAGCAAGACAAACAATTCCGGAGTCATAACTCATAACATCTTAGCAATTATGAAGAAAAAGGGTTATTTGTCACTTAGAAAATGTGGCATTATTGTTCCTTAAATATATATATATATATATATATATATATATATATATATATATATATATTGGCACTACGTTTGGGCATTTCGACCTAGGACCGATGGTTAGCTGTGGCAGCTAACACTCATGACTCAACCAATCATTTTGTACTCTTGCCTTTACTTTTGCTGCATACCCACTTCCTCTGACCTCATAAACCCATAAACTTAGTGCAAGAATGAAGAGCACCGAGTGAGAGTGAATGCATGATTACCTAATATCGTCATGATAGCGACCTAACGTTTTCACAGAAGCAGGAATGAAAATTTTACTTTCATTAAACTTATTCAATAAGTACAACACCTTTAATATTAATTCTCGCAAGAATTTCAATAGATATTGAATAAGATTATTGGCCATGCTATCTTCTAATGATACAAAGTACATAATTTGTTGAAGAATGTCCGGATCCCATTTTTCAAGAACCCTTCTCAGGAATTGAAACAATTTTCTCATGGATGTTGATATTTCTCCCCTACATATTTGAATCTTTGAATTCATAACTATTTGAAGGTATCTATTTTCTTTTTTCTTTTTTCTTTTTTCTTTTTTCTCTTGCCTGCACAAGCATTTGACTCATCTCGCATTAACTAGATTACAGGAGGCACTTCATATTAGAAAATTTTACACTCAGGATGTCATAAATTTCATAAGGCCTTAAAGAACAATTATACCAACCCTTTGGGATTAATTATTTGAAACATTATTATAAAAAATACAATCTTTCTATATATATAACCTTTTAATGCCATGATAGAGGGTCATGATTCTTCACTACTCATAGTCGATCATTTCAATAGATTATAAAATAAAAATTGTAATAAATTTTGTGCTCCTAACTTTTTTTTACATAACATAATACTAGCCTTATTTGCACCCGCTATGGGTGTCTTTAGAGGTTTTTAATTTCCTCCAATATTTCACATAGAAAATTATATAGGAAATTGATTGATATTTTTATTTTTGATACTTCAATAAGTGAGAGGGACTTGAACCTTGGATGGTGCTCATTGGGCTACAAGAGGTATTTTTTATGTTTGATCACTTGAAAGGGTATCCAAAGTAGGTTGTTTTGTACGAGTGATGAAATTCATAATAAATATATGTGTACATGTAACATGAAACTATATACTTGTGTGATTTATTAAAAAAAAACTTGAGTGTGTGAAAGGGAACTTCTCTCTCTTTATGTAAATGAATTATTAATTGCTAGTATGTAACTCTGCGCATATGCACTGGTACAATTAAAAACAATCACAATCACACGTTTTAAGTTATACAATTTTTTTTAAAGAAAATGTTAAAATTATACATGGAATTAGCTTACACCATTTTTAAACCATAGATTTTCTAAAATATGTAATGGCTTCTCATATTATATATATATATATATATATATATATATATATATATATATATATATATATGATTTATAATTTAATTGGATTTAGACTCTTTGGTTTTTACACCCAATAATTCATTTGCCACAAAAATTAAAAAATTAGATGGACACATGGAGCAAAATTGAACTCCAATTGAAATTTAATTTAGAATCTAATTGGATTTAGATTCTTCGATTTTTACACTCAATAATTCACTTGGCAAATAAATAAATAGGATACACGGCGCATAATTAGACTCTAATTGAAATTCTAATTTGACTTTTTCTGAGTTTTGCCTATATATATATATATATATATATATATATATATATATATATAGACTAACCTCATCTAAGGGTCACCAAATAGCTTATGGCTCAAGGCCCGAACCAAAAGCCCAATGGCCCATTAGGTTAATGGGCAGCCAGACCCGTTGTTATTGAGGCCCATAGGTAACCCACTAGCCTAGTAAGCCAGGTTGTAGGCTAGTTTTAATGCCTATAGGCACCCGGTGGGCTAGCCCAGCAGCACAACCTGTTGGCCCAACCAGTCGCCCAGCTCAATAAATCAGAATTCATAACAAAAATATATAGAATAAGTATGAAGGATTGATCTTGAGATGTTATAAGGGAATTTCTTAAGAGAACTCTCTAAACCATTAAGATACTTAAAGTGATTATGTTAATTTAGTTTACTAAATATATATTTTCCTAGTAGTTTAGCAACTTTGAATTAACCATATGACAATTTTAAATAGGTTTCCATCAACAAAACAAAAAATTAAATAGATTTGACCAAATTTTTTTTTAATTAAGTATTAAATTCTTTGATTTTTTCCATTAAAAAAATAGATTGATTATACTCTTAGAAAAAAATGATTCTTTCTTTATAAAAATGATAAAATGAGATGCTAACACAAGTGTATGAGTAGCCCATTAGGCTCAACCTGATAGCCCAGCTTGCTAAAGACAAAATGGCATTGCCCATTGGTTGGAGTTTTCTCTTTCAGCTCAGCCCAACTTGGCCCTTTATTTAGTTAATAGCCCACTATGTGTAGCCCATTGTGCCCATGGGCCAAGCAAAAATGGGCTGACTTGGCTCGACCTAACCTATTGACAACCCTTAGCCTTATCGCACCAGTTATGCGCATGTTCAAAAGTTTTTAATTTCCTCCAATAATTCACATGAAAACTTATATAGAGCATTGATTGATATTTTTATTTATACTTCAATAGTTGAGAATAGAGGGACATGAACTTTGGATGGTGCTCATTGAGCTACAAAGCGCATTATATTTACTTTGATCACGTGAAAAGAGTATTTAAAGTAGGTTGTTTTTAATGAGTGATGGAATTCATAATAAATGTGTGTGTGGATGCAACATAAAAGTGAGTTATTAAAAATAAATAAATAAACTTAAGTGTGTGAAAGGGAACTTCTCTCCACTCACATACAAAATAATAGTTTTGGTGTTCATTTTTGTGTGCTAGCTTCATCATTCTCTTAACTATATTAGCGGTTAGCAAATGCATAACATCATTAGACAACACCCAAACTTCAAATCGGGATGAGTATAAAATTTTCACATTAAACCAAAAAAAAAAAAAAAAAAAAAAAACCTTTAATCACGTGCTACATGCTTGCAATTAGGCTAGTATTGATAATACAAATAGAATGAAGCAATTATGGAGTAACAATACAAAGATATTTCTCTTAGCATATTGTTGCTAAGATAGTTTTAGAATTTAGATACCTAATCAATAATTAGAGTAAATTTAATTTTTTAAGCCAATTTAAATTAAGTTTAGATTAGATAATTTATGAACTATAGATAAAGTCATGTGCGCCCACATAAATTTACTCGCATGATTTTATTTTACGGTAAATAGAGTGACAATAAATCAATAACGGCATCGCTGTCACCGTGTTTATTTGCCCTTCATATTTGTTGTTCTAGTGATAAAACTCGGTCACCAATTAAAGAGATTGTTTACAAAGTTACAATCAAATCGACGAGGACAAATTAAAGAACTACACAAGAATTTCTTTAAAAACTATTTGGTGTGCGCTCAGAGAATTAATAAGCATAGTATTTAGTTTGCGAGGCTTTGCAACCATTGAATGAAAGGAAGTAATGTACATTACTATATCCTTCTTGCTTATCCAGACATCATATTTGGTTGGTATTTTGTTTTCATATCCAAACATTAATATTAACTTACCATCTATGATATTAACTTACCATCTATGATTTGTTGTGAAAATGTTGTGGATTACTTCTATGAGATTTTATTGAAAATGAAAAAATCTTATTCTCTTAATGAATGATACACATATGTGCCCTTTATATACAAACAAAGCATCAGTAACTAACTTAGCAGATTAACAAACCCTCTTAACAGTAAAATAGATTCTGACGTGCAATACTAAAAGCTATATACAATAGAACTAAACTACCTACAGTTTATGCTAAACACAATGAATTAGACAGAACTACAAGTTGTTGACTCGTTTTGTTCTAATTCTAACTTCTGCTCTGACACCAACTGTTGCTCTAAATCACTATGCTGCTGCTGCTTTAATCTTTGACACTCCACCTCAAGATGGGCACCACTGGAATGAATATTCAAGATTCCCATCTTGGCAATTAAGGCTGTAAATTGATTTAGGTTCAAGGCTTTTGTCAACAAATCTACCAATTGAGAATGACTCCTAATATTCATCAACCTTATAACTCCATCTTGCACTTTATCTCTTACAATATGACAATCTATTTTAATATGTTTTGTGTGCTCATGGAACACAAGGTTAGACCTTATGTGGATTGCCGCCTTACTGTCACTGAATAACAAAGTAGCTTTGTCATGTTTTACATTCAGATCCTTCAACAAGTATAAAATCCAGGTTACTTCACACACAGCCACAGCCATTGATCTATACTCAGCCTCTACAGTAGATCTAGAGACTGTATTTTGTTTCTTAGACTTACAAAAGACCAATGAGTCACCTAGGAAAACACATAAACCTGTAATGGACCTTCTAGAATCTGGGCAAGCTGCCCAATCTACATCCACAAAAGCTTTTATGTGCAGTGAAGTATTTGATGGAAACAATAACCCTTAACTTGCTATGCCTTTGATGTACTGAATGACTCTATATGCTGCCTTCAAATGAGGCTTTATAGGCTTAGTCATAAACTGACTCAACCTGTGCATAGAGTAGGTAATGTCTAGACTAGTGATTGTTAAGAACAACAGCCTACCTATATGCCTTCTATACATTCCAGCATCATGTAATAAGTCACCATCATCTATGCTCAATTTTAAACTGGCTTCCATTGGAGTTTTAGCTAGACCATGTACAGGGCCGGCCCAACAAAATTTGGGGCCTAAGGCAAAAATTTTATATGGGGCCTTTTTATATGTAAACATTAATTAAATAAAATTATATAATACTAATTAAATTAAGACTAATTTGATGTAAATATAGAATTTGATGAATAATGCTAGCTAAACTAAGGTTAATTTCAAATAGAAGATTGAATATTATAGTTGAATAAAAAGGAACTTACTTTAACTTGGATATATAACTATGTATAGTTAAGTACAGTTGTAATTTAAATTTAAATTTTATATATTCTTTTTAAGAGAAAGAGATAGATAGATATTATTTGGTGTGTGGCTTAGTAGGAGATTAGTCATCATTGGTGATTTATCACATTTGCAGCATTTTATTTGAAACATCTTAGGGTTTCAATTGGGTCAAATTTTTATTGGTCTCCTATTTTAAAAGCCTTGTTAGAAATGAAAAAGAAAAATACTACAAATACTACAAAATGTTCACAATAAATGTGATTATGACTGTAACTGATGAATTTCAACTACTTAATTTATTTGTGTTTGAATTACCTTTTTATGTGATTGGTGATATGTCAGTTAAATTTATAATAAAATTTGTGGTATTTTTAGCATCACTTTTTTTAAAAAAAGTACCAATTATTTAAAAAATGTTAAAAAAAAGTATCAATTATTTAAAAAATTATATATTTTTATAAAATTTTGGGCCTTTTACTAAGGGAGATGGGGCCTTTTTTTAGTAGGGAAATTTTTTATTTGTTGTGGGGCCTTAGGCCTAGGCCCAAGTTGCCTAGGCCTTGAGCCGGCACTGACCATGTATGATTCTATTCCAGTGCATCAATTTCTGCTGCCATAGCAACTTCCCAATTAGGATCACCAACAACTTGATGATAAAACTAAGATTCCTTAAGGGCTGAAATAATATTGCAGAAGTGAGAATAACTAGGTGACAAATGATGAGAAGAAACAAAATTAGAAATGGGATACCTAGTAGAGACTGTACTACACTGATAGGATTGGAGATATGGAGGAGGTTTAAACACTCCAATAGACCTTTTAAGAGAAGGAACAGAAGCAGTAGGTAAGGTTGAAGGAAGAGGATCAAGATATAAAATAGGATCATCAACAATGTCATTAGGTAAGTATATAGACAAATCTTCTGGAAGATTAGAAAAATGATCCTTAAGAATTTGAGATTCTAGACTAACAACATGAGAATGAACCCTAGAATGTTGAATATGATCATCAATAGGTAAAGGTGGAGCATCATGAGTTCAAATCTGAGATAAAAGATTAAAGGGAGAAGGTAAAGATGAAGATGGAATAGACTGAAAATGAAAAATTGACTTATGAAAAGTAACATCCCGCAAAACAAAAATCCTTTTAGAATGTAAATCAAGCAATTTGTAACCTTAAATAGCAAAGGGATAGCCTAAGAAAACACATTTGATGGCTCTAGGATCAAATTTAGACCTGTTATGAGCCAATGTAGTTGCAAAACATAGACAATCAAACACCCTAAGAGAATGATAATCAGGGATTTTTCCATAAAGCAACTCAAACGGGGTTTTGTGATGAAGAAGAGGGGATGGAAGCCTATTAATGAGATGCACTGCAGTGAGAATACAGTCACCCCAATACGCAATAGAAACATTAGACTGAATTCTCAAGGCCCTTGCAACACACAAAATGTGTTGATGCTTCCTCTCCACAACAGAATTTTGTTGTGGAGTGGCAACACAACTATGTTGGTGTCTAATACCATGAGTCTTGAGGAAATTAGTCAGTTGAAACTCAAGACCATTATCAGTTCTGAAAACCTTAATAGAATTGTTGAACTGGGTTTTGATCATGAAATAAAACGATTGTAAAAGAGACCTAGTATCAGACTTGGACTTTATGAGATAAACCCAAGTTGACCTAGTACAATCATCAACAATAGTAAGAAAGTATTTGTGGCCATCAACAGTAGGGACTGAATATGGATCTCAAATATCACAATGCATAATATCAAAAGGAAATTCTGAAATGTGATTAAGAAAGGGAAAAGGCAGTCTTTTGTGCTTTGCAACTGGACAAATCTCATAATCTTTATTAAAAGTACAAACAATATTAGAAAATACATTCTTCAAGGAAGAAAGCTTAGCATCAAAGGGATGTCCTAATCTGAGATGCCATAAAGAAGAAGGTACAACAACACTATTGATTACATGAGATTGTGACTTATTAAGAACAAACTTGAAAACAAATTTAAAGAGAGATTGAAAGGATGAACCAGAGTTGATTGGAGAGGTACAAGCATCTGAAAGGCTTTGCTGCAGCAAATACAACCCATCATGAACTTCACCTATATCAATCGTCCTCCAACAAATAAGGTCCTGTATGAAACAAAGATTTGCTAAGAAAATAAGGCAACAGGAATAAGATTGTGTAAGTTGACTGACTGACAAAAAGTTAAAAGAGAAAGAAGGGACACAAAGAACATTATGAAGAATTAAAGTGGCTGAAAGGGAAATAGAACCTATATGAGTTACCACAGCTGTTTCACCATTGGGAAGTTCAACATCACTACTAATGGCAGTAAAGGTAGTGAACAAATGAACATAACACACAATATGATCAGTTGCCCCAGTGTCAATAACCCAAGTATCTCCATTAAAGGCTGTCCTATTTACTACTTGGGCAGAAAAGACAGAATGCCTCAAAGTAATGCCTTCAAAAAGAGTCATATTGAGAACATTGTTAGACTTGGAAACACTTGCTTGGTGTGCTGCCTGAGAGTCTGAATGAGACTTGATCACATTACCAGCCATATGGACCTCCTTATTTTCCATATTAAGTTGAGCAGCTTGCATCTAATTGCCCAACATAGCTAAGAATTGCTGACATTGTTCCTTAGTAAAAGGAAATTGGCTAGTATCAATGACTGATTGACATTGTTCCTTAGGCTTGAATCCATGTAGTTTGAAGCACTTCTCCACAAGTATGACCAAGTTTCCCACAATGAGTACAAACAGGCCTATCCTTGCTCTTGGAATTCTTACCCGTAGAGAGAATATAAGTAGAATTGGAACCTTTCACAGCAAGAGCAGTGGACTCAATGTGGTTATTAGAACTTCTCACATGCCTCTGCCTTTCTTCTTGAATCAACAAAGAATAGACTTTATTAATGGATGGAAGTGGTTCCATTAACAAAATCTGTCATTTGATTTGAGAAGAGGAATCGTTGAGTCCCATTAAGAATTGCTTCACTAAATCTTGAAAGTGAACATTCTCAATTCTTTATGAAAGATTGCAAGTAAATTTTTCACAAGAACAGGTTAGGGCAGGCCTGAAATTCTTAAGTTGATCCCAATACACCTTCAATTGAGTGAAATAAGTAGTAATTGAAGAATCACCTTGATTGATTGATGCAATATCCTTTTGCAACTCAAAAACCCTAGGTTTATTGCCTTGGGAATGTGTATCTTTGAGATCATTCGAAATTTCTAATGTCGTGTCTCTATAAGTAATGCTTACTCTAATCTGAGGTGAAACAACTTTCATCAACCATGAATCAACCATGTTATCACAACGAATCCAAGCATCAACTACTGCTGGTGTTTTGATCAATGGAGAAGATAAAGTGATCGTGCCATCAACAAAATCAAACTTATTCTTTGCAATTAAAGCCGTCTTCATAGATCGAACCCAAGTATGGTAATTTTCACCAATCAAGACCTTTGATACGAGCATAGCTCCAGGACTTTCAACATGATAAAGATACAAAGGATTAGAGATATCCTCTACCAATGCTGGATCTCGCTTTGATAGGCCAAAAACATATTGACCCCTTGTGATTAACTTAATTGATTAATTAGCCAAGTTATTAATTAATCAAATTAACATGCAAACACGTGGCAACACAAACAAATCATCAATAAACTAATTATGCAGCGGAAAATAAATAACATGGTGATTTGTTTACGAATGAGGAAAACCTAACGGCAAAAACTCCACCGGGTGATTTTCAGGTCACCACTCCTGAAACTTCACTATTATCACAACAAGCGGTTACAAGTAAAGGAATCCCAGTACCTTATACCAACCTACAGTTAAACCTTTACCTCAATACCCAATTGGACTTGTTCTGTAGTAACAATTCTCCTTTTGATGCACGGCTCCCAAGTACGTAACTAACCAATTACGCGGATCCCAGTACGCGACTTTAATCACCAACTAGAGAAGATTGTTGGCTGCAAAGTTTTTCAGTTCATCTACGATGAAGATCAAGAAGATGCTTGGTTACAAAACCCAAAGGTGTACATACACAGCAACTTCTTCAAGAATGATGAACTGGGGCAAAACTTTGTCTCAGGTCACAATTTTCTTGAACAGACTTTGCTCAATGCTTGTGCAACTTATGAACTCTTTGACGGTCCTTAAAACAATCCTTTTATATGTCTAGGGTTAGGAGAAAAGAAAGCCCAAACACATAAACACGGATCCCAAGAAAATCATATTAGAATTCTGAAATTCTTAAACCTCGACAGATAGGAGGTGTTGAGCAGCTGTTGAGTAGGTGTCGAGCACATAAGACTGAACAGCTTACTTAAGCTCAATAGATGCAGCTGTCGAGCCAGCTGTCAAGTTTTAATGATTTTGCACTTCTCAGCTTGTTTCTTGGACAGACTTGATGACTTCAACACTTGATCTTGAAACACAGTTTCTTGAAATATTAAACACATCCTAGATCTACTTAATTACAAGTAAAGTGCGTTTTGTCAAAGAATTAGTCAATTACATCAAAGAATGACATATGTTCTTAACAAGTGAAACACATATGTCCTAACACGCTTAGTCGAAGTAGAAGAAGAATTTGATGCAAAAGCTATGGAAGCCATTGAAGCAACTCAAGCTTTCAAGAATGAAACCCTCGAATTTGGGAACTTTCTAGAACGAGACTCTAGAATTTGAGAGAATTTTGCTCTGATACCATATGAGATTTTATTGAAAATGAAAAAAAATCTTATTCTCTTAATGAATGATACACATTTGTGCTCTTTATATATAAACAGAGCATCAGTAACTAACTTAGCAGATTAACAAACCCTCTTAACAATAAAACAGATTCTCACTTGCTCTTTCACGTGCAATACTAAAAGCTATATACAATAGAACTAAACTACCTACAGTTTATGCTATACACAATGAATTAGACAGAACTACAAGTCGTTTACTCTTTTTGTTCTAATTCTAACTTCTGCTCTGAATCCAACTGCCGCTCTGAATCACTCTGCTGCTACTGCTGCTTTAATCTTTGACAACTTCTCTTATTTTTTGATCTCATTATTGTTTTCAATGCCTAAAAAATTTGAGAATAAAAACATAATAATAGAATATGAAAAAAAAAAAAGTTTAGTAGCATTTTCATTTAAAAAAAAAACTGAAAATTGTGGGAAAAGATTATGAGCATATCAGTGAGAAAAGTAGCTTTTTTTTTTTTTTTTCATATGCAAGAATCAAGTGTCAATTAGGGTACCCAATGTTTTACGTTCTCAAATTCAAAAAATAGATTAAAAAAAAATGAAAACAAAATATGAATTATTGGAGGAACCAACAGGAATATTCCAATTAGTATTGCAATTACTCCTCTGAATTACTAAAAACAACAGCATTAACAATATTAGTTTAACATAAAATTAGCACAAATTTTCTATTCAAAAACAAAGAAGGAACTTTAACGTAAACTTTATAGTTGCAATCCTAGACGACAGCAATTGCCACTTGATAGCTGAAGTTCAGGCACCCTCTCCAACTGTAGGGCCTTTGACTAACTTTTGAAACTTGAAAGATTACTAACCTTTGGAAAAGTTGGCGCAAATCTCTCAACTTTTGTACATCTCGGCGCAATGAAGCTTTATCTATATATTTATAATGATTTTTCTTAGTATCTCTTGCTTTTCACAACAGAATGAAATACATATTTTATATAATTACTATACATCTTTTTACATATTTTAGTGTATTTTCTCGGTACAACATCTTTCTCCAAGTAGGGCTATGGACTAAAGGCTAGGGTTAGGATATTTCTTGCGGTAAGAAAACTATACACGACCTATAAAATCCAAATTTGAGATTCCATCCCCATTTTTAAGCCTTCAAGTTCCAGACATGACAAGATTTTCATGGCTTTAAATAAGAATGGCCAGATCTGTTCAGCTCCCAAGTTCAGTTCAGATCGAGGAGGATCTTTCAACGCTTTGTGCTTTTACTAATTTTGGGTTTGTGCATGCACAAGACAATGTACCAACGCCAGAAAAAGAATCCCAAATGTGACTAGTGAATAGTGTTGACTATTGAGTAAGAAATATAGGGTATACTGTCAATAAATTTAGGGACACACCCAATTTTGCATTATGTTGAAGTAATCCATTGTAAATCATTGGTATTTTTTGCTTATTACTTTTTATATGGAATCCATCACTTTTTGTCTATTATTCACAATTGACAACTTCAAGCTATTTTAAAATTGAGTATGTTGGTATACAATTTTTTGTGTGTGTGTGTGTGTAGAATAGGAAATGCATTAATAGTAATTACAAAAGAACAACAAAAGGCTCAGGGCAATGCCTGAATAACAACAAACCATTTAAATATGAATAAAAAACAGCTAACAAGTCCACAAGTGGACAATCATATATACAACATAAAATCACTAGATTGATTGGCACCCATTCTAGCTAAACTCATTGGCACATTTATTAGCTTCACGAAAACAATGATTAATGTGAACTTAGGAGAGTTGGAAACCAAAAATTTGCAGTCACCTACAATAAATGAAACAACGATGTTAGAGTAATTAGGATAAGCTATCAAATCAACAATAACTTTAGCATTTAATTCTATCTCTATAACTGTCAAATGAAGATTTTGACACATGACAAATCCATTACAGCGCTCATAATTCAACTAAGAAACTAATAGTTATACTAATTTTTCAAGAAAAATTCACCAATCCAGGCAACGGAATCATGATCACAGATAGATAATGCCGCGGCCCCCAGCCAACCACCCCGGATTGTTGGTATAAAATTACAATTCCCACTTAATTCCTTTCATTTTTTTTTTTTTTTTTTGGAGAACCAACTGCTTTCAATTTAAGAGTTATGTTCATATTTATTAATAAGGCCAAAGAACACATGGACTAAGAGGTACGCACAGGTGGTTAGGCCCATTAAAAATTTTGAAGTTAGTTTGTCACTTTCCTAGGGGACCCTTTTTAAAGTACTTGTCAAAGATATAATAATGTCATTCATCACAATATCAGACGGTTGCAAGCAATTATCATATTCCAGCGAGAGGAAAGTTGCTCTAACTTCAAAGTTCTTATTATCGATCAGTCTTTATCCCTCATGTATGAAACTTTTCTTTTGTTCGTCGGGGTGAAAACAACTTAAGATCTAACGGCTGAGAGTTCACCAAAATCGAGTTGAACACTGATAAGAGGTCAAAGCTTTACAACTAAAGTGAGACACGTCCAAAATCGATTTGGGTCCCCCACCTCTGCATGTGTGCCACGTTACTTTTACACTGGAATTTCACCCAATTAGGTTCAGTTGCAGCAATAGCTGGTAACTAGTTCTTTTCTTTTCTTTTTTTCTTTTTTTTTTTAAATTTATAAATAATTAGTCCTTTTTTTCTTTTTCTTTTTTATTATCTGATAATAACTAGTCCTATTCTTCTGCGAACGTAATTACAGTGAACCCAGAGGCCTCTACTATAGTCTACAGTATACAGAAACAGAATACACCCAAACCTCGGCTTCAAAATTTAAGAGCTTGCATGCTTTCTTTGTCTCTTTTTTTTTTTCTTCTTTTTTTTTTTTTTTTTTTTTGAGAATCAAGAGCTTGAATGCTTTATGTCCTCTTTAAAATCTTTAATGCACGGTTTAGTCCAACCTTTTTTTTTAATACTTTTAGCTCCCCTTCCAGGAAATTTCCTCGACTCCCAGTGATGATGTGATCTCCTTGGTCTAGTTACAACTTATAACTATAGAACTATAGTGAAATCTAAAGCTTATGCAATTGAAACATGACAACAAAAGAATCAAAAAATACAATTAATATCAAATTATCAATCAACTAGCATTTTTTTTTTGTTGGTAAGGTCAGTCAATTAGCATTGTTCTGTTGATATATATTTTAATAAAATTTGAATATAAATATACGGTCAACGTTCCAAATTTGTATATAAAATTTGAATATGTATGTCATATGTACGTAGTTTTGTACATAAATACAATCCTAATAAATATTTATCAATAATTATCTTAGCTTTCAAATTTCATATTTAAACAAAAAATAAATAAAAGTTTTGAAAAAATTATTATGTTAAACGTTTTATTGACTAATATATATATATATATATATTATAACAAGCTCGGTTATTTGAGCTTATTATCATTGAGCAACTAGAGTTTCACTGGCTCAAACAATTGGACAGGATGAGAAAATCCAAAATCTACCGTACAAAGTGGTTTTTTTTTTTTTTTTAATAAAGGGCAAAGTGTTTGTTTGAGCTTACAATAACTACTTATGTAGTATTTTCTTAGGACTCAACTATTGTTTTATTGAGCTTATTTTCATTTTCTTAATTTACATATAAAAAATAAATAGTATCTAGAGAAAAGTAAAGTTGTTTTCTTTTTCTTTTCTTTTCTTTTTTTTAAATAAAAACCTCCACAACATAAAATAAGATGGAGGCTCTTTATTTATTTGGTGTAGCTTATTTTTTATCCTATAAGAAAATGTAAAATTGTTTGAAGTCTCGTCTTTTTCAAGGTATGTTGCCCAACTTATTTCCCCATCAGAATGTGGGAAACAAATGGAATAAAATTGGTCTCTAAGAGATATTCCTTTTGAAGTTCAATAAAAGAAATGGAATGGTCGTAAGAGAATGCTAATTCCATTCTCTACCAATTTGTTTTCTTCTAATTTTTTTTTTCCATAAAAAACAAGAGAAGTGCTTGTTTAGTTACAACTTGTTTAGGAAGGATAAGAGGTAGAAATGAATGGAATGATAAAAAAATTTATATATAAAAAAACCTTTTTAGGTATATCCATTCTTCATTCCCTTATTTAAAAAGTTTAAGTAAAATAGAATTAAAAGTTATTCTCATGTAGGACATATTGAGTATATGAGAGAATGGAATAGATATGAGCAAAATAGAATTAAAAGCCATTCTTCCAAGTTCTCTTGAAATCCTAATTTTTCATTTTAGCCAACATTTAAAGGGATTGTAGGGATTGGAACATAATTTAATGAAATTTTGACCAAAATTCCCTACAATTCCCTTTTATGTTTTACAAACAGGTAATGTTAATAGATGTCCTTGGGATAATTATTAATAAATCATAATAGGAAAGTTTTAACACCACTTTCATAGAAAATATAAAAAGTTGTAAACAATATTTATTATTTTATCATTTTTCTAATAAAATATTTCTAAAAATCATTCCTAAACCAATGCCCTTGGGGCATTGGTTAACATTTCCCTTTACAAATTTCATGTGATTCACCTCTCTTAATATTGTCTTGCTTTATCCATTTCACATATACTCTTTCTCACATCTAGGTATCTCTTACTCTAATAACAACAAAAGCAACAATAACGTGCCCAAATTTTATATCATATTTTAGGTTAGATCCCAAGTTTTTAATTTTGATAATTAAAGTCTCAAATTTATGATATTGTTTAATTCTAAGTCCTTTGTCTTTGTTATTCTTGGCAATAACATACTATAAAAGCATGAAGCTTGTGGGAGGGGGAAGCTCGAAGAAATAGGATCGTCAAATGGATTCAACTCGAGGAGTAATTGGGTCCAACTATTCATCAAATCAGGACTAGTACAATCAGGATAGCCCAGTCAGTGAAATCGAGGAAGGTGGTTCGCCCGAGGAGTAGATACTCCTCGAGAGACTAGAGACAAACCTTCAAGGCCATAAGGTTAAAGGTTAAGGGAGGAAGTAGTGGCGTTGAAGCAAGGGAAGGAGGAAGCTTCCAGATAAAGCACCCATCATCTCCTCATTTAATGCACTATACTAACTCAGCCTACCGTATTAATGGCATAATGATTCCTGAACAGTGCTCCCACAACGTGTAGCCTACTCTACCACTACCAGCAAAGCAGCGATGGGACAAGTATCTAAGGAGGGATCAACGACCATCCAAGTGGAAGGTTAGGATGCAATCCAAACAGCTATATATAGGAAGATCCTCATGGAAGGGGGATAAAAAAAACTAGGAGAGAGAGAGAGATTGAGAACTGTGAAACTGAGAAATGTGTATCCTAAGAGCTGTTACTCCTCGACCAGCCCGAGGAAGGACTTGAGTAAGAATCTCTATTTCCTTGTAATATTATTCTCTACTAAAATTGTTGTCATAGCCAATTTTTCTTTCTTTAAATTACCAAACAAAGCTACCAAGGCTTGAAGGGTTCACCTTGACAATCCACCTCTACAAATTAGTTTTACCGGGCCTCCATTCTAGCCCATTCTCATATAGATTGGGCCGGATTGTTTGTTTCACCCGTACAAAACCATTTATTAAACTCTTTGTTTTACTTAATTTTATTTATAAATTAGTTTGGCACCTACTATATAACAATGGTAGAGAGAAAACGTTTGGCTTACAGTAAAGTGAGAAACTAATTACCAAAAAATCACAATTGATTAGTTGAGTGAAACAAAAATTTTTTATAAACACTTTCCCTTTTTCTCTACTCCACTATTTCCTAGAATAACACACATAAATGAAAAATGGGGATGAATATGGTATTCAAATTGAAACGGTCTCATAACTTTAGGACTTTAATTAATTAACAAAATTAAAAACCTAGAATATAATCTGAAATATGATAGAACTTTTGCCCTTTTTATGTAATTTCCTTTAATAATATATTACTAATAACAACAATAACAACAACTAGGTGCATTCTATAAATAAGATATTAAGAGTAATATTGTTATAAAATGATTCATTTATGTTCCTTCTAAAACCTCAAACAAAGTCAACTATGTTTTTCATTTTTTTCTATTCATTTCTTTTTAAATATCCAAATAAGATAGATTAGTTTTGTGGGAGGGAAAATCCAACTACGAAAACGAATGGTCCCAAGCCCAAAAGGGCCCACTAAGGTAAGGATAAAAGATAAGGCCTAAACCAAACAGAGTAGGCCTAGACAAAACATACCCCGAGCCACATTCCTAAAGATTTGGACAAAAAGAACAAGTATGAGCCGCCACTCCCAATTTCGATAAGAACTGCCCAAGAACCATCCATTTCTCAAGAAATATTCGAGGAGTATACCATCCTCAGTAACATATTCAACACCCATCAAAATCCCGTGAATATCAGTAGGCGACCGTCTAGGTCAGGGAATAGTCGAACCCAAGGTCAGGAAGAAGAAGGCTTCTCAGGAAAGCAACCATCTCTTCCACACTAAATGTTTTTCACCTACCAACAATATTGCATTTATGGATGAATGAAACACCAGAATAGTGTTAAACAGCTTGCCTTCCACCCATCTTTACCTAAAAAAAATGGGGTAATGAGAGATGGAACAAGTATATTCACTTGATCCACATCGACCCTATAGGAGGACCATGAAAAGGGACCTCCACAAGTATAAATAGGAATAGATCCCCCCTGCACATGGGATCCAAAAAAGAGAGGAGAAAAAGCAAAAGAGCCAGAGGGAGAGAAGTGTTAATCTTAAACTTAGGAGATATAAAGTTAGACTTGAGTTTTTTGTGCATCGGACTGAGCAATTTGAACCTTGATCTAAGAAACAAGTTTCTATCCCTTTCTAATCAATTTAGTTGCTTCATCCCTCTATCTTTTTTTTTTTTTTTTTTTTATGTCAATGCTCATGTTGCTATTCATTGTTGCTTATATTGTCGATTTCCTTTACCCGCACCATTTTTCACCATCTCTCTCTCTCTCTCTCTCTCTCTTCACCATTCAAATGCCAATAAAAAAAATATTGTAACTTGTTGAATCCGTCTTTGAAATTCTCTTTGATTGTGAAATTAATCTACATGCATGGTTAGTTTTGATTTTTGATTTATTGATGTTTGTGTTTTCTACTAGTGTGACATGATATATGTGTTGATTTAATTTGCTTAAGGCTTATAGTGTTAGTTAATATAATTGAAAATTTAATCAAACTAATCTATTAGTTAGATCACACCACCATTATTTTCACTTACAGTATTAGCATTGGGGGTGTAAAAACCCCCCAGTTTCTTTTTTACCCACTAAAGTCTTAAAAACCTCCCACATTTGGGTATGTAAACTTATATATATATATATTTTCCATCCTAGCTACAGTAAGTAGGTTTGTAGTGCAGTGGTGGTGGGCTAGTGCTGGTGATGGTGTCAGTAGATTTGTGGTGGTTCTTGTACGGAAAAAATGAGAGAGAAATAATAAATAAATATAAATAAATGATAAATAAAGAATAAAAAAAGAATATTTAACTAAAGTGGTTAAAGAATAAAAATTGGAATGTAAGGTGTATTGTAAAATGAGTTGGTATAATATATAAAATAACTTTCTAGATGATAAAATAAAGATTGGGTTAGAAACCGAATACTAGTGCTCTTATTTGACTCATGGTCCCCCTCTCTTGGTTACACCAACTGAATTAAATCAATTTAAATTCTAATTTCATTTTATTTCATTCTATTTTATTTATTTGTGATTTACTTAATTGTATTACACTAATACTTTAAAAATAAATTCTCACACATTTTGGAAAAAAATTTAACAAATAAAATGAGAAAAAAAAAATTGAAAGTAAAACGGTAAATAAGCGATATGGCGTAGAGTAAAGAGTGAATATACTGATATACACTGTGTCTTCTTCCCTCTCTTATTACTCTGACTATCTCTGCCTCTATATCTGACGCCACGACCGGTCTCACATGACCGCGCTGCAACCAGTTCTCTAAAATCGACAAAAATAAAGCAATAACCAAAGCCCCTATACCCTACTCTACCCTTCTCTCTCTCTCTATCTTTCGCTCTCTCTGCTAAAAAGCTTACCCTCTGTTTACATTGTCACCCTAATTTCAGTACTACCAGTACTGCAAACCCACCTCCTTTTTCTCACCTTCACTTTTACTGTTCCTCTCTCTCAATCCCTTTCAAAAAGCAGCCTCTGATAATATTTCATTTCCCATTTCTGTATACTGGCTCTCCCAACCATGGAAGCTTTCAGCTTACTCAAGTACTGGCGAGGGAGTGGTGGTGGTGTTAACGTCACCGGCGTTGGAGACTCCGGTGTCAATGCACGCACCGCCGGAACCACCACGATCGTCACCGCCGTTTCTCAAACTGACGACGAGAACGAAGACAACGACGATGACGGACCCTTCTTCGACTTGGAGTTCACTGTTCCTGACGAAGAAGAGGAGGAAAACCAAGGCAAAGAGAACGAGAACGAGAACGAGAACGAAAGCGAAGTAGAAGTGCTAGAAGAAGAAGATGAAGATGATGAAGAAGAAGACGACGAGTTTGACGATGGTGGTGGGGATGAGAGAGAGTTTAAATTCACGCTCTCATCTGGGTCTGGTTCTGGGTCCAGCAATGTTGACCGCGCGGACCCAAACTTGTCTCTTTCTCCTTCTGATGATCTTTTCTTCAAGGGTAGACTCGTGCCCATTGAGCCATCTTCGCTCGTCTTCAACCCCTCTGAATCCGAACCCAACTCAAAACCTCAATTCCCTGTCAAGCTTTTGAAATCAGCGACCAAGTTCCGTGTCTTCATGTTGGGTCTCAAAAAATCCAAACTCCCAAACCCAACTTCACCCAAACAAGACAAAAAAGAACCCGAACAACAACCACAACAACAAAAACAAGAGCCAAAGCAGAGTACTAAGAATAAGTCTTTTACTGTGAAATTTAAGGTGGAGGAAGTTCCCATAATGTCTTTGTTTACTAGAGACAGTTCGAAAAGCGCTTCTGTTAACAAAACACAGAAACAGAACACGGAAGAGTTGGGTTCTTCTTCTTCTACAGTTTCCGAGGAGAAAAAGTTTTCAAAAGAGGTAATGCAAAAGTACTTAAAGAAGGTTAAGCCTCTTTACGTTCGGGTTTCTCGAAGGTACGGTGAGAAGCTGAGATTTTCTGGGCAGTTAAGCCTAGGTGGCGCCGCTGCCGGAGCTAAGCCAATTTTGCAGAAAACGGCGGCTCCGGCAGCTGAGAAGAGCCAAGCGGCTGAGCCGGAGGGTTCTGAGAGTTCAGCTAACAATAATAACAACAATGTGAAGACTCATCAGAAGCTGGGGAATATTCCAACTGGGCTAAGAGTTGTGTGTAAGCATTTGGGAAAGAGCCGATCGGCTTCTTCGGCTGTGGCGGCGGCGCCGGTTGGAACTGCTGCGGCTTCAAAGAGAAGAGATGATTCGCTGTTGCAGCAGCAAGATGGAATCCAAAGTGCCATTCTGCATTGCAAGCGTTCTTTCAATGCCTCTAGAGGTAATTTTATCAAATCCCCTCATGAAAATTTTTAATTATTTTACAATATTCGGAGTCCAATTTTTTTTTTTAATTAAAATTTTTTAGTCTTTTTTGTTTAATAGATTCGGAGTCTTCTCTGCTGTCACGATCTGTGAGCGACCCATTGCATGAGAAATCATCAGAATTGGCAAGAAAGTCTTCGAAGGAAGGGAAAGATGGTCGTATTTGAATCAAGGGTTATGATGATTTTGATCTTTGAAATCATTAGGAAGGACTAGGAAATTAGTGTTATAAAATTATATAATCACTTATATCAGTGATGTGTTCGCTTTGTATTTTGTAAATGTTTTAAGATGGAAAAAAACAAAACAAAAAAAAAAATAGGGGCAGGAAAAAAAGACTTGTCTCACTCTCATGTTTAGTGAAGATGACCGGTGAGTATATGTGTAAAGCTCATCTTTCCTTGAAAGTGAAAGTAGAATCAAATCTTTGTATTTATTTATATATATAACTTTGTAATCAGTAGAACAAGTTGGACCATTTCCGTGAGAACACTAGTAATCACTTCAGTGTGAATGGGTTTTGTTTATTGTTATTTGTGGGTTAAATGCTTAATAGTTAATCCATTACATTTTTTTTTTTTATGGGAAATAGTTAATCCATTACTTGACCATGGCCTTTAGACACCACTAATCACCTAAATGTGAATAGGGTTCAGAATTTTTATCATTATGATTATGAATATAATAATGTGGGTTAATCCCTTAATGCATGATGGAGTGGATGATTTATTTTGATGTTGTTGTTGAGGTTGATGTATTAATCATGGGTATGCGGGTCTAAGGGATAAATCACATAATAAATGGTGTCTTTAGTGGTCAGAGAAGTGGTAAAAGTAGGGACCTAAACAGTGAAAAAGAAAAATCTTTTTTGTTAAAGGAAGAGAGAGAGAGAGAGAGAGAGAGAGAGAGAGCAGAGTAAAAGAGTGGTCAGATCAGAGTGGAGCGGAATCTCTATCAATTTCTCTGTCTCTCTCACGGCAAAAATAACTCACTTTCTCTCACTACTTGAATACACACAATCTCTTTTCTCTATACCTCTCTCATATTCATTGGGAATCACGAAGTCATTGATGTCGATGTACCCAATTTCTGTGTAATGAAATAACGTCGGAGATTCAATCTGTCTCGTTGTGGCATGGCTTAGGCTTAGGACCCACAAAAGCGCTGCCTACTTTTGTTAGCTTGCCTTGGCATGCCATACAATTACTGAAATTAAATCCTTATTTTAATATTATTGTTCTTCTCTCTTTTTTGACTGTCGATTTTTAATAATATTTTTTTGATGTAGTGTCTGTTTACAGTGTGTAAAATGCTTTTGTCGTTTTGGGCAGTTATGGGATTCCCATTTCCCATTTGTTTTTAATAACTTTGTGCCATTTCATTTTCAGCACTCCCAGCGCTCAAAGCCCAGCCCATTCTCTTTTTCTAACCTTCGAGCTGAACGTTGCAGATTTCTCTCTCGCTCTCTCTCTCTTCTTTTATTTATTTATATTTTTTACAGCACAACACCCCCTCTATAATTTGTTAATCAACTTTCCTAGTTTGATTTACTTTATGTCAACGTAATTCATTTTGAAATTAAAGCCTTTTTTTTCTTTTGCTGAATGAAATTAAAGCCTTTTATTCTAATTAAGAAAACATAATTCATTTTGAAATTAAGGATGGTAAGGTGTTACGAGATGGTTTTTATTTTTAATTTTAATTTTAATAAATTCGATAGGTAGAATAGAATATATAGGGTTAAGGGGATTAGAGTTGCTGGTGTTTACAAGATGTATTAATTGAGCTACAAGTTAAAAATGATGTTCCTTAGGATAAAATGATTAGAGCGACTGATTCAAAGTGCAACAAAGCATAGTGGAAGAGATTAGGATATTAATTGAGGGTGGTATATATACATCGTAAATTTATTATTATTAGGGTAAATTGTAAATTACACTTCTAAAGTTTAGAGGTATTTGGATTTTACACTATAAAGTTTCAAATTTTGGAATTTACCTCATGAAGTTTAGGAGTGTTTAGATTTTACACCTTGACGTTTCAGAATTTGGATTTTACCCCTTAAAGTTTGGGGTGTTTGGATTTTACACTCAAAATTCTGAAACTTTAGGGTGTAAAATTCAAACACTCTAAAACTTTAGGGGTGTAAAATCTAAACACTTCTAAAATTTAGGTGGTAAAATTCAAATTCTAAAATGTTAGGGTGTAAAATCTAAACACCTCCAAACTTCAAGGGGTAAAATCTAAATTATGAAATTTTAGGGTGTAAAATCTAAACACTCTTAAACTTTAGGGTTGTAATTTACAATTTACCTTTATTGTTATTATATTTTAAATATGAAAATATTAGTGGTGACCTTATGGATGTAGACACGGTGTGAAACTACATAAATTCTTTACTCCTTGTTTTCCCTCCATTTTCTCTTTATTTTTTACTGAATTGCGCTGAAGGACAATCTTTTTTGGTTTTTATCAGCGGGTGAGTTTGGCCGAATAGTAACTCCTTATGGGGGGCACAGTTTGAGGCAGAAGGGAGGGGGAGATATTTATTTAGCATCATTTTTAACTGGTTGAAAAAAAAAAAAAAAAAAAAAAAAAAAAAAAACGTTTTTGAGACAATATTTGCATGGAAGGACAACCTAGTTTTTTACACTGTTTGGTTTGGGTTTTGCCGATTAAGCTCAGAAGTTGTAAGAAATAGTCGTTTTTCTAGAAAGGCCATTGGAGACGTTACATCCGACATTGTAACAGTAAAGTCAGTAAAGGCTAACTGCAAATGGGGCGCGCACTAATTAAGCTCGTTGAAAATTTTAACCAAAGAGAGTTAGGAAAAGAAACATAATCCAAGAAAGGTTTGGACGTTTGGCAAGCCATTAATTTCTCATTTTCTTGGAACCACTCGATTTCAATTAGTGAAATTAGGTAAAAACGCATACGAGATGAACAAATTACAAAAGTCAAGCACACTGATTTCTCTCGTTGACACACCATATTTAGTGGATTAAAGTCCACCATTGATTTTTTTTTTTTTTTTTTTTTTTTGGTGTTTACCAATGAGTCATGCTAATGAGTGCTTTCAGAGCATTGATTAACAATCTATTTTAGGAAAGTTTTGATATCAGAAAATGAAAAAAAAAAAAAACTGTTAAAACATTAATTGCTTTTTTTTTTTTTGTTTTTTTTGTTTTCATAAAAACTTCTTTAAATAGATTATTAATCAATGCCTTAAGGACATTCGTTAGCATTTCTCTTTATGAATTGGGAAAATGAGCTCATAATGATTAGTATAAAAAACTAGTGATTCCTCCATGATCGAAATAATTCAATTTTCTTGCATTAACAATTTGTGTAATACTTAATTAAAAAAAAAAACAATTTGTGTGTAATTAATATATAATGGAAATGTTAACGAATGCGGCATTTAATAGTGATCTATTTTAAGAAAGTTTCTATGGATAAAAAAAAAATTTAATGTTTTGATAACTTTTTCTATTTCTCATTAAAGTTATGTTAAAATTTTCTTAAAATAGTTTGTTAACAATTGCCCTAAGGACACCCATTAATGTGACGTATATATAAAATTGATAGAATTTTAATTAGTGACCTAGCTTAAACTCTCCAATCTCTATAGCATTTAGACCTCAAGTTCTAATTTATAATTTGACTGTAGAGAAGAGAAGGTATGATCCATCCCACGGCCTTTAAGGATATTAATTTCTTGTGGACCACCATGTTTCTTTGTGGCAGTCTCGTAATCACGGACATAAGGACATCTTTCACAAACTGTTCTCCATTTTTTCCGGCATGTGAAACGGTTGTTTAGAACTATATATTATATATACAGCTCTATGCATGCATGTGCAACTACCGCGTGTCAATTAGTTTAATTTCTGCGTGTGATGTACTAGTTCAGTGGTTTTGGTTGACGTTTCAATAAATGTGTTGTGTCTACGATGACAGTTCTATCATGGTCTCGGTGGTACACGTGTGGTATTACTGTGTTACACATTTCTCTTATGTGGTGTAGGATCAATGAGTTCGCAGCAATTAATAATATAATTGATGATTATTGTGCCTCCATCACACATAAGATTGAACTCTATGTATGAGATTCACTGATGAAGCCCGCTTTTGCAGGAGAGTAGGCTGTTAGCTAGGTGCACTTACATATAATTAAGAATTAAAAATGAAAACCGACTATAGTAAAAAATTAATAATGTAATTGATGATACTTTTTCGTTGAACAGTTTTTTTTTTCTTGGTTCATTATTTAGTTTCACATTGCAAATTCCATCATGTGATTAAACAAGGGTAAATTTCCTTCTTCTGTTTGATCATATATATACTCAACCTGTTAATGATTCCAATTAGCAGAAGGCACTATCACACTCGTGACTAATCGGAAACATCAACAGAAAAGGTTTGTCCTTATGTTTTCCGAAATACTATAAAATTGTTATAATGAGGACAGGGACATCGTGAGTAATAATTTTTCTTTTCCACATTACCTGTTCATCTTCCCTTTGGTGAATGTCTCAAGAAAGGTATTTACTTGCTAAAATGAGTGCACATTAATTTTAAAATTAGACTTAAAAGCTGTCTTTTTAAAATGTAAAAAAGAAAAAAAAAAAGATCAATTTTAGAAAAGTTGCGTGTGTGTGCTTTTTTTAATTTTTTTACTTAATACAAGAGATAAACAATAAGTGATATTCCCATAAAAATAAGTTAGGTTTATCATTTATGGATAGTCAAATAATATTGGATGGAGAGGGTGATACTGATATTAAAGAATCATACGATACACAATTAGTTTACCCATAAGGTGTTTCTCAAAAAAAAAAGTTTACCCATAAGGTCACATTAAAAAAAAAATATTAGTGATAGTTTATAAAAAAAAAGTATAAATAACAAACTTATGTGAAATTAATATTGCATTAAATTAAATTAAGACATCACCAAAACAACAAGGAAATGTCAATAAATCAAAAATACAAATTCTTTGTATCTTTTTTTTTTTTTTACATATATAAAAATTAGTTAATTTATATAAAAAGTAAAGAAATAAATATCAAGTTTTGATTAGTGAAGTATAAAGTAGACCACACAAATTGGCATAAAGAATTTGTATTTACCAAAGAGTTACTTTTGCAGCTTAATCGTCCTTGGGGACGAGCATTCACAAATCACAATTGCTTTGGTGAAATTTTTAGCTGGATGAGTAGAAACTAGCGGCTGAATTTCCTGTATTTAGAACCTGAAACCGCTTTAATGAGTGTCATTGTCGGACCCAAAAATAGCATTTTATATACTACTTCAAAGCCATGCATTAAGCAATAAGCATTAACCAAAGTACCTAAATTGAATTCATGAACGAAGACTATCTTTGCCCTTTAAAAGTTCCAAGGGATCTTGTTAGGGAGCATGTTTGAGACAATCATGGCTATTGTGACTACCTTGAGAGACAAATATCCCATCAAAAGACTGCATGCTGGGGGTAAAAACCGGCATAATTTATTTACCATGGGATAGACGGTCAAATCTCCGTGAAAAATTAAGACATAATTGGTCATGGTAAAAAAAAACAAAAAACATAAAAAAAAAAAGGGTAAGATTTTGGGATTTGAAGATGAGAAATTATACATGCAAGGAATAAATGTTTAAAAATCGGATTATATGACAATTTGGTCTTCAAGAATTAGATTACGTATGTATATCTAAACAATATCGGAATCAGGATTTTAATTTAGAATGGACAAAATTAAGAGACAAACTTGGAAGCAAAATTTAATTAAAAAATATTAGTATATATTAATAATATATATTGTGGGGTGTCCAAGGACCGAGGAGAATAAGGAGTGGAATGTCCTGCACCCATTCATTTGTAAAGCGCATCTAAGTTGAGGAGTTTGTCTACCCGAGAAGAAGATGGGGAAGGTGCCTAGAATCTGATGAGCGTCTGAGTGGGAGAAATAGCATTCTAGGAAAGGATCAGCATGGTGGGAGGAAGCTTCCTTAAAGGGTATATCTTCCACCTCCGCATTGAATGCTCTGCAACAACCTTATTAGCTGCATTAATAAAGAATTGACTTTGAACAGTGTCTTCACCGCTAGCAACCCTTTCTACCACCTTTAGCAGAACCTTGATGAGACAAGTATCCAGGAAAGAGCTCTGGGGTGTACAAGTGGAGGGCCAGGATGCTAAGAAGGAGGATATATAAAAGGAAAGAAGCTCTACAGGAGAGGGGATCGAAAAAAGAAATAAAGAGAGAGATAGAGAAGTGAATAGTGTATTGCCTGACAAAGCTAACGTAAAATATATATAAGAACTTTTCCTTGGAAGTGATCGAGGAGCACTTTTTTTCATCAATTGCTTCATTCATTCTTCCTTGACTATGAACCACATCATTAGCTCTAAGCTTAACTAACCATTCTATTGCAATTGCCTTCCCATCTCTACACTAAAATAATTCTATTGTCTGGACTTGGGTTGAAGTGCAAGGCACTACTAATCTAAGTAAGCTTGGGTTTCCAAACCCAGTACTTACATATATATATATATATATATATAAATAATATGATGTAATCGCTATATAAAATGTAATATAGATGTGTGCTAGAAAAAGTAATATAAATGTAAATTATAATTTACTTTTCATACCCAATTTACTCAGTGGTCGTCAACAATTTTTCATATTTTGAAGCCATTTCATGACTTTAAAAAAATAAATATTCAATAGTCTTAAATAATTCTTTCTCTATGTATTTAACTAAGCAAACATCATCGATTGATCTCCCAATGTTTGAAACCGTGAAAGAGTCAAGAGATTGACGAAAAAGATTAACGGAATGATGGAGGCATTTGGGATTTAAGATCTCATGAGAAAATAAGACATAATTTTAAGATATAATTTTAAAATATGGACATGTTACTTGGAGTTGGGTTGCTATGAGAAATTTTAAACTAAGTTTGGTATATGATTTTGATTTGAACTTAAAAACTACAGTGATATGCGAAAATTGAATTTTAATTGTTATAAGAGATAAAGTAATTATTGTGTCTCTCATTAAAAAAAAAAGTGTCTATGTCAAATTTCATATTATGTCTTTGTTTATATATATATATATAAGGGCCAAAACAGGCTAGGTCCAACTAGAATAGTGGGGTTAAGTTTAGAAGGCCCAAAACAATTAATTTGTTAGAGTATGGGCTTCCGAGGCCAACTTTAGTGTGCTAGTATGATTTCAAGTTTAGGTGTATGGTAAAAGTTAGACAATTCAAAGAAGAAGAACTAATTTTTAGATTAACCCTTTCTTAGGCCTGGCCGAAGAGCAGTTGTTCAAAAATTGTTCAAGTCTCAAATATAAGATTGTGCTACACAATTTATATGTTCTCTTTCAATCTTTTGTCGCCCTATTTGGAGGGGTTTCCTTTCTTTATATAGTCAATTGAATTGCATCCTAACCCTCCACTTGTATAGCCAAGGGGCTTCCTTTGGATGCTTATCCCATCAGGGCTTTGCTGGAGGTGGTAGAGTGTGCTGTGAGGTTATTATTCAGGGGTCATTTCTTCATTAATGTGGCTGTGGACGCAAGACGAAGGGGGGGGGGGGGGGGTCGAAGGAGTCGCCACCTAGTTTTGAAATGGTCTAGGAACCATATATATAGCATCCTCTCGAGGAAGGACATTTTGATCTTATTACCAAAAATATGGGTTCAGAGTTAAGGTACGGTTTTGGGAAGGTGTTAGGCACCCAAAACCGCCCAATCCTAAGGTTGGCTTTTCATCATTGTGTCTTATGTCTTAACCCTATTAAAGGCACACTCAACATTTGCATCCAACTTTCTCACACACACACACACACACAAACACACACACACACACACACACACACACACACACACTAACATACATCTAACAATCAATCATGGCATCAAACATCCCTAACCATACTTCTATCATGCTCACAAACAAAGCCTACCATACATCTAACGTGGCATCATCTAGCATTCATCACATCAGAAACCCTAATCATACATCTAAGCATGCTTCACCACAGATCACATTACATCATAGCATACCCTAACATACATCTCATCATATCATTCTAGCATTCATCTAGCATGGTATCATATCATATTCAAGCCAGCAACATGTAACATTAAACCAAGGCAGAAACACAAACATAAGAAAAGATCCAAGCAAACATGTGATTAAGCATAACTCATCCAAACAAGCATATTCATCTCTATCATCAAAGCAAGATCAAACCACAAATGAATGAACATTACAAATGAATGACTTACCTTTACTTACCTTGCAGCAACTCAGCACTTATGGCATTATGCATGAGCATGTGAATGCATGTTCATAGCATTGAAACCATAAAACCCTAATTCTAACATTTGAGACAAACCAAGAAATTAAACATGTGAAACATAGACTTTGAAAGCATAAAAACATGGAAAAAAAGCTAAACAAAACAAACATGTGAAAGCAGAAGCAAAACAAATAAAATAAAATTCGGGTTTCTAGGCAAGTTCATGCACACGCATGAACAAACCTGTGTGCGCATAATCAAGCTTGTGTGCGCAGGCAAGATTATGCATACACAAGTTCTTGCCCAGAAAACCCTAGAAACCCCAAAAACAAGGCAGAACCTAAAATCGGAAATTCTAACAACCTAACATGCACTTAAAACATACAACACATAAACCTAAGCTAGATAAACATGTTAAAGCATTTCATAACAAGAAAACAAGATAAACAACAAGATTAAAGTGATAAAAATAAAAGAAAAGAAAAAGAAAGGTTTGAAACTAATACCTTAAAGAAAAGCTCTTCAAGCTTGATTTTTTACCGTTCTTCTCAGTCAAATCTATTCACAAACCAATAAGAAAGTGATTAATAATCTTAAACTCAAAGATCAAGGCCAGCAAATGCCCTAATCAAAAGAAAATTGACTTGAGGATGTTTTATGAAAATCTCCCTCTTTGATTTACTATTTCTAGTGAATCTTAGTGTTTTTCTATGGGATTTCTGTGTCTTTTGAAAATATACCGTGTAAGGCTACTTATAGTGTGAAAATAGGGGTTTGGAATGACTCTAAGACGATATGGGATTCGTTCCAAACCTCAAAATTAATGTAGATAACTTTCCTTGTATAGTTTTTGGAATTTGCTATACGTGCGCAAGATCGGGCCTGCGTATGCATGTAGAAAGTTGCGTGCGCAGGCTGATTCTTGCATGCGCATAGCGAGAGTTTCCTTGGTCTTATTTTTCTAAAAATACATTTATTTGCTCATTAAAAGTTATATTTTTCATTTTAACATTTCTCAAGTCAATTTAACATTTGATTGGGCCCTAAACCAACCTTGGGTCTTAGAATTCAGCATCATTGGGGAAAGGGGGCTCAAGTCGTAAGGGGTACAAAATATGGTGTTTATTGTGGCTAGCTGAGTTGGTGTAGTTCATTGAATGTGGAGGTATTGTATACTTTACTTGGATATTTCCCTTCTTCTTTACTTGCACGTCTCTGTTGTCTTCCTCGGTATCTTGTCCTTTGGCGTAAGTGGCCTGCTTAACGCTTCCTGAGGTAAGCTTGTTCATCGGGTTCCTCGGGGAGTTGACCCCTTCGTCCTTCCTCCTCGGATTCTCATATGTGTGTCAGATTAGGATTAGGCCCACAAGTTCTATTCCGTACTTGAATATTACCCCTTCCATAATATATATACACACACACACATAAATGTTAGAATCTTGTTTTTATTATGTTGGTAAACCAAGAACAAAATATGTATAGTCCATGTATTAGGCAATGCTTAAAAGTGGCTGTTTCAAGGTTCAAATCTAGCAGATTGCAGAAAAAGGAAGTATGGTTTTGCCTTACTCGACCGATTGAGAATTAGGCTTGACCGATCGAAAATCGTAGGTCTAGTTTTTCTATAGAATTTTTAAACAGACCAAGCTTGTGAAAACGTTTAGGGTTACATCTAAACTTTTCTACATATAAAAGGGAAACCTTAAGTACGTTTTTCTGACCTTTGAAAAGACTTGTGTGTTACTCTTTATGAGATCTAAGAGGTTTTGTACCTTCTAACTACACAAGAATCTATTGGAGCAAGAACTACAATCAAGCTATAGACACTCGATTCTGCACTCATGATTTAATCAAGGAAGATGACTGGAGTGACTATCCATGTACCAAAAAAAAAAGTCATTCTTGCATCACATGCATCATTTTGCCTTTGCATTACATGCATGAATTCATTCATTGCATATTATAAAAATGACCTTGAGATTCTAACGGTCGCAATGGTGTTTCCGGTTTTCGAATCGGACCATCGGATCGAAAGATATCGCATGATTAAGTTTGCACGGACCATATGCATTGTGTTTAGATAGAATCGACCACACATAATTAGTTTAAATTAATTCTGATTGGTCAAACAATTAAAATTAATTAGATAATTTTGTGATTGGTTGATAATTAGTGTTTAAAATAGGGATGCATGCATAGGAATAAAAGGGATGATTGGATAACAACAAAATTGAGGATAATTTGAACATTATCAAGATTTATTTTAAGGGATTTATTTTAAGGGATTTATCCACAAGATAATTTTTCAAGATAATTGTTCTTAAAAAAGCCTAAATTATCCAGAAAAGAGACAAAAAATCATAAACGGTGGTTGAAAACACGTCTAGGTATAAGGACTGGTCAAAAAACCTTAGAAGGAGAGACCAAATGGCACTTGAACACGAAAGTGCGTTCGGCCTCCAAGAGCCAATTCGGCACTCTAAAAGGGTCGAATTTCCCTTGGTTGGGCTTTGGCCCAACGGCCTTCGAATGACAATAATGCACATCCTTTTTGATCTTTTCACAAAAGGATGCGGTTGGATTCAAACCCTAATCGTCCGTACCTATTTTTTAGAGTCTTCTGGCTTCTATAAAGAGAGACTAAACCTCATAATTCAAGACCTTTTTTTCCACGCTTTGAGAGGCATATGTTTTTGACTCTCAAACCACACATATTTTCTGATCCTCTCCCTGAGTGTTGCTGCAAAATTAGGGTTTTTAGGTTTCAAAGAGAATTGAACAAATTTCTTTTAACCCTAAAACATCCTCTTAAGAACAAAGTGTGCTCATGCAAGAGGTTGTTTCCTTCACCCTTCTCTTGTGTTGTGATGATGAATATTATAACTCTTTCTTTTTCAAATATCTATGAATTGTTAATTTTCCTTTTGTTTAAAGCATGATTGTTTCTATATGATTGTTATAATCTTTTTCTTGACTGTCAATAAATTTGCATGTGAACAATTATTTTTCTTAAAACAAAACAAGATTTGCATCTTTATAAGATATAGATCTGAATTTTTCTTAAAACAAAACAGATCTGCATCTTTATAAGATGTAGATCTAAATTTTTTCTCAATACAAAAATTGATTTAGTTGTTTGTTTGTTTAGACTTAAGTGATCAAATATGTACTTTTGTTTTACATGGTCTTGCATGATATAGTTGTTTGTTTGTTTATTTATGTTTGATGGGATGTTGTAATTTGGTGTATGATATTTTGTTGTTTGTTTTGGTGGTTAAAATCTTTCCCTAATTGTCATAGTGTGTGCCATCCAAACAACAATGTATGCACCCTTTTCAACAATTTTGTGGTAGTAGTAACCATGGATCACTGGTCTTCATTAGATTTGGGTACCCAGTGGCAAACTCACCAACTCATAGCCTAAAGTCACTGGATCATTTTTAGTTGACTATGATGGACAAACCATGCCACTTGGACCAACGCAATGTTCATTACATTACAAGTTGGGAGGTGTGACGTCCTAGCTATGGGAAACAATGAAACAACAAACTCACCCTACAACATAATGACTTAGTACCTATCCTTAGGTCGGTCCCGGTTAAAATTGCATTGCATGTTGTGTGTGTTTGTTTTGATTGACTGATGGATGTGGATGGGGTCTTAGCTTTGATTAACCCGACCAAGCCTTTCATTAGGGGAGAATCTGGTCAAGATCTGAAGGAAGGCTACAAAGAGAACTAAAGTCCGACACTCAAGCCAATAGCTCCAGCTCCAAGCCTGTCACTCCCATCACAATACTGAAGCCTTTAAGCATAGAAGAGACCCCACTTCTGCAACATCACAACCCCATCTTCAACCTCCAAGACAGTTCAAGTCACAAGAAGTCTGAAACTCTTAGTAACATGGCAGAAAAGGGAGAACACCCAAACACAGAGGAACCCATAAACACCCAAGAGCTACTCAACATTATGGTAGCTAGTCAGATTTAGTTGAGGGAAGATATGAACCGTATGATGCAATAGTTTCAGAATTTGAAGAACAATCAAGAAGGGGATAATACTGATCATGATCCACCAGCCCTAGAGAGTGAGAAGAAGATCAACGAAAGGACGAATAAAATGGAGGAGATGATTAGAAGAGCCTCCAAGATGGAGGAACTTATGGATTACGATTCTCTTTCCCTATTCCTCAATGCAAGGTTGCCACTCAAGTTCATGATGCCAAATCTAGACAAGTTTGATGGGATCGGCTGCCCAAAGTCTCGTTTGAAGATGTATATGAGAGCTATGCAGCCCTTAGGTGCGACCGAGAAAGTACTTGCTTAGATGTTCCAAAACACATTGACCGTAGCTGCTCTTAGATGGTTCCTTAACCTAGATGATGCAAGAGCAAGAAGCTGGGAGGACATCTGTCGAGAGTTTCATAAGTAATACAAGTACAATATGGAAATGGACATCACAAGAAGAGACCTTGAGACTACAAAGCAAGAGCCAAAAGAATCCTTCTTTACTTTCATCACCAAATGGAGAGCCAAGGCTACACAGATGATGAGTATGCCGAGTGAAGAAGAATAATTAGCCATGGTTGTAAAGAACTTATTTACCATAAATATTTGTTTACATAGTATTTCCCCAATTTTAAAGCTTTAATTGCTGCCGGAACTCAAATTGAAGATGCTATAAACAATGATACTATAAAGATTGATGACTTTCCAAGATTTAGGAAGAATCTAGGATCTAATTCTAAGACTGCAGAGGTTTCCAATATTCATAAAAATGATCCTTATCAATTGATTGCACCCATTGCACTTGTGCAAATGCTCCAAGGGCCTAGACCCAAGAGAGAATTTCATGAGTTGTACATGCTCATGAGCCAAGTGTTTGATAAGCTAAAGGAAAAAGGGTTATTGAAACCCTCGGACACAAGACCAATTCCAAACCCCTCGCCCTCAAGATTTGATATGCATAAAAGATGTGACTACCACCAAGTACCTGGTCATAACACTGACCCTTGTTTCGTCCTTCGTCATGCAATTCAAGACCTAATAGACAATAAAGTGATTTTGTTGCCTACAAGGCCTAGCATCACTAACAATCCCTTGCCCAATCACAATTTTGGGAAAGGACCAAGGGTTAATTGCTTGACGACCGAAGAAGATAATAAGGAAGACCTGTCTGACTTGATCTATGACCTACCCGAGTGTTTCACAATGACGTGGGAAGAATTAATGGATAGAACCTCTGCTACCATCACAGGATATGACATATGGAATGAAGTACCAGAATAGGAAAACAACCAAACATCCACAAATGGGGGGAGACACTTCAAACCCTAAGAGAATAGCTAAACATCCACAAATGGCGGGAGACACTTCAAACCCTGAGAGAATAGCCAAACATCCACAAACGGGGGGAGACACTTAAAACCCCAAGAAAACAACCAAACATCCACAAATTGGGGGAGACAGTTCAAACCCTGAGACACTGATCCCCATGATTCAACCAAAATTGCCCACATCACAAGTGGGGTAGACACTTCAAACCCCCACATTTAGAGATCAATAACCCGATTGAAACTCTAAATTGATCCACTCAACAAACACCTGCCGAAGAAGATGAAGTCCTCAAGCAACTGTAGAAGACACAAGCCAACATATCCTTATGGGGTTTACTCATGGCCTCATACAAACACCGACAAAACCAAGTAGACTTGCTCAACCAAGTCTAAGTCCTAATAACCACAACCTCTGAAGATCTGAATGCTATGATTGGGTCCATAAATAGGGAACTCACTATTTTCTATTTCGACAAGGATCTGACCTAGAAGGGGAAACACCACAATGATCTGTTGCATATCACTGTGGATTCCATGGGGAAAAGGATACCAATGGTTTTAATAGATGATGGAAGTGCCTTGAATGTTTGTCCTTTGAAGACTACTAGCTGCCTTGGCTTGAGCATTGAAAACTTTGTGACTACCGATCAACATGTGAGGGCATACGACAACAGTAGAAGAGAAGTCTTGGGAACCATAACATTAGAGCTTACCATCGGACCGATGGTCAAGAAGGTGGATTTTCAGGTCCTTAATATAGCCTCATGCTTCAATATGCTTCTTAGGCGACCATGGATCAATGACACAGAAGCCGTACCTTCTTTTCTATATCAAAAGGATCGGTTTCCACATAAAGGTGTTATTGTGACCATTTATGGAGATACTTTGGCTGTGCCTAAACCTGTTTATGGTATTGATTCTGAGAATGAGCCATTGACTTTGGATGGCTCTGAGATCGAAAAGCCCGACTTTGAAAAGAGAGAAGAAGAAATTGAAAAGATCCCAATGGACTTTGCTCCTTATGGTAACAAGAATGTGGTAGCAATGATGAGAAGGATGAATTACCTTTCTAGGATGAATTTAGGGAGAGCTGTGAAGAAACCAATCGTTCAAGACTTGGCAATTCCTATTGCCACACCACCTTTTGGGCTAGCCTATAAGCCCACTGATGATGATTTGTTAGAGATGGAAGTAAGAAAGATGGCCTAAGCCAAAGCCAAAGCCAAAGCAAAAGGACTCCTTTGTCCTTTGGAACCTCTGAAGCCCTACACTCCTACGCTGAATGGGAAGTTTGTAAAAGCTGGAGAAAGTCAACGTTATTGGGGATTCCCAGGACCGAGATTCGATCCTTTAACAAAGACAATGGTGCCCGGTTTCCAGATACTACTCGATTGTCACAATAATGCCCCAAAATTGAAGAAGGAAGATACAACCTAGGTCCCTATTGATTGGGCTGATCACATGGATCCTGATGCCATGACTATGCTCCTTGGAGATCATATCTACAACATAGAAGAAGAAGAATATTGGGAGGCCTGCCAGCATACGTTGAAGAGCCCGCATGAACTAAGAGCTAATGATGAAGATTAGGAAGGAGGAGTAGCCTTTAGTGATGATAAAGATGGAAGTGAAGACAAGAGTAATAGTAGTAGTGACAATAGCAGTAGTGATGGTGGACATGGTGATGATGACAGTAGCACCAATAGTGATGACAACAACAACATAAGATGATAGTCCATACAGCGAAGATGATTAGGGGGAACCCCCTAGTGATAGAGAGGATGAAGATGCAGACCTATTCTATGAGGAATATGACAGTGATATTGAAGATGATACTGAAACTAACAGGTGGAGCGACACTAATAGTGATCAATACAGGCTGATAAATGTGTTAGAGGATGCAAGAGAGGAAAATGCACAAGCCAACCAGATGTATCATGAACAATATCCCTATAGGCATCTTTCAGATTGGAGTGATATCACCAATGTCAGCTCAAGGTCTGGCCCTAGGTAGGACAAGCATGGAAGAGAGGTTCCAGAATTGGGGTCGTATTATGAGTCAGAACCAAGTACACCTACCTTATATACTATAGAGGATGATGACATAGATGCTAGGTTGGTAGCTCTAGACCAAACACTGATGGTCCACAGTCTCAGAATCATGACATTTGAGAATGCTGAATGTAATGAGGAGAGAATGGAAGGAAGTGAGCCTTAGCATCTCCCTTAACCCACTAATTTGGGCAATAGAGGCAAGTATGAGCTATTTGATGAATGGATGGATGGCATAGAGAGCCTGGATGCTCTTGTGACCGACAAGTCCACAGATATGGAAGTTGAAGAAGAAGCTACAGATTATATGGATGTAGATCCCGTGGTACTGATGTTGAGGGAAGAAGAAGCTTACTGGGAGCCACCTGCCATTGTGGAAGCCAAGACCAAGTTGAAGAACTGGGCATGGGAGGGAGCCGCCCACCCCATGAAGGACTCTATAAGGAAGATCAAGACCGTCAAGTCAGTCACTTTTGCTAAGAACACTACAACAAAATGTATTTTTAGTGACGAAAATTAGTGAGGAAATATTTTTCATCGCTAAAAATACAGCTTTAGTGACGAAATTCATATTTTGTCACTAATAAAAAAAAAAAAATATAACATTTAGTGGCGAAAAATAAATTTCGCCACTATTGTGATCTGGAAAATGGGTGCCAGTGGAGGGAAACTTTGGCGTGAGTTTAATTAATCTATAGTGACGAAATATTTTGTCGCTAAAAGTTAAAATTTTTAGTGACTAAATATTTTGTCACTGTAGGTATTGCACTTATATGTTTTTAGTGACGAAATCACAATTCGTCACTAAAAGTATGATTTAGTGACGAAATATGAATTTCGTCTCTAAAAATCTTAACAAAGCCCGGTCTTTAGTGACGAAACTGGAATTCGTCACTAAAGACTTAAAAAGCTTAATTTCAATACCTAGCACACCAAAAAAAAAAAAAACCAAGAGCCACAAACACTTCAATACCCAAAGAGCCAACCAAACATTTCAATACACAAGCTCTCTGAGCCATTTTGGTCAAAAAAAAAAAAAAAAAAAAAAAAACAAAGAGCCAACCAAAAAAACCCAAACCACCGTTGCCGTTGAGCTTCCATCGTTGCCGATTAAGCTCAGCTGTCGTCGATGAAGCTTAAACCGCCATCGATGAAGCTCCGTTAAGAGCCAACCGTCACCAATTAAGCTCAACGACGACGCTTCAGCTCGCCGTTGCAAATAAACACTCCAAATCGCTGACGACTCCAACCGGTGACTCTTCGCATTCCTTCGAATTGGCGTCCGTTCGCCTTCCCGGCAACCGTTCTCCTTCCTTCGAATCGGCGACCTTTCGCCTTCCTTCGAACTAGCAACCATTTGACTTCCCGGCGACCCTTCGCATTCCTTCGAACCGGCGACCCTTCGACTTCCCGGCGACCCTTCGCATTCCTTCGAACCTGCGACTTTTCGCCTTCTCGGTGACCGTTCGCCTTCCTTCGAATAGGCGACTGTTCGCCTTCCTTCGAATCGCCTTCCTTCGCCTTCCCGGCGACCGTTCACCTTCCTTCACCTTCACGGCACTCTCTCCCTTCGCCAAGTCCAAGGTCCAATCTTACATCCTCTCCCACCACGAACACTTCGCCAACCTCTTCTCCCTTTGCAATGACGTCGTTTCCCAGTCCGATTCCATCTTAGCCAATGTCGCCGATCTATTGCGTTTTATCTCATCCGACCGTCCCGTCGATGTTGAGATTCGTGACCTCATCGACGAGGTCAATGCCGAGGTGAAGGAATCGAGGACACAAAGGGAATTGCTGGATTTGGTAAGGGCAATTGCGGAAATTAACGACAGGTTTGAGGGAGTTAGGGAGGAATTGAGGAATTGACGGTTTAGATTCGCCGCTGAGGATCTAACGCTATTGAAGAAAGCCTTGCATGTTGATGATGATGCTGACATGGCTGACCAGACTGAAAATCAGCCTCTGGTGTACGCACTGTTGAAGAAGGAATGATTCGATTGCTTTGAAGAGGTACCCTTTTTTTTTCCTTAGGCTCTGTTTGGTTGATGAGAAAATTTGGGAAAATGGTAAAAAAACTCAATTCATATGCATAGACTGATATAATAATTTTTAGTTTTTTTTTGTTATTAAATGTCGACTAAATGGTAAATAGTGCATTAGGTTATCTTATTTTTATTTGTATTGAATTTTAGTGAATGTGATTGATATGTATATTGGTGATTTTTATTGAGTTTGTGATTGTTTTTTAGTGGGTGTGTAGATTCAAGAGGTGCTAGTAAAATTCATGGAAAATGGGCTTACACCAACAATTTCTGGTGCTTACACCAACAATTTCTGGTATTAATTGGAAGGTTATGACATTTTGATTTTGGTTTTGAGTTCTAAGCTGCACTGCCATTGCCTTTGTAAGGATGACACAGGGAAAAAAAATGCAGGTTAACAACTTATTCTAACTAAAAGCTACTGCTCTTGTACAGGTTAAATTTTGTGACTTTGGAAGTGCGAAAGTCTTGGTATGTTTTTATTTTGCTATTCATGTCCTTTTTCCTGAAATTATTTTTGTCTTTGCTATAATTGGAATGCTTAATATCCTTATTTTTGTCTTTGTTCTATCAGCCTTTGTTTCATGGTGAAAGTGGAGTTGACCAGCTTGTGGAGATAATCAAGGTATATATAATATTTTGTTATGTAATGGAACTTGGATACCATAAAAAAAAAAAAGAAAGTAATTGAACTTGGATATTTATTTATTGTGGGATATGTTGTATGAAATTTGCTGGTGAACTAGCTAATGAGACAAAATGAAGTCTTTGGAGTACAATTATGCTTGGTTGCCAAGAAGAACATGAAATTAGAGTTGGGTTTCTAAATTATCATAGAAAAGAATTATAATTTGATTTTCTGGGATTTTCTCTTTGTTCATTATTTATTGTTTTCTCTACAGCCAAAACAGGACTTATAGACTTTTGTGTCTGTGTAATGTGTTTCTTTTTTGAAAACCTTGGTGGGTTTTTTGATAATTTTGTAAATTGTGAAACTATAGAATGTTTGTGCTTCAAGTTTTTAGGAGTCACCTAGTATAGTCCCTGTGTACTGGAATATTCCTTTCTTTTTTTTTTTTTTTTTTTTTTGCCCTTTTAATAAAATGCTTAGTTACTTCTTAAAAAGATAATGCCAGTGATTGATTTTGGGGTAATTGGTGATTTTCCTAAGTTGGCTAAGAAATTTGGTTTCTGATATTTGTTTTGTACCAGAGACTGTCCTATGCTCACATGTATTGATCCAGTCTGCCAGCAATAACATAAATGATATGCTGTTCTTATCCTTGATAAGTAGTTTAGTGTGTGGGAAGGTGAATGCCGCTGTTATATGTGCTCTGGATTGAACAAATTTTCAAATTGCTTCCTTTTGTTAATAAATGTGTTAGCAAATCAGATATGTGTTCTTTTGATTCTTGTTGAGTAGATTTATTTGCTTATCTTAAATTTAATTCTTTCACTAACTTCTTTTTTTTTTTCCTAGTTATGAGCACTTAAAACAATACATTTGATAAGCCCTCAACACCAGTGGATATTTGAATTTTTTTTTGTACATAATTCTTGATCCAATTCCTTTCAATCCTGACTTTTACCATTCGTTTTTTTTTTTCCAAGTACCACCCTGATGTCAATAAGCAACCTGGAGCAACGGAAAAGTTTAAAGAGACTAGTGCTGCATATGAGGTATGAATGAGAACAAAAAAGTTGACACTTATTTATTTTTGATTTCATCTTTACTAAAGCAATATATTTGTTTCATCTTTGAAGCTAGTGATGAACTTTGCAGTTCCAATCTAGGCAGTTTTGTCCATCCATAGGTAGCTTTAGTCAATAATAAATTTCTATGGACCATCCTTCATTATTATGCTTCTTGCAATTTCTACTGGAACATGTAAGATGTAAAGACGAACTAGGTGCACCCATTAGTGTTTATATCTGATACGTGGAATGAAATCTTTGGTTAGGCTTTGGTGAGTTATCAAAAGACATATAGTGTTTGACCTTGTAAGCTTTATGATGGTTTTGAGAAGTCTTATGTTGAGATCAGATCCGGTTTCTAGAATTTTGTGTGCTTTTCCTGTGAGCATGAAGTATTTCCTCTTATTTAATAAGATCTTATTACTTACAAAAATAAAACAAGAGATCAAATTTGTTGTCTTGCATTCATTGTACAAAAATACTGTTATGATCCTTTAAAATACTCATATATTTACCCAAATTGTGCAGGAAGTATTTCCTCTCAGTCGAATTACTTGTTAAGTTTCATTGGAGGTTTTTTCTTTTAATTAATTCTTTGATTGTTGGATATTGGACATTGGGTATTGGTTGAGATCTCGAGCAGCATTGTTTGTAAGTGAGGTTTACTTAATGATTTGTTTGTATATGAGGAGGATATGCATGTTAATCAAATATAATTAACGTCTAAAAGAGCACTTGGTTTGTTTTTTGGACACTAGAAATTGATTAAAGTTGGGAAAAGACTTCCAGGGAGTGTGATTCAATCGTACAATCATTTCACAACATGAAAAGTGTGTGTTCCCCATTGTTACTAGATATTTATGTATATAGGTGTGGGATATGGAATCTCTCTTTTACGTAATGGTGGGAAGAATATATTAATAAGTGGACCATATATTTTCCTCTTTAATGGCCAACAAGCCAAAGAGTTTACAGAGTTTTGAAGTACAGGGATTTTATTACAGGTTAAAGAATGTTAAATGTTCAATTATAAATTGCAATATAGTTTTTCAAAAGAAAAAAAAAGTACTTTTATTGATATTTATGTATAATTTAACTCTATAATTTTTTTAAATAACTCTCTAGTTCTTCTTGTTGGGTATGTTGTTTTCCTGAGCCACACTTTTCTAGAAACTTATATTATTAAAAGGTTAAGGCGTGCAATGGACTTGAGTGGTTTGTTACTGCTCTATTCTTCTTTAGGTGATGCTGAAGGGATAACACAATTTTACGATTTTAACATAGTTAATGTTTTTGCTTTACGATTTTAACGAAGTATTGTTTTTATATTTGTACAGATTTCTTATTGGTGGCTTTTAGGGGATTTACTTTTGGCATTACTTGAAGACATATGAGGACATCTTCCGTTAATTCTAAAATAGGGTTTAGGTAGAGTTATTGTATGTATTGCAAACAATTATTGTATAGAAGGAGTTCGAATTGGATACTTGTTTTATTTTTTACTTGTGGAATGTATGGATCTTTTTTTATAAATGTGCTGTTGAAATAAATGTGTTATTCAAATGTGAATTTTTAATAATGTAATGACAGGTTACAGGTTAATATCAAAATCATGAAAAAAAATAAAAACAGAAAATAAGTTTTAGTGACGAATTTTTTCGTCACAAATATAGCAACAAAAAATTGTTTTAGTGACGAAAATTTCGTCACTAAATATAGAAAAATTTTGTAAGAAATGGTTTTAGTGACGAAAATTTTCGTCATTATATGTGCCTGCATTTTCTTAAAAATAGTTTTAGTGACAAAGTTTTTCATCACTATATGTACCCGAACATAGTTTTAGTGACGAAATTATTCGTCACTAAATATGTTTTAGTAAACTAAAGTGTTTTTAGTGACGAAGTATTTTCGTAACTAAATAGTGTTTTTAGTGAGGAAAACAGTTAGTAACGAAACGTTTTCGTCACTAAAAGTTTTTAAAAAAAAAAATCAAATCGGATTTTTAGTGACGAAATTTTTCGTCACCAGGACTTTTAGTGATGGGGCTACAGTGATGAAATGAGTTTCGTCACTAAAAGTCAAATTTCGTCACTAAAGGTCCTTAGTGACGAAAAACTAGACTTTTAGTGATAAATATTTTCGTTACTGAAAATACATTTTGTTGTAGTGGAAGTTTATTACCGTCGAGCTAGTCTCTCCTGCCAAAAACATTGTTTCCGTTCCTATTGAGTCTATTTCTGCTAGTGTTTCTATTCCTGTTAAATTTGTTTGTGATAGTTTTTTCAGTTAAGACTGTTAAGTATGTTACAAACTCTTTCCATTTTAATATGATTTATGATTCTGCTTATTTGCTGACTTTGAATGTTTTTATTTTTGAAATTGGTAAAGAAACTCATAATAATAAGGAATTAAAACATGGATACCTAGAACCTATAAAAGAAGAAACCCAACCCATTAACTTAGGAACTAATGATGAACCCAAAATGATTCAAGTGGGCAACACCCTAACTGCCTTAGAGAAAGATGCATTAGTGGCACTGCTGACAGAATTCAAAGAGATCTTTGCCTAGTTATATGAAGACATGCCTGGGATTGATACAGATATAGTACAGCACTGCAGTCTAACATATCTAACCATGAAGCTGGTCAAGCAGAAGTTGAGAAGAATGAAGCCAGAATGGATTCTCAAGATCAAAGAAGAAGTAGAAAAACAGTACAATGCAGGATTCCTGAGAGTGGTCAACTATCTAGAGTGGTTAGCTAATGTGTTTCTGGTACCAAAGAAGGATAGAAAGGTCAGAATGTGTGTAGATTTCTGAGACCTGAATAAGGCCAGCCCAAAAGACGGCTTTCCATTGCCTCACATTGATGTCCTGGTTGACAACATAGCGAGGCATGCACTACTCTCGTTTATGGATGGATTTTCAGGATACAATCAGATTAAGATGGCTCCAGAAGATATGGAGAAGACTTCCTTCATTATACCATGGGGGACATATTGCTATAAGGTCATGCCATTTGGCCTTAAGAATGTTGGTGCTACTGACCAACGAGCAGCCACCACTTTGCTGCATGATTTGATCCACAAAGAAGTAGAAGTTTATGTTGATGACATGATAGTAAAGTCAAAAGACCGTGAAGGGCACATACCAGCTTTGAGGAAGTTCTTTGAGAGAATCTGGTTCTATAAGTTGCGGTTGAATCCAGAGAAGTGTACTTTCGAAGTCACATCCGAAAAACTGTTAGGGTTTATCGTAAGCTAGAGGTGAATAGAATTTGATCCTGAAAAATTCAAGGCAATCGTAGAAATGAAGCCTCCAAAGACTGAAAAGGAGATCTGAGGATTTCTGGGGAGGATACAGTATATCAGCAGGTTCATAGCTCAACTCACTATGACATGTGAACCAATCTTCCGACTGCTTAAGAAGGAGGTCCCAATCGTGTGGAACAAACAATGCCAAGAAGCCTTTGAGAAGATCAAAAGTAATCAAATGAAACCACTAAAACTTGTTCCACCGGCTCTTGAAAAACCATTGTTGTTGTACCTCACCACTATAGATACAACGATGGGGGCTTTACCTGCTCAATACTTAGAGGAGACTGGAAAAGAGAATTCCATATACTACATTAGCAAAAAGATGATGCCTTATGAAGAGAAGTACTCACCATTAGAAAAGACATGTGTAGCACTCGTATGGGCAACCCGTATACTTAGACATTATATGCTAGCTTACAAGGTTTTGTTGATTGCAAGAATGGATCCTTTAAAGAATTTAATGGAAAAACCTGTGCAAGATGGGAAGACTGCTAAATGGGTTTTGCTTTTGTCAAAATTCGATATCAAGTATGTGACTCAAAAATCTGTTAAGGGGAGGTTAATTACTGATCACCTAGTCCATTGTTCACTAGAAGAAGCTGAAGAGATTCAAGGAGACTTTCCGGATGAAGACATCATGGATATTGAAGTAGAATCATAGAAGATGTATTTTGATGGAGCAATAAATCAAAATGGAAGTGGAATTGGAGTTCTCTCAATTTCTCCAAAAGGGGCACACATCCCATTTTCTGGCAGACTTAACCTTCCTGCCACCAACAATGCCACAGAATATGAAGCTTGCATCATGGGCCTATAAGTAGCCTTAGGCCTAGGAGTGAAAGAGTTGGAGGTGTATGGAGACTTAGCTCTAATAATCTCTCAGGTACAGAATAAATGGCAGATCAAAGAAGAGATGCTTATGCCTTATCATCAATGTCTCCAGAAGTGGTCGTCAAAATTCAGTAAGATCCAATATTAGTATGTGCCAAGGATGCAGAATCAAATTGCAGATGCTTTAGCAACCATGACATCCATGATGGATGGGCCAAAAGAAGATGAAGCTAGACTGATAGTGGTGGAACAAAACGAAGAACCAGCCTACTGCATGACAATTGAAGAAGATGAAGGAAATGATGGGGAAGGTGAATGGTATCGCAGACAAGAATGAGTAGTTAACCATCCGAAGGTTGTCCACTAATTATATTATTTGTGGTGAAAGGCTTTACCGAAGATCATATGACGGAATTCATCACCTTTGTGTAACTGCCAAGGAAGCACAACAGAAAATTGAAGAGGTTCACGAGTCAAGTTATGGGCCACATATGAATGCATATATGCTATCAAGGAAGATGATGAGACAGGGTTACTACTGGACCATTATGGAAGCCGATCATGCAACTCATGTTCGAAGATGCCATCAATGCCAAGTCTATGGAGATCAGAAGCACATGCCACCCATGCCACTACATACCATGACATCACCTTGGCCATTCTCTATATGGGGAATAGACATTATTGGGAAGATCCACCCTACAACATCCATTGGCCATGAATTTATACTTGTAGCTATTGATTACTTTACTAAATTGGTAGAAGCTGCCTCATACAAAGTTTTGGATTCAAAGAAAGTTGCTCAGTTCATTCAGACCAATATCATTTGCAGATACGGGGTACCGCATGAAATTATCTCTAACAATGGGCAACATTTCAAAGGAGAAATAGAAAAGTTGCTGTGACAATTCAGCATTTAGAACCACAAGTCTTCGCCTTATCGTCCTCAAACTAATGGAGCAGTTGAGGTTGCTAATAAAAACATTGGGTGAATCTTGAAGAAGAGCACAAAGAACTACAAGGATTGGCACCTACAGTTGCCCTATGCACTCTGGGGATGTAGAACATCAATTCGATCTTCCACAGGAGCCACTCCTTATTCAATGGTGTATGGGATGGAAGCAGTCCTTCCCATCGAGATGGGTGTCCGATCACCAAGGATAGTATTGGAAAGTGAAATCTCTAAAGCAGATTGGTTGCAAAGCAGACATGATCAGTTATGCATGCTAGATGAGAAAAGACTTAAGGCCTTGTATTATATTCAAGGTTACTAGAGGAGGCTTAGGAAAGCTTTTGACAAAAAAGTGAGAACCAGAGATTTGAAGTTGGGGGACTTAGTGTTGAAAGAAATCCTAGCCCCGGTTGAAGATGCAAATGGGAAGTTCAGGAGAAATTGGGTAGGCCCATACATTATTAAGCAGATATATTCTGGAGGAGCAGTAAGATTGATGGACTTGGATGTAAACCCTTTCACTGAGCCAACCAACATGGATCAATTGAAGAAGTACCACGTCTGAGGTAGTTGTAAATTAAGTTATTTCCTTTCCTAGGTTTGACTAAAAAAAAAAAAAAAGTGAGAGAGCCTGCTAGGTTGAAAACTCGAAAGGGCGACCTAGGCAAAAAAAAAAAAAAAAAACCCCTCATCAGTGAACTACGTGATGACCTGATCCTTCTATCAAGAGGGTACGTAGGCAACCATGCATTGGTTCGGTCACAATTTCCCACAACCCACCTTTTGCCCTTTAACTAAAATTACCCAAAATTCAATCATTCCATTAAGCCATGTCATTACACAAAATCCAAAATCCAAAAGCCCAAACCCTAAACCAAACCATAAAAATTCCAAACCCTAAAAGCCTACACCTTAAATAGAATCCCTAACCTGCAAATTCTAAATAATTCCTAAACATAAGAGTTTTTACATCAACTTCTAAAATAAACATGTTCAAAGCCCAAAAAAAATAAGATCACTTTGTCTTCATGCTTTTCTTTTTCTGTTGATCATCAATTTCCCCTGTGATAGGTACTTTGTCAGCATTGTCCCTTCTTTTGAATTCATAATTGTCTTCATCAGGTCTTTCCCGATTGTCTATGAGAAACTATTCTTTCATAGCAATCCTTTCAGCTTCCTTGTCAACAATTGTGTCTATCAACCAGTTAGAGTATTCTGTAGTCATCTTGTGGAAGTGCACCTTGACAAAAGATTAGTCCACTTGGTCAGCCATCTCTAAACCCAATAGCCTGTTTTGTACAGAAGTAGGATTTGTATTCATAGGAGAGAAAGGTCTTCTTCTTTTGCCATCAAACATTCCTTGCTCATATTTGAATTGCCTTAAGAGTCTGTCTCCGTTGTAGAAAGTTGCTCTACGTAATCCAACAAGGAAAATATGATTTGATCCTAGAGACTTCAGTAAAGGGGGTGGGCACTTCCACCAATAACAATCCCATTGAATTGAGGTACTAGATTTCTTGTCTAAGAATTTCACCCAGTCACTCTCAGTTTGGCATTTAGTCTTGATTACAGCCTTGCTAAGAAAACTGCTAGGCCCATAATTACCGGTTGTTTTAGCAATCATGTCCAGTTGCTTCATTAGCCATATTTGCAAAGTCAAAGGACTCCTTAAAAAGTTCTGAGTTTCTCCACCATGAAATACAACATCTAGTCCCAGAAGAGTTTTTGCCAAGATCAAAGAAATAGGATTATCACCATCCTTAATCTGACTCACAACACTTGTAGCTCAAGCATCCCCAAAGTTGTGTCTTCCAGAGCAAAGCAAAAGTTCTCCCACAAAGCATAAAGCCAAACCGAAGTTTTTCTGCATGTAGTCAATCACTCCATAGGTGTGTTTGTCAACCAGCCGAGAGATAATGGCACAAAGATTCACCATATGACCTGCAATCATACTATCAGTAATGGAAGTAGGAAGACCGAGAGCATCAGACAAAGATTCCTTATGCCTGGGGTCACATGAAACCGCTACAGATTTTTTATCTGGATCGTAGCCCAAGATAGCAAAGAATTCTTCAATTGTCGGATAGAGTTTAGCAGTGTTGAACTGGAACACATGATCTTCGAGATCCCAAAATTTCACAATAGCGTGAAGGAAGTCCCACTTGATTTTGACATTCCTCAGAGCCTTGATTCCCTCTAATTTAAAGGCTGTAAAATTGGTTTTAGTATTGAAATCAAAGGTACGAACCCATCTATTGATGTCATGAATTGTTGAATGAGAAAAATTATGATTGCTAGCCATGGATAACTTTTGCTTATGATTATTGTGTTTTGCTAACGTTTATGCAGAGATTTGTCGCAAGAGAATTCGTTTAAATAAGTTGCATCAATTCCTAATTTCTTTAGGCGCTCTAGCCTTCTCCTGCTCGAGGAGAGTTGCTACTTCTGCCATAGTAATGAAGCGTTGCTCTGTATTCTGAGGGACTGGTGTTTCCTCTTTATCTGTTGCATGGTCGGGGACATGCTGACTCCCTTTCTCTTTTGTCTTTTCTGCCTTCAGCTGACGGACCTCCTCCATCATTTGTTGCTGAGAGTGTTGTAATGATTGTAACATCTCAATGAAAGTATTGGTGTTGTCTGCGGGGTTCCTTGGTGGTGGTTGGGGACCAGCCCCCATTCCATTAGCGCCTTTTGCTTGGTTAACCTGCTGTTGGCTAGGTGTGGTTGGCCTGGACTCTGCTTGTGATGGAACGGCGCTCATGTTTCGCGTCGCTCTGGACTTTGGTGGCATTATGTTGCGAGGGATTTTATATTTTGTTTCTAACTTCTTTCCAACTCCCCAGTGAAGTCACCAATTGTAAGGGGGGTGGGCTTACTTGGGGTCTCGGGTAAGCTCCTGCCGTACTAGGCCCACGTAGTTTCTAGGTGAGGAGTTGGAACCGGCCCAATTGGAGCACACCTTGGCCCGGCTTGTGCACAATCTTTGCCGCGTCTGCCAAAGTTCATTTAAGAGCTCACAGCAAGCAGAGTTATTGTTAACAAGTTATGGCAAGCAGACATAAAATAGAAAACGTAAAAAATGGTATTTACTGTTTTCTTCCATAACGAACAAGATAAACGACTTAAAGACCTTACTTTTAAAGAAAAACGCTTAAACAAAATAGTAGAGCGAACTTAGCAGAGTAAAATAATGAGTTTGCCATTTTTAGTATTACCGCAGGATTTCAACCACGGAAGGGAAAACTACTCCCTCAACACAAATAACTTCACTTTGGTGAAATTAATTGCTTTGAGAGGACAGCCCCAGATGGTATATGCCCAGGTATAAATCTTGTATTGCCTTTTGAGGACAAGGCTATTGAGGGAGAGAGGAGGTTAACCCATTTGGGTGCATGCCCGCCATAAGCACTCTGTTTTTTCCTTTCTTAGAATTTCCTTCTCTCTGTTTCTTTCTTTCAATTCTTTTCTCTCTATTTTTCTTTTTCAACTCTTTTCTTTTCTGTTTTTCTTTTGTTTCTTTTCTTTTGACTCCCTCTTTCTCCTCCTTCTTTTTCCCACAGCCGTGAGTCCCTTATATAGGGCCTGCCGTGGCCGATTTTACTGTTCTAGCCTTTCTATGGCCTTATTCTGCCATCCTAGCCTTTTGCCATCCACTTATCGAGTCAAATGGTTCTGATCCACCATTGACCCGTGGCTTTCAGACAACGAAACTTCTTTCTCTACTTCGTCCAGTGTGTCCCCTCTCTCTCGGTCTCTCATGGCATGCACCCAGCGGTCCTTACCCAACCTTGCCTCTTTTGTGTGGCATGTCATCCCAGCAGGATTGTGCCCACCGAAAGAGTCTGGGCAAGAATCGCAAAAATGGGTTCTCGCTCCTCCCCCCACCGCCAGACCATGCCCTCTCCCATGACGTCACCCTTTCCCATAGTGGCTGGGTATAGGCTAGTGATGCCTGGGTCGTTCGCATGCGTTACTTTATTGATGTTTCGTTTGTTTGCCGAGGTCTGAAAATGGATGTGCATATCCTGCCATGCGCTTTTTGGCACTTTCTGCTCTGGATTATTTTCCGACAGGCCAATGTCCATGCGTTGTCCCTTTCTTTGGAGGGTTGAGCTCTGTGGTGGACTTTCCCTTTGGGTGTTTTGCTTTTGTGGCTTTGCGCCTCCTGCCATGCCAAGTTTGCCATTTTTGTTGCCCAACCCAGTCCTACTGGGCTCTTTTGTATACTTTCCTCCTCAGTAGCCCAGTATACTTGCTGGGCTACTTTTTTTTTATTTCTTGCTGACTTTTATGTCTCTTGTGTTTTCTTGTGGGCATCCCTGGCCCATTTTGGCTTTACTTTATATATGGGTTTCTTTGCTAACTCACTTTGGGCTCATGGGTTCTCCTATTGCCTATTACTCTCTTTTTTTCTTATTGCAGTGGGCCTGCTGTGGCCCATTCTTTCTTTTTTTCTCATCCTTTTCACGGATTCGTTTCTTTTCTCTTTCCGGGCTTATTCAAGTCCATTTGCTTCTTCTGGACCCATCACATGGACCCTTAAATCATGCCTATGCTTTCTTTTTCTTTTTCTGGGCTTATTCAAGCCCATTTGCTTCTTCTGGACCCATCACATGGACCCTTAAATCATGCCTATGCTTTCTTTTTCTCTTTTTTGCTGTCTCTTTCAGTTTGCCCATAACTTTGGGCCTTGGGCCTGCTGGGTCTTAAAAAAAATGAGCCTCAACAATCTTTCTTTCTTTTTTTCTTTTTGTTGAGAAAATGGTATTCATCTTTCTTATATGATAAAATATGCGTTAATCAATCATACAAGTGTATCACAATGATCTAGGAAAACTTTTGGGCAGCTCTTAACTCAAAGACATTATTTTATTCATTTTCAAATACATCCCATATCCAACTCAATAATTATTTTCTTGATTGTTTAATTTTTTTTAATAAAAAAATACTCTTCTTTTGAATATATTTCTCTCTTCCTTTATGGCACAAGGCAAGTCTGCACTGCAACAATAGTTAGCACCACACTACCACCGATTTCTCTCTTGCCCAAGTCGTCTCCAGCACTATCACCCACACAACCTGCATGGCTTTCCCTAATGTAGTTCTCATCACACAAATCATTGACGCTCAAATCAACAAAACAGAGAGAGAGAGAGAGAGAGAGAGAGAGAGAGAGAGAGAGAGTTTAAAACAATGCATGGCTATGCTACCATACTTGGATGAGCACTGTAGCTAACACTAGTGTCTTACTACTCCAATATGGTTGGTTTAGTATTTTTTAGGTAAGTTTTATTGTACTAGTTGGTTGGTTAATCCAATACTAATGTTAGAAGGGAAGTGGGGTTAGCAAAAAAAAAAATCCTACCCTTCTAATTGTAAACCTAGGGAAGATTGTCTGACATGTGACATCCATTCTCTCGTCTCAGGATAATTGATTGGCTCTATTATTGGTGTTGATATGCCTTATCCAATTCAAGCAGGTTAACATAAAACTGCAACTTGTGGTCATTGTTGACTTCAATGATCAATTCAAGCAGGATTTCAGAGACATTTCATTTCATCTTAATCTTTTGGACTACCTCAAATTTTAATGACTCATCAAGCAATTAAACACTTCAATCTTGCTTCATCTATATGCTGCGTGAATTTACATCTCATTAAGAGTTCGTATCACCTCCCTAATTGGAACCCCTCAATAATTTGGTGCAAATTGTTAATTGTTTTCCCATACGTACAAATGTGCAAATGTTGAAAATAAGTTTATAGGAATATTGAAGGTAGATTCTTATGTGCTATTTTTTAAATGGGTAAAGCCTGGATTCAATGCTCTAAAGCATTGGATTTGTCATGTATCACCATCCTTATAGGTCTAGTGCATTGGAACACTAGATCCAAGCCAAGTTCTTAGCTTGGATCCAATGCTCTAAAGTATTGGGCTTGTAATATATCATCATCCTGATAGGTCCAATGCATTGGAGTATTGGATCCAAGCCAAGTCATTTTTAAACTTAAATGATGAGTAAACACTTGTTCAAATTAATTGTAAATATATGCTTGCTAGAAGCTAGAGGGAAGAGGGAAGAGGCGTAAGACACATATACAAGAAAAAATTTTGTACAGATCAATTAGCATAGCGGGGTGGAGGACAAAATGAATCAAAGAAAAATTAAGTAGGGCCTTCTACCTTCCATTAACACCCTTACTAATATGTGCATAACAATAGTTTCTCGTTTTGAAGGTGTAAAAAAAGGCATTTGTTATAGGGCACCCGTTTTGGAGCCCTAATTGCTCCTCCAACACCAACTTTTTTTTTTTTTTTTTCTACACGTTTTATTAGTAAAAAATTTGCAATTAAAATTTACACAAATATTTGTCATAAATGCCCTTTAACCCACATTAATTTCTCTCTCTCTCTCTCTCTCTCTCTCTCTCTCTCTCTATGGACTTGATTGCATCTTTGATTTAGGATGGTGCATGGAGAATTTGGCATGGACTTCTAAGTTAAAAAATAATTTGAAAGGCTAATTCTTTGCATTGTGGGTGAAACTTATTCTGGGTTTTGTGTAATAGTTGATTAGTCTGACATTTTTGTTTTAATCTAATTTTTAATGTACATTAGGTAAATCATCTTTAATTAGGCATTTGTTAACCGGACCTACAAAGAAAAAAAAAGCATGAGAATGTTTTTAATTATTTATTTATTTATTTTTATATATGTTATGAGATGTTCATATTTTAAAGAATTCTGCAGGCTTATTGAGAGTACAAGGTTTAGCAGGCCATGGGATCACAAACAATACCCAGTCATGGGCTAATTGTTAGATGAGGGACTTACTAAAGCTTAAAGTTAGCCCATGAGGGGCTAATGTCAATAACTGTGACCCAAAATCTGCAAAGCCCGGCCTGTGAATAGCCTTGCCAGTATTTCATGGATCCTGATAATGGTCCATTAAACTCCTTTTTTTTTTTTTTTTTTTTTTTTTTTTTTTTTTTTTTTTTTTTTTTTGGGATACAAGTCCATTAAACTCCAAATGACTAAAAACTTTGAAAAATAATCAAAAGTAATAATCAACCATCAATTCATTTGGTTCAACCTTTTGCCAAAAGCCGAAAGCCGATTGCTCAATTCTTACGTTTATCAATTTTCACATTTGATTCAAAGGGAACGTCTCCATCCTCACCAGCCCGAAAATTTATGACTTGGGTACCATCAATCATTCTAGAAATCCATTTTCTAAATGAATTGTTAAAATCAAATGACCTCATTTGATTCCATAACAAAGCTGGAATATCTCTTTTCTCAAATCTCCATATCTCACTATACCTGTTAAAAATAATTTATGGTTTCTCAGTTCAAAATTTTATCATAACGAGATTCTTTCTTCCCTGTTTTCCAATCATTCAATTGATTTCTTATTGTTTATTTTTTTCATGATAAGTTAACAAGATCTGAAATTCTGGAAACATAGAAAATTCAACAATTAGTACGATAGCAAATTAGCAGTCTTAGTAACAAAAGTCAACTTATAGTTCATATTATTGTCACAAATCATGCCATGTGGGGAACTCACAAGTTACCTTTTCTGACCGATACTACAAACATTGAGCAAACCAACATTTCCAGCGTGAAACATGGGAGTCAAAGTCAGTCCCACTAAGGGAAACTTAAGCCCTTATTTATTATTATTTTTTTCTCGCACACATGACATGAAATTTCATCATAGGCCAAGGTCTTGCGTCCACTTGAGGGCTGTTGAAAATTGAAATTTGAGGGTCGTAGAAATTTATTACTTTTACTATTCATGGGAAACTTCACCAAGTAGCAGACAAAATCAAATTAATGGGTTTGGCCTAAGTCTGCATTTTGGAATGTCTTTTTGGCCCTAAAACATGACTTTTGTGTCATACAAAAATCAAAAGGTTGTTGTGACTCTCAGTTGGTGATATAGATGTCTGCTTGAAATACAATTAAGTTTCAGAAAGGTGGTGCGTCACAATTGGTTAAGTAGTTGCTTAATCTAATTCTTGAATATAAAAAAACCCACGTATTAGGGATTTCGCTTATTAATAAAGAGGAGTTTTTGATTTTTTTTTTTGAAAAATAATTATAACATGCTGCTAAACCCGCAGTCGAACCCTTTTCATCTTAGACCCCAAACATTTTGTGCATAGGGAGGTGCCAATTCAACTACGAGGCCTTTGGCTAATAAAAAGGAGTTTAGTTCCACACATAAGGAGTATTAGAATTATGGTCAAACAGTTTAAATTTATAATTTCTTAATAATTTAAGTTTTTGAAAAAATTAGTAATTTATTAACATGAACAGAATATTTACTTTAAGAATGGGAATACATGGACTGCAGCGGTGGTTTTTATTTTTTTCCCCACAAGATTTGGCTTTTATAATCAACAAGTTTTCTTACTACAAATATTTGGGAAATAAGCATACCAGGCATAAAGTAATATTTAACTTAGCACTAGTTAGCTGTAAAATTGCTCATAAATTTACTCCAAATTAATCACTCTTTACAGCTGGAGACTACAATTTCGCAACTTCTCTGTATCAGTGTATATTTTTAGAAGGTATCAAAAACTAAGAAAACAAGGAAAAAAAAAACTGAATCCGAATTTCCAAAATAAAAAACACATTATTAAAATCCTAGTCATGAACATCTGGATGGCAATTCTGATACTGAATCCCCTGGCTCGAAAGATTATAGGTCATGGTGCAATTCATAGTCACCACAACATGTTTGTTTACAATGTTCAAAACCTTTACCCGGCCGGTGATTTTTGTATAGCTGCCAACATTCATTTTTCCTGAAATCAAGTCACTACTGATATTTTGAACAGCCAAAACCTTGCTGGGAATGATATCCACAGTCATGTTCATCCTCACTGTACGCCTAGCCTTAGCCTTACCAGATGGAATTCTAGCCTCACCCACCACTGCACCATGATAATAAATAGTTGTAGTACTATTATCATACCTAAATGTTGCTGCGTTGGGGTTCTTCACAGAGACATCAGCGATGGCTGTGACATTAAAATCTTGACGTAAAGTTCCATTGAAGAGGTTTAGATTTGTGAGAGTCAAAGCGTTCATCCTCACCATTGGATCTCTTATGTGAAAGACAGTGAAGGCTAGGACTAGCATGATAACTGCTATGATTAACAAGAGGGCAGTGAAGCAGCCAAAGCACTTGATGCATTTTCTATGGTGAAATTTCAAATGCTTGGGAAGGATTTTTTCTTCACCACTACTGCTGGTTTGGTAGCCAGTTGGGGCTAAGGGCTTGATTTGTTCTCTTTCAGCCATGGCCATATGTTGAAGAAGAAAAGTGAATTGGTGTTAGGTGATATATAATAAGGCATAATTGGCTTGTTGGGTACCCTTCTTTTTGTGCTGAATGTTGGGTACCTTTCTAAACACATTGCGTCAAGTAAATAAGTCTCTGATTCATCATTGGGTCTAAGTCAACTTTATTATGTATATTTTTCTGTCCTAAACGCGTTGGCACGGAGAACACGGCTAGACTATTGACTCTGGGCATTGTTTACTGAATTCTCGGTTCTCACCTTAGAATTCCAGTTAATATGGTTTTTCAATAATTCAGGGGGCGTTAAAGATAACAAATCAAGTTGACCCAGTTTTCTTAATCCTATCGATCCTAGTTTTGAGGAAGATAAAGATAAGCCCCAAGTCTCTTATCAAATCTCATCATCTTAAGACCAAAATAAGAAGCAAATCAATCTCCTACAAAACAGAGCTGCAGTAGAATCTTGAGATAGCAGCGCATACAACTGAGATTTAATCTTCTTATATTTGAAATTTTGAATTGCTGCTAGTAACAGATTTACATGTATAGTTATATAAATATTAATGCAAATACACTGGCTTTGGTCATTCAAGCCAAAACCAATTCCCCAACTTTATTTTTTTCAAAGGAAACGCTTCTAACGAATGTTTATATGATTGTGATTTGTGACATTGACTTGTACAGTACTTTGAGTAAAACATAGCTAATAAAGGTTGCTTAGAACCTCTCTATTTCTATTGCCATAATAAATCATCATTCATTCATTATATGTAAAATAAATTAATTTTCAGCCAAAAAAAAAAAAATTAATGTTTATCTTGCTGTTATTTGTCGAAAACGCTTGCTTGGATCGGGAACGAAGTTAAAGGAGATCCTCTTTGCGCTGAAGCTAAAGCGGCTCTTCTTGCAATTAATGGTTCTCTATCTCCTAGTATGGATTAAGACCCATTTAAAATTCTGTCATTGCACAATATCAGATGTCATCAAGAACATCAACGTAGCTACTAAGTCATTTTCTTGTATTTCTTTTTCGCATGTTATTAGATTTTCAAACTGTTTAGCCCATTCCCTTGTTGCTTGAGCCCCCTTTTGTAGTTGTCCTGGTACCATTGCCATCTTCATTGTCTTGCCGACAGAGAAGACATATATATGGCTATGGCCTCTTTTCCTTAATAAATTTCCCTATTACTTAGGCAAAAAAATAATAACAATTAAAATAAAAAATAAGGAAGCATCATAAGTAGGGGTGTAAAATGAGTGGGTTTGGGGTGGGCATTATTGAGTTGAGAATATAAAACTTATTTATCCATTAAAATCTATTTAACTAACTGCTTCTAACTTAAATCTAACATAACCCAATTATTATGGGTAAACCCCAACTCACCCAATTACCCAATTATCAAAATTACCAAAATGCCATTAAAGTAAAAATGACTGAAAATTAAAGTGTTATGTCATGCCTAGTTTTGATTCAATTAAACAGTGACATGTGTAATTATCTATTCCATGTCATTAACTAAACTTAAAATAAATCTTTAAAAATATTTTTCTTTTACAATATTTCTGATTTTCTGGGTATTCAAAATTTTCCCAAGAAAATCAAGATTTTCTTTCCAAATAAAGACTAAAAAATGAAATCAAAACAAAAATCCAAATGAAGCCAAGCACATGGAAACAAGCACAAAAATAAAGAAAAGAACTCAGATAGAAATTTCTTTCCACCATTTTTTCTCAATATCCAAACGAAAATCCACCAGTTTTCCAACCATGAAAATCAAGTCCAACTATGAAAACCTAGCCAAGAAAGCACCATGAAAAACCCAGCCATGAAACACCATGACAAATCCAGCCATGAAAACAAAGACCTAACCAACCCTTTAAACCCAAATTAAACCATGACAAGTCAGCAAATAAAAAACAAAAATCCAAGCACACAAACCGATCTCCAGCCACAACAGCACCAATATCAGTTCGACTCAAGGAAATCGTCATTAGTGGCCTCAGATGGATTATTAGCCATGAGGTGGAATAGCCTAAGTCGGACTCGGTCTAGTCATGGTGAGTCGCGTCGACGAGTTACTAGTTTCAAAGAGCATCTACATGCAAATAACAGAGAGAGAGAGAGAGAGAGAGAGAGAGAGAGAGAGAGAGAGAGAGAGAGAGAGAGAGAGAGAGGAGTGTTTGGAGGCCGAGAAAATGAAGGAAAATGAAAATCCTGAAACATTGCAACGTCTAAGGGCTTTTTTTTTTTTTTTTGGTTAAATGGGTCTCAATGGGATTTTAGTTAAAACCCAATAATCATTGGGTCTAATTGGGTTGATGCCAATTTAACCCAACTAATAATTGGGTGGGTTTGGGTAGATAAATGAGTTTGGGTTTACTTTGCCACCCCTAAATTCATAAGGCAGTATGCCTGCAATAATAGATGAGTTTGACTTCTTTTTTTTTTTTTTTTTAATATATATATATATATATATATATATATATATAATTTTTTTTTAAAATCTTTCTTTGTAATGAAACGTTCATTAGTGATGTGAAAGCTTCAAGCATGCCGTACTAGTCTACTAGAGCATCTAATATACAAGGGTTAAAAAATTATCTCCAAATTTTGGTTAAATATATACGTTCTATTTTAATTAGGGATGGCAAAATCAACCAAAACCCATTTACCCAAAAAAAATTCATCAACTAAAATGAGTCCCAAATCCACCCAATTATTAATTAGTCAAATGAGTATTAACTTTTTTTTTATACAAATAGAATTTCCACTCTAGCCTAATCTAAGTATATATATATGTGTGTGTGTGTGTGAAGCTCCCTCCTGTAGACTTGAACCCCAACCTTTACCTCCCACACCCCACAAGTACTCATATTTATGGAGTGACCATCGCACAAAGGGTGTGTGGTAGTAAATGAGTATTAACTCAATTAAACACAACAACATAAGAATTAATTGGGTCTTAACTAAGTACCCAATTAGATCCAAGTATCATTTATCCAAATCACTCAACTCTAAAATGTCAAAAAACACTAAGAAGGCCAAAATACCCTTAGAGCCACTAAATTAATTAAAGACACTCCAAATGACCAAAAATACCTCGAAACCCCCCAAAATGACCAAAATACCCTTGAAATGTCAAAAAAGACCAAAATACCCAAAAAAAATCTATAAAATGAGCTGAAATACTCAAAAACCTCTAAAATGACCAAAATACCCCTAAAATCTCTAAAATAACCAAAATACACTTGAAATCTCTAAATAGACAAAAAAATTCCCCAAAATCTTTAAAATGAGCCAAAATACCCAGAAACCTCTAAAATGAAACCTCAAAAGTGAGTTGAAATACCAAACAAAAATTTCTAAAATGACCAAAATGCCCTAAAAAACATAAAAAAAAATGACCAAATTGCCTTTAAATCTCTAAAATGACCACAAATATCCTAAAATCTCTAAAATGACAAAAATACCCTCGAAACTTCTAAAATGACCAAAATACCCTTAAAACCTAAAAAAATGACCAAAACCCCATAAAAACCTCTAAAAAGAAAGAAAAAACCTCAAAACTCTAAAACGACCCCAAAAAAAAAAAAAAAAAAAAAATCTTGAAACCTCTAAAACAACAAAAATACCATAAAACCTCCAAATCATCAAAATAGCCCCGAAATCCGAAATGCCCTTGAAACCTTTAGAATAATTAAAATACCTTCGAAACCTTTAAAATGACCAAAATACCCCTAAACCTTTAAGATGATCAAAATATACCTGAAACCTCTAATATGACCAACATACTCCTATACCTATAAAATGACCAAAATACCCCTGAAATATCTAAAAATATTGAAATACCCTCGAAACTTTTAGAATGACCAAAATACCCTCAAAACCTTTAAAATGACCAAAACACCCGTAAACCTCTAAGCCCTCATTTGGGAGGAGAAAATGGAATAGAATGGAAATGAATGAAGAGAATAATTTTAGAATATTCTTCTATTCCCTTGTTTGAGAGTTTTAATAGAGGGAATGAAAAGTCCATTCCATTGTTTGGGAGTTTAAGTGGGAGGGAATGGAATGGGTAGGAGGGAATACTCATTCCTCTCTATTCCCTTAAAATCTCAAATTTTCATTTCCCCTGAAATTGGGAGGAATTGGAGGGAATGAAATTAGATTTAATGAATTTTTTTATTAAAACTCCCAAAATACCCATATATGTTCAACCATTTATTTTAAAATAGGGATCTAATAGTAATATTGTCATAAAATGATTTCATTCATTTCCGTTTATGTTACTCCCAAACAGGGTTACTTACATTCCATTCATTTGCGTTTCTTTTTATTCCTTTATTTTAAAAAATTCAAACAAGTTTACTTAATTTGATTCCATTCATTTCTTTTCCACTCTTTCCCTTAAATACATTCCATTCCATTCCTTTATTATTATTCCATTCCATTCTCTTATGAACTCCCAAACGAAGCCTAAGATAACCAAAGTATACTCGAAACCTAAAAAATGACTAAAATAGCCCTAAACCTCTAAAATGACCAAAATACCCTTGAAACCTATAAAATGACTAAAATAGCCCGAAACCTCTAAGATGACCAAAATATGCCTGAAACCTCTAAAATGACAAAAAAAAAAATTAAATAAATAAAACCTCTAAAATGATCAAAATACCATTGAAATATCTAATGACAAAATTACCCTTAAAACCTTTAAAATACCCATAATACCCCTAAATATCTAAGATGACAAAATACAACTGAAACCTCTCAAATGACCAAAATAGAAGTTTGTGAGTATTTTGGTCATTTTAGAGGTTTTGAGGTATTTTGGTCATTTTAGAGGTTTCTTTTTTGGGGGGGGGGGGGGGGGGGGGAGTGGGGTTGGTTGTTTTGAGGTTTTGCGACTAGTTTTGTCATTTTAGAGGTTTGCTGTGTATTTTTAACCATTTTGAGATATAGAGGTTACTTTGGTCATTTTAGAGATTTTATTATATTTAGATCATTTTAGAGGTTTTGTAGTTTTTTTTTGGTCATTTTAAAGTTTCAGGGCTATTTTGGTTATTTTAGAGGTTTTAGAATATTCAGTCATTTTAGAAGTTTCGTAAGTATTTTTGGTTGTTTTGAGGTTTCAAGGAGTCTTTTGGTTGTTTTAAAGGTTTGGAGATATTTTGGTAAATTTAAAGGTTTCAGGGTAATTTGGGTCATTTAGAGATTTTGGGTTATTTTTGGTCATTTTAGAGGTTTTGGAGTATATTTGACAATTTTAAAGGTTATTGGCAGTTTTTTAGGTTTTAGGGGTATTTTGGTAATTTTAGAGGTTTTAGGGTCTTTTGATCATTTGGTTTTAGTTATTAGGGGTATTTTGGTAATATTTGAGGTGTTAGAGAGTATATTGGTCTTTTTAAGGTTTTAAGGGGTATTTTGGTCATTTTTTATATTTAGGGTTAATTCAGTCATTTTAAAGTTTCAAGGGTAATGGCCATTTTTAGGTTTTGGGGTATTTTTGTAATTTTTTAGGTTTTTTTTGGGGGGGGGGGGGTATTTGGTCAATTTTTAAGTTTTAGGAGCATTTTAGTCATTTTTTAGGTTACGTGGTTATTTCGATCATTGTATAGGCTCTAAGGGCATTTTAATCATTTTTAGGTTTCAAGAGGTATTTCGATCATTTTTTAGGTTCTTAGGGTATTCTTGTTATTTTTTAGGTTTCAGGGTCATTTCGACCGTTTTTAGGTTCTAAGGATATTTTGGTAATTTTTAATGGTTTTGAGGCATTTTGGAAATTTTGGGGCAATTTGGTAATTTTTATATTTAAGGGTATTTTCAATTTTGACCATTTTAAAGGTTTTAGTGGTATTTTTGTTATTTATAGGTGAAAACACCATTTTGGTCCTTACATTTTGGGGTTACCGTCAATTTGGTCTCTATATTTTAGTAGTAGTCAATTTGATCCATGTTATTTTTAAGTTAGGTTTCAAGAGGTATTTCGATCATTTTTTAGGTTCTTAGGGTATTCTTGTTATTTTTTAGGTTTCAGGGTCATTTCGACCGTTTTTAGGTTCTAAGGATATTTTGGTAATTTTTAATGGTTTTGAGGCATTTTGGAAATTTTGGGGCAATTTGGTAATTTTTATATTTAAGGGTATTTTCAATTTTGACCATTTTAAAGGTTTTAGTGGTATTTTTGTTATTTATAGGTGAAAACACCATTTTGGTCCTTACATTTTGGGGTTACCGTCAATTTGGTCTCTATATTTTAGTAGTAGTCAATTTGATCCATGTTATTTTTAAGTTAGAGTCAATTTGGTCCATAGCGTTAACTTATTAATGAAAAATACTTACGTGGCAAATGGTTGGTCTTGTTGGCGCACACATGGCTAATAAAATAATATATTTAAATATTGAAAAAGCCACCTAAGCATTTTAATTTTTAAAAAATCCATGTAAAAAAAAAAAACGAAAAGATTAATTGAAAGAAAAAATATATTATTTTTTTTATAACAATCCTTAATTTCTTTTATTTTCTTTTGTATTCTTAAAAACTTTTCTTAGCTTCCGAACACTATTCCCAGCAACTCAACAACCTAAAACTAAACAATAATCACACAGACTCAATTTTCTTTTATATTCTTCTTTTTTTTTTAATCTATTTTCCTAGCAACTTCACACAACTATCAACACCCCAGATTTAACCATTTATAGCCACCATCAATATCCAAACCATTGAAGGTAGAAAAACTCAACCACCCAAGACTGAAACCCTTCAACCACCGGAAATTGGTTTGGCCATTTATAATCAAATAGTGCATTCAAAACCACAAGGCCTAGATCTGTTCGCCAATATCAAATCCTAATCACCCATCTTGAAGTGAGTGGAGGTAGATATGTTCTGTTGAGTTATCAGAATGGATGAGACCCACTTCTCCTCCTCGCGTCGTCCATGGTGGCGTACTCCACGTCCACAGTTCCCTTTGGGCATCTGATATCGAATCCTTGCATGAAGCCACTGATGTCCCCTCTTGCTCCACCATGCTCAGCCATGGTTATTGGAAAAATAGATTTGGATTTTTGCTTTTGTGTGTGAGAGAGAATGAGTGAGAGAGAGAGAGGTGAAGAAGAAAATAAAACAGAGTGCTACTGGAATGTTTGGTTTCAGATTGTTGTATTGTTGCATTGCTGGATATTGTGTTTTGTATCTAAGCTAAGAAAGTCCAAGGATGAAAAAGAAAAGAAAAGAAATTAAAGATTAAAAAAAATCATTTTCTTTATTTTTGTACTTTCCATTTTCCAGTTAATCTTTCAGTTTTTTCCAGAAATGGATTTTTTTTTTTAAAATTAAAATGCTTTGGTGGATTTTTAAATATTTAAATATATAATTATATATTGTTATATTAGACATATGTGTGCTAACAAGACAAACTATTTGCCATGTAGGCAATTTTCCGTTAGTAAGTTAACGGTAGGGACTAAATTGACTTCAACTTAAAAATGACAGGAACCAAATTGACTGCTACTAAAATGTGGGGACCACATTGACCGTGACCCTAAATGTAAGAACCAAAATGGTGTTTTCGCCTTATTTATATTCATTGATTATTGGATAATTGGGTGAGTTGGGTTTTACCTATAAAATAATAATACAGTTAGATTAGATCTGGATTATAATTAATTGATTAGATGAATTTTAATGAGTAAATAAGTTTTATATACCCAAAATTTATGCCTAGCTCAAACTGACCGATTTGAGTAAAATTTTTACTTAATCACATCATGCACTACTTTATTATTTATATATTATCTTTCCATTTAAATATACTAAACCACATCCCTGCACCAATGCAACCAACACCAAATGGTACTAAATGACACAATCACCACCATAACTTACCCATTCCAGAAGCATAGTTCTAGGTTTCAGAGTTGGTAAATTCCATGATAAAGTAATTATCAAATGAGTTTGTACTGAGTTTATTCAAGATCATGATCATTTTTACTGTAAGAGCATCTGCATTTGGGCTTGTAAATGCCAAAATGTGCTTAACATTTGGCATTTAAGCCCCAAAACCCATCAGCAATGGGAAGGCTATATCTTATATGCAAAAAAAAATTTGAGATTTTGCTACAGTACCATCTTACATTTGAGATGGTACTGTAGCAAAATGGTATAAAAAAAAATATTTTTTAATTGGTTTTACCCGGCAAATTTCTCTCTCCACCCTCATTTTATCTCTTTCTTTTCTCTCTCTTCCTCATCTCTTTCTCATCCCCTCTCTCTCTCGCCGAATCACTAGTGATGTGAGTCTGGAATTCAAAAACCTCCGGCCATCACGCCGATCTCAGCGTGGTGGCGAGCTGGTGGCGCGGCTGAGATCGGCGTGATGGCCGGAGGTTAGCGCGGTGGATCCGAGTTGTGCGTGGAGATCGGTTTGGCGAGGTGGGTTCCGTTCCGATGGAGATCCATTCCATTCCGATGGGGTTCCGTTCCGTTTCGATGGCGAGGTGGGTTCCGTTCCTTTCAAATTTTTGTTTTGGAGATCGAGTCGTGTGTGGAGATCAGTTTGGCGAGGTAGGCTTCGTTCCGATGGGGTTCCGTTTCATTCCGATGGAGATCGGTTTGGCGAGGTGGGTTCCGTTCCGATGGGGTTTTGATCGCGTGGGTGCTGTGGAGATTTGCTGTTGTGATTTGCTGGGATTGTTGGGTTTGTTGGGATTGTTTTTGTTTTGGGATTGTTAGGATTGTTGTTGTGATTTGCTGGGATTGTTGGGTTTGTTGGGATTGTTGTTGTGATTTGCTGGGGTGGCTGGGTTTGTTCACGGTGATTTTCTCTGGGTTTGTTCATTGTGATTTTTTTTTTTTTTTTTTTTTTTTGTTTGGTGTTGACGGTAATTTCTGGGTTGCCGGCGGTGGTGGTGGCAACGGTGGTGGTGTGCAGTGGTGGTGGTGTGCAGTGGTTCCTGACTAGAAGGAAAGAGAGGGAAAGAATAAATAATGCATAAATAATGTATTGTAATGTATAATGGTAATTGTGAGAAATATTATTTTATTGTGTAAAAATATTATTTTAATGAGTAGGATTGGGATATAGAAGTTGGGATGTTGGAGAATTGTAAAATTGTATTGTATAATTGAAAAAGTGGCTTTTTGAGATGGTAAAATAAGATGGGATTTAGAATCTAGCTGTGGATGCTCTAAGCAACTCAAGGAAAGCAATTTTTGCTGAGTTTGGTTGTTCTTTGATAACTGATTGAAGTTCGAATGTCCCTCGATCAATCAAAATCGAGAAGTCAGGATATATGTATCAAGGAGTCCAGTATTGTGGATTATTCCTTATGAGAGAGCTTATATAAAGAGCTATTAAGCACACCTTTCCAAAAAAAAAGGTTGGAGAAGTAGAAATGCTAAGCTATTTAGAGACATGATCTTAGTCTTCGTCCCGTACGTGTACTCGTAAGTTTAGAATCCATAGTCCTTCGGGAGTGTATTGTTTGGCGATCATGAAGTTGAAATGTTGAACCAACAGACCCAGTGGGTCACTGTGATAAAACAAATCTAGTGGATTGTCATGTTGAATTGGGTTTTCTTTGGTAGAGTGAATTTTAGGAAAGATGGAAAAAATAAAGAGAGAAAATGAGGGTGGAAAATTGTTTGAAGAGTGTTTGGTTGAGAGGGAGAGGGGAAAATAATGGTGGGCTTAGATGTTTTTTTCCGAACTCACTAAAAAGTTTTCTCCTCAAAATAGTTAGTATGGGAAATCTAATGGCTGAATGACAAAAATGTCCGCTTTAGCATTTTGCTTTACTGTGCATTTGCCTCTTCTTTTTCTTCTTTTTTTTTTTTTTTTTTTTTTTTTTTTTTTTGGGGGACTGTGGCGTGGTGCTATGTTTTGTTTTGTTTTCCTGGGCATAATTTTTATTTTTTAATAAATTTGAGTGATTGTTTTTCTTTTTTTAAAGTTGCTTGTCACTTATTTGTTTTAATTGAACATAGTTTTTTAACAATGATATATGAATAAATTTAAATAAATTCAAATTTTTTATTATTCCACTTTTTCATTCTCATTCAAACAAAAAGAAGAAAAATTAAAATTTTTTCTATCCTCCTACTATTTTCTATCTTCTCACTTTTCTACCCCTTCAACACCCTTTTAAAGTGTCTATCAGTTTTCAACTTTTGTTCTTCCTTGTTAGGATCGTGGCGGTGGGTCTTAAAGCACTTGACCAAGGGTATTGTAATTTTTGAGTTTTAATGACTTTTGTATTCTTGGTCCACGCACAAATCATTGTTTCAAATTATGGGTATGCTTCAATAAACGACTAGCTCAAGGACTGGGCACAACCCTGAATTTGCTGATCGGGCTGGGCCATCATGTGGTAATAAAAAATATTATTTAAAAATTTGAAACATATTATGTATTATTTTCTTATTTGAACACCCAAATTGCATATTACTTTCATGTAATCATAAAGTAATTGTAGCCAAGTTTCAATGGATCCTTTTGTAATTCAATAGGCACTCAACTTTAACTCATTTTGAAAACGCCTTTATATTCCTTTATTTCTATTTTTATTTTTGCGGTAACAATATTAAACTTTTACTCCCTCTTTGCTTGTGAAATGCATTTTCTCAATTCCTTATTTTTTATCATATATAAAAACATAATTTCAAATTTGTTCTTTGTGCTAGGTCACGTGTGAGTGAAATTTCACATTGAATAATGATAAGAAGAATAAGTAGTTAATATAACATAATTGAACAGATACCTATTGGAGGATTTAGTCCTTTTGTATTTAAGTGTGTTTCTATATGTTATATTAACTACTTAAGGAGAATTTTCAATTTATTTAGGAGTGGCAATTCATGTTTGCGTGTTGGGTTCATGTTGAGTTAAACAGAACACGACCAGTTTAGTAAACGGGTCAGGATTCTTAAATCCTAATATGACTTGTTTATTAAACAGGTAACATGACCTATTATCAATTCTCATGTATCTAAAATTAAAATTCAACCATAAATAAAGTAAAAAAAATTTCTCCACATCACCAAATTCAATAATATGCCAAAGTTCCATATCAAAAAGTTTTTATAAGCTAATTGGGTCAAACATGCTACATGTTTATTAAATGGGTCAACCATGTTGAACCGAATATAACCCGAATCCGTTTAGCTTCAATCCATGATTTGTTTATAAATGGGTGGATCTTGTTAGGTTTGTGGGCCGTGTTGGATTTTGCCACCCCTAAATGTGTTTATCTCCCCAACTTTGTTGAAACTTAAGGAATCATTTAATTCTCACCTAAAATTCCGCCATATTAAAATGGGAATTTTTCCCATCATTAAATGATGCAAGATTTTATTTTTACAATCTTGGACAGATTTTATTAAATAGATATATTGGAGCTTTTTTTTTCTTCTAAAAAAAAATCTTTGATATATCTATTTTTTTTAGAAGAAATATATATAAAATTTCTAATGTTCATTTTTGAAAGCTCGAAATTGTGTTGAAAACACACGAGCGGTTTAGACCCCCAAATTCAAATTACGGCTTGGTTGATTTTACACAAACTTAATGATAAGTGCGGAATAGTGTAAACACAAGCATATAAACCAAATAACTACTCTAATTCATATTTAAAGCAACTCAGCAGTAAAAATGAAATGAACAAGAGTAGGGAAGAAGGATGCAAACACAAATAACACCGAGACGTGTTATCGAAGAGGAAACCGAAGAACTCGGCGAAAAACCTCTCCGCCGCCCTCCAAGCGGAAATCGATCCACTAGACAATCAGTTGGGATACATGGATTAGCAAAAGACCCTCCAAGCCTAGTCTACCCGATGTACCTAAGCCCTCCAAGCTCCTACTTCAACAAGGCTTCTCGGAACCGTGTCTTGTCCTAGTTATCCGGATCCCGCAACAAGCTCCATGTTGCATCTGCCGTTAAAGGCTTCTTCCTATGCTTCCCAGCAGCACCAAAACGTCACTCAGCACTCTCAAAGGTGTGTCAAGTGTTTGGGCTATCAACCTCTCAAAGATATGAACAATGGAGAGGGAAGGGTTGAGGAGATACCACAAGCAAAAAGTTTAGAGAAGGTGGGGAAGACAATCTCTAATTACCAAGGTGTTTGGCTAGGGTTTTCTCTCTGAAGCATTCCTCAACAAATGTGGGTAATGATGATATTTGTAGGAGGGGTGCAAAAGGTGTGACTCAAAGAATACAGGCTGGCAGAACAGCTAGTCTCGCGGGTGTCTCGCGGGAAGGCCTTACCCGCGAGATACTCGCGAGACACAGTTGTCTCCACCTGGCATGACTCTTCGCATTCCATCATGTGCCTGGCACATGTCTCACTTCGCGGGAAGCTTGGTCGCGACATACCCGCGAGATACCCGCGAGAATCCTTTTCTTCTTCAAATGCTTGAGTCTTCAACACTCTTTCTCTCACACACCCCTTACATCAAGTCCCACAACAAATACAGGGTTTTAAACGATTGAACAAAATTACAATCAAATTTGGCACGGAATACAAGCCAACAAAACATAGTTGTAAATTACAACTTTACAATTTTGTTTGAACTTTTTAACCAAAAACTAAAGAGTTTGGCCCAATAGAATAAAATTTCATACTTTACAACAAAAAAATTAAGAAAAAAAAAACAATAATTTTGAGCCTAAAATTGAAAACACAATGGAAAAAAAAAAAAAAAAAAATCAATTTAAGGCTCCAACTAGTCCAAAATGAAGGAAATGGACTGAAGTGGACCAAATTAAGCGAATTGCATGAAACAGACTGAAATGGACCAAATAGCTCGAAGTGGACCGAATGGATCGAAATAGACTAATAGACTGAATAGATTGAATTGAACCTAAGTGATTGAAGTGGACCAAATGGACTGAATTGGATTGAATGGAGTGGACTGCACCGAAGTGGATCGAACAGACCAAATTGGACCGAATAGCTCTAAGTGAATTAAATTGGGCCAGTTTACTCCATTGAAGTGGATCGAACAGACTGAATTGGACCGAATAATTTTAAGTGAACTGAATCGGGCCAAAATGGACTAGGGGTGGCAATTCGTGTTCATGCGTCGAGGTCGTGTTGTGTCAACTCATGAGTATTTGACGATATACGTCAACACTAAGCCACATGTTTATTAAACGGGTCAAGATTCCTCAACTCTAACACGACCCATTTATTAAACAGGTCAGTCGTATCAATCTATTTATCAGATTTTATTAAAATGAAAAAAAAAAATTATGAAAAAACAAACAAATAAATTTTTTTAATATAAAATTCAAAACTAACGAGTAATTGTATTACAAATAATCATTCAAAATTAAAGCATATCACAATATATCATAAATAATCAATCACAATATGTCAAAGAAAATAAACCACAACAACTAATAAGTTTATATACCTAGAGTTTGAAGGGTATGTTGGTAAAATGTCATTTAATTAAACAGGCTAGATGGGTCAAACGGGTTCTATATGTTCAACACTAACCCAATTTGTTTATTAAACGGGTCAGCTGTGTTAACTCGAATATGACACGAATCCGTTAAACCTAAATCCATAACCTGCTAATTTCATGTTGTGTCGTGTCAGGTTCGCGCGTCGTGTCCAATTTTGCCACCCCTAAAATGGACTGAATGGATTGAAACGGACCAAAATGTTATGCTGATGTAGCTCAAAAGAAGTCTAGTAACAATAAATACTACTCTTCAATATTTAGATATTATTATATAGACTTAAAGGCATCATAAAAACCTATAATTGAAAATTGAGGCTGGTTTGCTCCATGGATATGGGCAAAATTGGAGCTTTTGAGTAGTGGGATAGGATTTGTGGGAGAGCGGGCTAATATGGCTTTACACTGATTTAGACAATTCAATTGGCTTGGTTCCATTCGGTTTGTTGCTTTAAAATGATTGATGTCTTCTGAAACTGCTAAATTTGTGGAATTACGTCTATCATCGTTAATCTCTTTTCCTGTGTTTGGCTACTATGTGGTTTTTTGTTGTTGTTGTTGCTTCTGCTGCTGCTGCTAATATACTATGTGGTGCATTATTCATGGGCTCACGAGTCTTATGAATTCATCCAAGCCTATTTGCAAAAGTTGCCCTCCAAAGTCCAAAGTCCAAAGCATCACTCCTAAAATTTCTCTTGAGCTTGCTATGTGGGCTTGGAAACGATGAAAAATAATATAATAAGTTTGGGGCCCATTCAGCAAGTTGTCCTAATTAAATTTCATCCCAAGTTTGTGAGACCATCCATTTAATGATACGCTATAATGCTTTCATAATAAATTTTAGATAGTAAATTATTATTAATTTTAATTTTAATTTATTATTTAAATTATTTTTTTGCCATTTTGTAATAGTCAATAACAATCTACTACTTAAAATTTATAATAAAATATTATGAAAGTATTGTGGACGTATATCGTCTATTGTTAAAGATTAGGCCTTTAATTGTATTTAGACCCAAGACATGCATGTGGTGTTGTTTCTTGTTGTAAACAACTCTCAAACACACAAAACTGCACCTTCCATTGCTTTAGAGAACACAGTTCACAGAATAAGACTATAATAAGAGGCATAGGGATCTTTGAGGCATGCATGAGATGAGAGGAAGGTGAGGTTGCCTAACCCAACAAGAAAGCAAATTTTGGTCCTTTTTCACATGTATGGGAGATGACCTGTTTCACACCTTGACGTGGTAGTGGTTGGGGTGTCGTCTTTACAATATAAGATGATAGCGTGAAACGAAGGGTGATCTATTACAAGTTGAAACATAACTTCAACGTTACCGACAGTTCTTTACTGCACAGCTAGTCCAGATCCAAATCAAAATAATGAAAAAGAATACATAATGAATGTACAGTTGTCTAGCAATGCTGTGTTAGCATCAACACATACAGAAATACCAAAGAAGATATAGTTCTCCACGTAACGAAAGCTCATTGGCGCATGAGCATTCAAATCTGTTTCCTTTTACTTGTCACACTTTTATTTATTTATTTTTTTCTCTCTCTCTGGCGAATGAAATGTTAAGCTCACTTTCATAGATTTTTTAAGCTATTATAGTATTAGTTAACTATATATAGAGCTAGCAATACAAGCTTTTTAAGGTGCTTTAATCATCATGAATTAGAATGTAATCAACCAATATAATTTAGCCTAAAAAAGGTTGAACATAAAGCATTTTATTTTATTTATTTTTTTTCTGAGTGATATAATATAACAATTAATGTCAATTGTTCTTTAGAAAGAACAGCATGGAATTGGCAAGAGAAGTTCTCTCAAAAGAATTACTCGAAGTATAATAATTTACCATTTGCTAATGTTGAAGCCCACAAACCAAAGAATAACTTCAACTTTCAATATATACAAAAAAAAAAAAAAAAAAAAAAAAAACCCACAAAACAATCATATTATTGGCATTGAAGATCGTGGACTGCACGGCTTGTCAAATTTAGTGTCATTATGCAGTTCAATTTTGTGTTCCTCCTCTTCTTTATAATCTTCACCAAATGCACTGTGCCACTCAACTTGGCAGAGATACTCAGCTTCAACATCCCTGAATTAATATCACTGCTAAGATTGTTCAAATCCGATAACCTATTCGACCTCAGTTCCACTGCAACATTCATCGCTTGTCCCTTCCTAGCTTTGACACTCCCATGTCCTATTTTTCTTTCACCAATAACCATGCCTCTATATAGCACACTCAAGGTGCTATTCTCGAATTCGAACCCACCAAAATTTTTATTCTTAATAGTCACCTCAGCAACCAAAGTGGCACTAAACGAAGTTGATGATGCAGTGCCATTATACTTCAGATTTTTCACCGTGACCAAACTCAAATTAACATCAGGAACTTTAACACGCAACACGATTACGGCAAGGACTAATATGATGATGCATTGGATAACAATTCCTGCAAAAACATAAACAAAACATTTACCACTTCTTTCCTTCTTTAGTGCTTTGAACATGGCAATCTCTTCGTCACTTCTCGGATGTAATTTGCTAGATGCAAATGGAATTTCGTCTGTCGACATTTTTTTTTTTCAAGACAAAAATGATTGAGGAACTTGGGGTTGTAGGGTTTCTTTTTGGAAGGATTTTAGTGTAGAGCTTAAAATGGTGTTGGATTTTAGTGTGTGAATATCAAATATGAAGGGCTTGTTTTTTGAATTACTATATATAGCATGTGATATGTCTACGTTTAAACCACCGCGTTGAATTTTATAACCTTAGTGGGTCAGTCCAAGTCTGAATATAGGCACCGGCCTTTGTTTGATTCTTTTTGAAATCATGATTGCAGCCTGTTTTTGTTGTAATATTAAATTATTAATATGTACAGCACAGGCAGAAAATAGCACTTCGATAGCAATAGCTACAACTAGTTTGATCTTAGCTAGAAAGCAGACACCTTTTGTTTAAATAATCAATCACTTTGCAATAATGCATTAAGAATTACTTAGCATGGAAGGCTACGATCGATGGTTGGAAATGGTCTCAAATTCCTATCGTGAATTGAAAAGATTTTTTAATATATATATTTTGAAGAAAGAAAATTAATTTGGTTATTTTTACTTTGGTTTATATGGTGTAAAAAAAAAAAACAGAGATTATTATTTGGTACGGAAGGAAAATCTATGAATTGTCAAAGAAGTAATACCTTGTCCTCTATCAAGTAATAGGAATTGAATTCTTATAAATATACATTTCTACAAAGAATTTGATAATTTTGGCCAAGAGGCCCTCCATTATGGGGAGAGTGAAAGAATCATAAAAAATTAATGTGAAACTGAGAGGGAAAAAAAAATTTCTTGCTTAATAGGTAATGCAAGGAAAGAGACAACAAAGTTTAGGTTTTCTCTACAAAATTTTTGTAAAGTGCACATATTAAGGAAAACTTGGAGGTCTTGATTAATGTAGACCTAGCAAACAGATCAAGTTAGGCCAGATCCCATTTGAGTTCAGGTAAGAATAAGTCATCTTGAACAGGTTGTTGGCAAGTCGGGTCAATTAGGGCCTATTTGGTTAGCTGAAAAAAACACTGTTTTTTGTTTTCATTTTCAGTTTTTAGTTGGTCCCACCACTGAAAAACTGGTTTGGTTTTAGCATTTGTATTCAATCTTCATTTTCAATATTCTAAAAGATGGATTTGAAAAAAGATATGAATACAACTTTTTAGCATTTTCGTTTTCTATGAATATGAATACAATGACATATTTGTAAATATTGTAAAAACACAAGGTTAGTTTTTTTAGTGATGTGATGTGTGTGAGTGAGAAAAACTACTTTTTCTTGAAATAGAAAATAATGACCAAACCCAGTGTGATGTATTTCTATACACAAATTATGTATTCAAAACAACTTACCAAATACTACCAAATGTAAAAATAAGTATTTTTTTTTCCCTATATTTAAATTCAGGATTTGAATATAGAATAAAGAAAATGAAAAGTAGATACACCATTTTTGAAACCAAATAGACCCTTAGGTTATGGGTTATGAGTTAACATGCACATATTTTTTCACATAGAAAAAAAAATGATGATGATGATAATGATGATAATGATAATAATATTGTCTCTCTTCCTTTCAATATAAACAAATAAAAAAAAACAAAATACTTTAAAAAAAAATGAAATAATATATAAATTCTTAAGTTTATGCAATCAAAGTTCAATAATAATAATAACTATGATTATATTCGCTTTATATTTTTGTTTTTAATAATGGAGTACTATATAGAGCCGTGCATGTGAAAGAAAATGTGATTGTGAATTGTCCAATTTGAGTCAAAATATATGTGTGAAGAAAAGGATCACTCTAAAACCGGGTCGTGTATGGATTGATCCAACCCGACCTGGAAGTAAAACAGACTTGGTATGAGTTGACCTGTTTTTGCTTCTTGTCAAAGATTTCAGAGTTAGGTTAATGGGTCTAGGTCCAAGTTTGCTTGGTTTGAAATAAATGTTGTGAAGTGAGAAAAAGAAGAAAGAAAATAGTTTGTGTGTGTAAGAGCAAAAAAAAACAAGAGTTTTTTTTTTTTTTTTTTTTAAATTGTGAGACATACACAAGAGAAGATAAAATTGGGGTTTTCTCTTTTAAGAGGAGGTTTTTTGGGTGCGACAACAACAGAGAGTTGTATAATTATATTTAAGGTGATAAAGATCTTAGGTGTTTTCATAATATTTTTATTTTTGGAGAAACACACACACACACGCGCGCACACACACACACACACAAAGGAGAGAGAAAGAGGTTTTAATACAAAAGCACACTACAACTCCACTCAAAAACCATGATTTCATAATATTTCTAGAGAGAAGATATTATTGTACTTGGTGTGGAATCTAAAGTTAGGAATAAATTGAAAATATATTATAATTGATTGTATAATACTAGATTTATTCAGAGCTTGTCTTATGGTTTTTCCCTTCAAGGAAAAAAAAGTTTTCTACATAAATATTTTTGTATTCTTTTGTGTGATTGACTCGATAATTTTGGTTATAAAATTTTTTTTAGGAGATTAATTAAAATTTTTAAGTTGATTTTCCTCGTTCATTTTTTTTTTTTTTTTGCTAATGATTTTCTTAATTCATTGAGACTAGATTGTGTCCCAACTATAATTAAGGCAAAATTTGTGGTTCTTATAAGGTCAACATGGCACACCGCACACACATCCACCGCAAGGTAATTGGAAAATAATTTTGTTAAATTAAAATTATGCTTATTCAAAAAGTTCAAATTATTTAAAAATGATGAATTTAATTATTGTCTTTGTAAGGTCCAAATTTCGTGGCCCAAGCCCAAAAGATCAGGATTATGGGCCCAATGAACCCAGAACAATGAATTTGTAGAGAGTGGGTGAAAAAGTTAGGCTGGTTGTGAATCTAGCGACAGTCAATTGACATAAGAACACACTTGAAAGTTAAAATAAACTCAAGTCCGAAGAGGATTTTTCTTCATTGAAAGGTGAATACAATTCTTAGAGTTCTTTTACAGATTTTTTCTCTCCCCCCCTTCAGAGGTCTATTACATTTATATATTCTTCTTCTCCTTCATTATCACCGCCCACCTGTTCTTCATCTAAGCCTTCACTTGAGTACATGTCATATTAGATATCTGCTTTAGTTCTCCGTGAGTGGTGGTAGCTGAGATTGCACTGTTCAGGGGTCTTCTCCACATAAATGCGGCCAGGAAAGTTGCTGCAGTGCATTAAATGCGGTGGTAGCAGTTTTTCCTTTTAGATATTTCTCTGTTCTTATCATCTCTAGGCACGCCTAAAGCTTGTCCTTGTTGTGGAAGTAGTTGGGAAGATCATTTAGACCTTCAGTATATTTGTTTGATCAAGTTCCTTTGAAATCCAAGAAGAATGACCTCTTCGGACCAATAGAGTTCTCTTCGGACTGCTTCTCTCGTTCATTTTCAGGTACATTTCTTCTACCTGGACTCTTTCCTAACCCCTTTCTTCTCTTCGGATACATAGTAGTATTCGAATTTGGCCTTAGGCTCAACATATGACGTTAAGCTTTTACACCCACAATCTTAATACTTTTCTTTACGTGTAGATTATTATTAATAAATGGTATTTGATAATATGCCCACTTGGAAAACAACACTTCATAACAAAAGCTACACTCACTCTCATCTTAGCAAGAAAGCAAACACTTTTTTTTTTCATTTAATATAAGCATTTATTTTTCAATAATGCATATGAAGAATTACTTAGCTTGGAAGGTTATATAATTAATTAAGCCAGAACTAGTAGTTTTGGTGAGGTTAACATGGCACGCCGCACGCCACCGCGTGATAATTGACTAATTGGGACATGGTACAACTAGCGGGAAGTTATTATATGTCCAGTTGTCCACCAATATGATTTGAGCTTTTCTTTAAGAGCTTGTATATGATATTGACAATGGTTTATATTTTCTTTTTCGGTAAATTGTGACAAGCCTTTAAATGTGTTGCTTCATCCTTTTTTTTATTTTTTTATTTTTTAAGAAACAAATTAACACACACAAGAGAGAGAGAAAGTGGTTATAACACAAATATACATTACAACTCCACTAAAAAACCTTGATAACTTTTAAGGGAGGATAGGACAAATGTGTTGCTTCATCTGGGGAAGCCGGATTAACTAAAATGAGTTGTATAATTATATATTGCATTGTTTGGGGCGCTTTTGGGCAATGCAACCTGAGTTATTGAGTCTTAAGAAATTACTAATTAAACGTTCGTAAAGCCTAGATATTATACTATCGTAGATAAATTGGGTCTTCAAGTCTTAGCATTAATGGATATTTGTTTGGGCCAAGTGCTCTTATTTTATGGACGAGATAGAATAACTAATGAATTCCATATTTTTTGGTTTTAACCAAATTTTACAATAAAATAAATATGATAAAATGCTGAAATATTTTTCATAAAATATTTTACAGTGAAACAAACAAAGCCCAAATTTGGCAATTGAAATTTCAAGTTAATCTTTGTGATCATCCCAGCCCTATTATTGTTCTTTTCAAGTAAATTAACATGTCAGGAAATTTTTTTTTTTGAGAGAATCATGTCAGGAATTAACCCTTGCACATCTTATTAAATGGTGAAAATGATGGTATTGTATGGTAACATATAGCAACACCCAGAATTTAGCAGGATAATTGATCAAATAGGAGAAGAGGCCGGTATCAAGTTCTAAGAGAGAAATGCAAGGAAAAAAATAATCTAAAAATAATTAGTTTGAAAACTAATAGTCCAATAATATATATAGTATTAACTTGGGGGAAGAAAAATGAAAATGTTGCAGAATGAAGGTGACTGCATATTGGTTTATTTTGCATTACGTTGATCATAGCTGGTGCAAAGTGACAAGGACAAGTGGAGGCGTTTTAGACTTTAAATAAAAAAATAAATATTAAATGATGAAATTCGTATATATTATAATTATAATTATAGTATTATTATACTCTGAGATTCGGCTAGAATGAGACTGGAATTAGAATATGATTTTAATAGCGGTAGAAAAATGATTGATTTAAAGAGAGAATTTAGCAGGAGCATAATAGGAGATCTTTAGCCAGAAATAAAACCTATATATATGATGATGATGATGACATTTGGCGTTCTGTCTTGGTTACACAATTTGTAAATAATATTGAATTTGTTCACTTATGCGTGCATGGACTTTTATTTTTGCCTTTTGTCTTTGTTTTTATTTATTTTATTGGCGCACATTTGTTTTATATAAGAAGACATAATTCTCTGATATACGACCCAGCCATGTGTGGTTTACTAAGCCAGCTTAACATGTAATATTAACAGGTTTCGTAAATGGTAAATATATCTTCTCATACAATATATCAATTAGGAAAAATGATAAGATCAACAGCACTGGAATTTCATATTTCAATAAGTTCAATGACTTTTTTTTCCACAATTTTTTAATACCTATGTACATGATATGTTATGATTAGTATATAATAAAGGTTGTGTAAATATATAAAATTGATATCGCTCATAGAGAGGATTAGCCTAACAAGAGATCGAATTGGGGGCGTCCATTATTCAAAGCCAACTCCCTTGGATTTGGGTACCTCAGTAGCCAGACCTACTTTGGACAACAGAGCTCAAAATGGCTATGCCAATTAACCCATACTGAGGATGAAAGACCGAGAGAGTCTAGTTGAGTATGGTTCGCCTACAAAGGAGTTCCCTCCCAATGTATATGCAATATCCCTCTACACAATAGGCATGCACACTAGAAATACAATATTCCTCTACCCACTTTTTGTCGCAACACATGCGTTTGCTCATAGGTTCATGAATTTTGCAGTGTAACAAGTGTTCCAATTAGTTCATTTGGCATAATTCACTTCTTAGGCTTATGGATAAGTTCCATAAGTTTAAATAGACCTTGTTTTTGGCCTTCGGTATCACTCTTTCAAAATTTGCCATTAAAAATTGAGAAATGTTATGTGTACAATATTTTCTAAGTGGTATGTTATTATTGGCTGTTAATGATAGTAAAAAAAATTGTTAGGTTCTAAGACTTTTGGATCTAAATGTATTAGAACTACAATTTGTAATGTGTTGGCAAACCATGATCAAAACATAGAGTCTAGGTTTAGACTGCTCAAAGTGTGTTTATTTGTAAAATTGGAATCGAGTGATTGCAGAATTTATTGGACTAAATCTGCAAGGCTTGATCGATCGAAAATTAGACTCGATTGATTGAACATTGTGTAGATTTATTTTTTTGCAGGATTTCCAATTCAGCCTAAGCCCATATGACGTGTAGGGTTTTATGTTTTACTCCAAGTATAAAAGGAAAAACCCTAGATACGTTTTAAAGGCTTTTTGATGTGTTGTGTGTTGAATCTCTTGTGAGATCTAAAGGTGTTTACCTTCATACACACTTATGGCTTGTTTGGAAGTTTAGAGAGGGAGGAGAGTAGAGGGGAGAAAAGTAGTGGGGAGGAGAGTAGAGGGGAATGGTTATCCTCTACTTTGTTTGGATGTTTTTAAAATTAGTAAGGGGGAAGGAAAATCTATTAATTGTCAAAGAAGTAATACCTTGTCCTCTATCAAGTAATAGGAATTGAATTCTTATAAATATACATTTTTACAAAGAATTTGATAATTTTGGCCAAGAGGCCCTCCATTATGGGGAGAGTGAAAGAATCATAAAAAATTAATGTGAAACTGAGAGGGAAATTTTTTTTTTCTTGCTTGATAGGTAATGCAAGGAAAGAGACAACAAAGTTTAGGTTTTCTCTACAAAATTTTTGTAAAGTGCACATATTAAGGAAATCCTGGAGGTCTTGATTAATGTAGACCTGGCAAACAGATCAAGTTAGGCCAGATCCCATTTGAGTTTAGGTAAGAATAAGTCATCTCGAACAGGTTGTTGGCGAGTCGGGTCAATTAGGGCCTATTTGGTTAGCTGAAAAAAACACTATTTTTTGTTTTCATTTTCAGTTTTTAGTTGGTCCCACCACTGAAAAACTGGCTTGGTTTTAGCATTTGCATTCAATCTTCATTTTCAATATTCTAAAAGTTGGATTTGAAAAAGGAAATGAATACAACTTTTTAGCATTTTCGTTTTCTATAAATATGAATACAGTGACATATTTGTAAATATTGTAAAAACACAAGGTTACTTTTTTTTAGTGATGTGATGTGTGTGAGTGAGAAAAACTACTTTTTCTTGAAATAGAAAATAATGACCAAACCCAGTGTGATTTATTTCTATACACAAATTATGTATTCAAAACAACTTACCAAATACTACCAAATGTAAAAATAAGTATTTTTTTTTCTATATTTAAATTTAGGATTTGAATATAGATTAAAGAAAATGAAAAGTGGATACACCATTTTTGAAACCAAATAGACCCTTAGGTTATGGGTTATGAGTTAACATGCACATATTTTTTCACATAGAAAAAAAAAATGATGATGATGATGATGATGATAATGATGATGATGATAATAATATTGTCTCTCTTCCTTTCAATATAAACAAATGAAAAAAAAATACTTAAAAATAAAAATGAAATAATATATAAATTCTTAAGTTTATGCAATCAAAGTTCAATAATAATAACTATGATTATATTGGCTTTATATTTTTGTTTTTAATAATGGAGTACTATATAGAGCCATGCATGTGAAAGAAAATGTGATTGTGAATTGTCCAATTTGAGTCAAAATATATGTGTAAAGAAAAGGATCACTCTAAAACCAGGTCGGGTATGGATTGACCCAACCCGACCTGGAAGTAAAACAGACTTGGTATGAGTTGACCTGTTTTTGCTTCATGTCAAAGATTTCAGAGTTAGGTTAATGGGTCTAGGTCCAAGTTTGCTTGGTTTGAAATTAATGTTGTGAAGTGAGAAAAAGAAGAAAGAAAATAGTTCGTGTGTGTGAGAGCAAAAAAAACACAAGAGTTTTTTTTTTTTTTAATTGTGAGACATACACAAGAGAAGATAAAATTGGGGTTTTCTCTAATTAAGAGGAGGTTTTTTGGGTGCTACAACAACAGAGAGTTGTATAATTATATTTAAGGTGATAAAGATCTTAGGTGTTTTCGTAATATTTTTATTTTTGGAGAAACAAACACACACACACACACACAAGGGAGAGAGAAAGAGGTTCTAATACAAAAGCACACCACAACTCCACTAAAAAACTAGGAATGGCAACGGGTCGGGTTCGGGCCAGGTTTTTCGATACCCGGACCCGACCCGCGGCTCGGACCCGGCCCGTTTAATAATCGGATTTTTTTCCCAGGCGTCGGACTCGCCCCTGCTGGGCCTTGCGGGCCCCGTCCCTCATGGCCAGCACAACCCAAAATCAGAAACAAAAATTTTGATTTTGGATTTTTAGGCCCAAAATCACAAATACAAACACAAATCCAAACATAATCACAAACATAAACACATAAATCACAAACACAGATTTCAGATCTACAATTTTCCCTTTCAAAATCACAAACCAAACACAAATTTCAGATCTATGATTTTCATTTTTCCCTTTCAGAAATCATAAACACAAACACAAACTCACATGATTGAGGCGAACTGCGAAACTGAACCCAGAAAAAAAAAAAAGAAAAAAAAGAAAAAAGAAAAAAAATGGAGAATGACGTGGAGTGAGGCCATGTCACGCTTGTAGTTGTGGCCATGGGCGAGGAAGATGAAATGGAGTTGAGAGAGTAGAGAGCCTGTGCGGTGGCGGCATGGGGTAAAGCATGTGCGGCGGCGGCATGAGGAAGATGAGAGGGGTGACGGCGTGAGGAAGATGAGAGGGGTAGAGGACTGTGGCCGTGTGTGTTGTGCGCTTGTGGCCGTGAGTGTGAGAGAGCAGAGAGATGAAGAGGGAGAGGCAGAGGTGTGAGCTGATGATTCAGCTAAAATGAGGAGAAGAATAGAAAAGTTTAGGGTTTTACTATATATATATATATGGGAGGCTAATTTAGTAATTATATATATATATATATATATATATAATCGGGTCTTATTCGGGTTGGGTTTCGAGTTTTTTTGATAAAATCCGAACCCGACCCGGACCCGCTTCGGGTTTTTTTTTTTTTAACCCATACTTGACCCTATTCTTTATCGGGCTGGGTAAAATCCGGCCCATTAGGGTCGGGCCAGGCCAGGTATCCACGGGTTGGATTTAAATTGCCATCCCTATAAAAAACCATGATTTCGTAATATTTCTAGAGAGAAGATATTATTGTACTTGGTGTTGATCTAAAGTTAGGAATAAATTGAAAATATATTATAATTGATTGTATAATACTAGATTTATTCAGAGCTTGTCTTATGGTTTTTCCCTTCAAGGAAAAAAAAGTTTTCTACGTAAATATTTTTGTATTCTTTTGTGTGATTGACTCGATAATTTTGGTTATAAAATTTTTTTAGGAGATTAATTAAAATTTTTAAGTTGATTTTCCTAGTTCTTTTTTTTTTTTTTTTGCTAATGATTTTCTTAATTTATTGAGACTAGATTGTGTCCCAACTATAATTAAGGCAAATTTTGTGGTTCTTATAAGGTCAACATGGCACACCGCACACACATCCACCGCAAGGTAATTGGAAAATAATTTTGTTAAATTAAAATTATGCTTATTCAAAAAGTTCAAATTATTTAAAAATGATGAATTTAATTATTATCTTAATACTTTTTTTTACGTGTAGATTATTATTAATAAATGGTATTTGATAATATGCTCACTTGGAAAACAACACTTCATAACAAAAGCTACACTCACTCTCATCTTAGCAAGAAAAGCAAACACTTTTTTTTTAAGCATTTATTATTCAATAATGCATATGAAGAATTACTTAGCTTGGAAGGTTATATAATTAATCAAGCCAGAACTAGTAGTTTTGGTGAGGTTAACATGGCACGCCGCACGCCACCGCGTGATAATTGACTAATTGGGACATGGTACAACCAGCGGGAAGTCATTATATGTCCAGCTGTCCACCAATATGATTTGAGCTTTCCTTTAAGAGCTTGATGTATATGATATTGACAATGATTTATATTTTTTTGTTCGGTAAATTGTGACAAGCCTTTAGGCTCCGCTTGGGAGGAGGGAATGGAATGGAATGGAAAGGAATAAAAAGAATAATTTTAAAATATTCTTCCCTTCTTTTGTTTGGGAGTTTTAATGGAGGGAATGGAAAGTTCATTCCTTTGTTTGGGAGTTTAAATGGGAGGGAATGGAATGGAATGGGTAGGAGGGAACACTCATTCCTTTCTATTCTCTTAAAACCTCAAATTTTCATTCCCCCCGAAATTGGGAGGAATAGGAGGGAATGAAATTAGATTTAATGATTTTTTTACTAAAACTCCCAAAATACCCCTATATATTCAACCCTTTATCTTAAAATAGGGGTCCAATAGTAATATTGTCATAAAATGATTCCATTCCATTCCCTTCATGTTGCTCCCAAACAGGATTACTTACATTTCATTTATTTCCATTCATTTATTTTAAAATATCCAATCAAGGTTACTTAATTTCATTCCATTCCATTCTTTTCCATTCATTTCCCTTACTTAAATACATTCCATTCCATTCCATTCCTTCCCATTCCCTTATGATCATCTCATTCCATTCCATTCCATTCCCTTATGAACTCCCAAGCGGAGCCAAAATGTGTTGCTTCATCCTTCTTTTTTTATTTTTTTTAAATTTTTTTTAAATTTTTTTTTAAGAAACAAATTAACACACACATAACTGACATAAGAGACAGAGAAAGTGGTTATAACATAAATATACATTACAACTCCACTAAAAAACCATGATAACTTTTAAGGGAGGGTAGGGCAAATGTGTTGCTTCATCTGGGGAAGCCGAATTAACTAAAATGAGTTGTATAATTATATATTGCATTGTTTGGGGCGCTTTTGGGCAATGCAACCTGAGTTATTTAGTCTTAAGAAATTACTAATTAAACGTTCGTAAAGCCTATTTGTTTGGGTATTTTATCATATTTACTTCAAGTCTAAACACTAATGGATATTTGTTTGGGCCAAGTGCTCTTATTTTATGGACGAGATAGCATAACTAATGAATTCCATATTTATTAGAGTAAAATATTTTTAGTTTTTTGGTATGACTTGTAAAATTTTTCAAGTATAAACTACCAAAAACCAGTAACTCAACCACCAGAGTTACTGGTGATGGAGGTCTAGTGACCAAGCTGCTGGCTTTGATTGCTGGATTGACAACCCAACCACCAAATGGTAGTGACCGCGCACCAGAGGGTGGGGGGAAGCTTTTGTGTGTTTTTGTAAAATGTTTTGCCAAGTTTTTAAAGGTTTATAGCATTTTACAAATGGTTTTACAACTAGCAAAAGATATTTTTTGGTTTTAACCAAATTTTACAATGAAATAAATATGATAAAATGCTGAAATATTTTTCATAAAATATTTTATAGTGAAACAAATTAACAAAGCATAAATTTGGCAATTGAAATTTCAAGTTAATCTTTGTGATCATCCCAGCCCTGTTATTGTTCTTTTCAAGTAAGTGCCCGTTTGTTTGGGCGTTTTGAGCCCAAAAGCTGGCTTTTTAAAAAAGCCAGCCCAAAATTGGCGTTTGGTAAGTTTAAAACGCAACTTTTCTAAAAAAGTTGCATTTTGTTTTTCTGAAGAAACACGCATTTGCATTATGCTGGGCTTGGGGTCCATAAATGAAACGCGCATGCTGAGCTTTTAATATATATCCGTTGGGAGAGTTAAATTACGAAATTGCCCTTGAATAAAGGGCAAGGTGTCTTCAGACTTCACGCACAGTGGCCCTCATTCCTCTCATCTCATCTCATCTCACTGGTTTGCGCAGCTCCCTCACACCTCTTATCTCCTCTCAGCTCTGCCCTCTTCGTGTCTCCTTGCGCGTAAGTCTCTCTTCTCTTTTGTCACCCGTTGAAATCTTCTTCCTCTTCTTCAGCGGCCTTCCTCTGTAATTTTTTTTTATAAATTTTATTTGTCTAATCTGATCTGAGAAATACGTTTTGAAGGTAGAGTTTTGATCAACAAAGCACCTAGCAACACCGATCTGCTACCAAAAACCACCAGGTACCAACACTGATCTGGAATTTTTTTTTTTTTTTTTTACCCATAAAAAAAAATTTTCGAATCTTGCATGCTTTGTTCTTGCTATTAAGTATGTGCAATGGTTGATTATTTGGATCTTGCATGATTAATAAAAACAACCCAAAGATCTATTTGTTCTCTTGCCGGGTAATTTTTTTTTTTTTTAAAATTTTGTGGATGCTCTGTCTAAAAGTCCTCTCCCCTGTTTCTCTCATCTCAATTCAACACCCCCTCCCTTTTCTTTATCTTTCATTTCTCTCTCTCAAAACTCTCTCTCTCATTGTGCGTGTTCGTGTTTGTGTTTGTGTGTGTGTGTGTGTCTTTGGATCTCGATTTTTGAAGATGGGTTTGTTTTTGTTTTGGGTTTTACAGATTTTTTTAAAAATTTATTATTATTATAGGGATGATTATTATTATTATTTTTCTGTGGTTATTGATGCCATCATTGATTTAATAATATGGAGTATGCTGGATTTTCCATGATTTTGGAGATGGGTTTGTTTTTGTTTTAGGTTTTACCGATTTTTTTTTCTTTCTTTTGTGGTTCATGATGCCATCATTGATTCATATTTGTTAGCTTAATTACTCATAATGAATGTTTACTGAATGATCATTGCTAAAGTATCCAGATGAAGCTACTGCCATGTCTGTGTTCTGTAGATATGTTGTAAACCATCCTTCATATTGGCCTTGGTATCTATAATCTGTAACGTATAAATTTTCACAATACTTATGCTACTGTGTTGCTTCTCTGTTTTCATTTCATTTTTTATAATTACCCTACTAGTAAAAAGAAATAACTATATGCCAGTAGCCATTTATCTGAATGCTGATTTAAGTTTGAGGTTTAGAATGATAGAATTACTGCAAGGTTGCAGCTCATATTTGACTGGAAAAGATACTGTGGGTATTTTAGCATGATTTGGGTATTTTGTGGATGCTCTATCTTAATTTTATTTTTTCGTTTCGGGTGATTGTAGAGACGTGTAAGGGTGTTTCAGTAGAGACTTTGGCAATGTAATGAAAATGTTTGAGTAGAGACTTTGGTAATGTCTTGTAGGGTGTGCGTGCTCTGCTAATGTGGGGTGCGTCTACTGCTGATGGGGCATGTGTGTGCAGCTGCACACGCATGCCCCATCAGCAACAGACGTACCCCACATCGGCAGCCCACGCACACCCCATCAGCACCCCACACCAGTTTGGTTTCCCGTGTTCTCCTCTGGCCATATATATTTCCGGTTAATCTAGTTGAAGTCCACCCTAGGTAGTGATCATTATTTGTTAATTTAAGGCTTCTAGTTTAAAGGTTTTATAGTCTCTTATCTTATACTCGGGGAGAACTCATCAAAAACCATTTATAAAACCATTATAAGAGCACCTATGCTTTATGGGATTGAATGTTGAGTTATTAAGAGTAGTCTATTGCAATGAACCTAACTGCTTTTGAGGCCAGTGTCCTCAATTATGGCAGCAATTTTTTGGCTGTGTTTGCTAACTAGTGAGTTTATTAGATCATGCTATGTTTTCTGGTTGTGTTTTCTGGCTGGCTGTGTCCTCACTGTTGTGGATTTATTAGATCATGCAATTTTATTTATTTCTTATGGTTGGTTAACTTTATAGATGGGTAAAAACACCACTTCCAACCCCGAGGTAAAAAAGACTAGAGCAGATTGGGATATTAATCCAACATGGACAACTACTTTTTGTGACCTTTGTGTGGAACAAATTCAAGCCGGGAATAGAACAAAAGTTGCTGCCTTTAATACCGAAGGTTCGTTCTATGTGGTGACCAAATTTGGTGAAGTGACCGGTCAAGACTATGATAAGGACCAATTAAAAAGTAGGTGGGATGTATTAAAAGGTGATTGGAGAGTGTGGGAAAAATTGAGGAATCTTGACACAGGTTTAGGTTGGGATGCAGTGAAGGGAATGATTACTGCTCCTGATGATTGGTGGAAGCGAAAGTTGAAGGTGAGTTGAGTATTTTATTAATATGTAGTTAGTTAGAGATAGTTTTTTTTTTTTATATTATTGTTATATGAGTGAAATTACAATTACATTTTGTAGGAATTACCCAAAGCTAAAAAATTTCAAGAGAAAGGTCTACAGAATCTAGAACAACTTGAAATAATGTTTAGAGATGTTGCAGCAACTGGGGTAGCTGCATGGACCCCTTCTTCAAATACACTCCCTCCAACAATGCCAACAGACGGTGCTGGTGATTCAGATGGTAGCTCCGAATTTAAGGATAACCTATGTGACATGAGTTTAGACATTGATAATTTGCTGCAAGGACAAACTAGTCAATCACGTAGTTCAGGACAAAAGCGAACTAATGAATCAATACCCTCACAAAAGAAAAAGAAGAAGATGGGAGGAGCTGCAATGTTGGACAATCGTATTAGTCAATTAATAGCTGTATGTCAGAATAGGAATGAAGGTCCTTCTCGAGAGTCACCAAGTTCAGTTGATAATGTCATGGCGATTGTGAGAGCACTTCCTGGAGTGGATAACCAGTTTGCGGTTCAAGCTTCCATTATCTTACTAAAAAGGTCATGTAGGGAGATGTTCCCAACTTTCAAGGAGCCAGAGTCACAGCTGGAGTGGCTACAAGAAATGATTTGTTTGAACAAAAAGAAGTGACCAACCTTATGTGGTACTCTGTATTAGCTTAGGACTAATATTAACTTTATGTTGTATTAGCTTACGACTAATATTAGCTTTATGTTGTATTAACTTTAAACTAAGTTATGTGATATTTAGTATTATCTTTGGACTAATATATGTGTAATGTAAACACATTTGAAGCAACTGTTACAGTGTTATGTACTTGATGTTGAATTGTTTTGATGTAAAGTTTGTTAATTATTATTGTTGATTATATTAAGTATGTGCAATGGTTGATTATTTGTTACTTTGTTGTGTAGCCTAAATCAATATGGATGATTATAATGGTACTCATGAGAGTAACAATTTTATGGAACTATTAATGGATGGGGATTACAGAAATTACTGTGATTATCATGATGGTGATGATTATAACGATGCTAACAATAATAATGATGGTGATAACAATGATGATGATGATGATGGTGATAACAATGATGATGATGATGGTGAGAGTAGTGATAGTGATGATGACAGTGATAGTGACAATGATTCTGATGATGATGATAGTAATGACGATTCTGATGAGGAGTTTTACCAGATTGTGGCAGTTACCTGTGAAGCAGTTGTGACATATTTCAATAAATACATTAATAAGACTCCTTGTTATGATTCTGAACAAACAGGGTGGGTTTGGGTGAGATGCTGCATGGAAGGTAATGAGATACTGTGTTACAACATTTTTAGAATGAAAAAGGAAGTGTTTAGTAATTTGTGTCAAGTTTTACAACGTGACTATGGACTTCAACAATCAAGGAATATAAGGTTAGAAGAGTCAGTGGCAATCTGTTTATTGATACTAGGTCATGGAACATGTAACCGAATGGTTCAAGAAATATTTCAGCATTCGGGTGAAACCATAAGTAGACATTTTGAGAAGATGATTACTTTGTTGGGTGCTCGCTTTGCAGCTGCATATGTAAAGCCTTCTGATCCAACTTTTAGTGAAGTTCCAACCAAAATACAAGACCATCCAATTTATTGGTCACATTTCAAAGTATGTGTACTAATGTATATTGAAATAAGTGTTATTGTCTTTAAGATAATACAATACATGTGGAACTGAAAACTATTAATGTTTTTATTAGGATTGCATCGGTGCGATTGATGGCACACATGTAATAGCGGTTGTACCTACTGAGAAGTCCATTCCATACTTTGGAAGAAAGGGATATCCAACCCAAAATGTGATGGCTGCATGTGACTTTGATATGTTATTCACATTTGTTTTGCCTGGATGGGAAGGTGCAGCACACGACACTCACATTTTTCTTGATACTATTCGTAGAGAAAGTAACAACTTTCCGCACCCACCACCAGGTTTGTAATTGGTTAATCAATTGTTCATTATAATGACATATTGTGTGAGTCTGTTAATACAATTGAATTTTTTTTTTCTAGGGAAATATTATGTAGTTGATTCTGGATACCCAATGGTGAAAGGCTATTTGGCACCATATAAGGGGATATCATACCATCTTCAAGACTTTCGAAGGAGAGGTGGAAGCCCTAGAACTAGACATAAAAAATTCAATCATGCTCACTCATCTCTTCGTTGTGTGATTGAGCGCACTTTTGGTGTGTAGAAGAATAAATGGAGAATTATCAGAAACATGCCATCTTTTCCATTCCATATCCAAATACTTATTGTATCTGCTACTATGGCTCTTCATAATTTTGTTAGACTAAATGATAGGGATGATAGGAGTTTCAGAAACGCTAATCGAGATTCAATTTCTAGAAGAGAACGTAACAGTGAAGCAGGTAGCAGTTATGAGGAGAACTCAGGATCTTTAACAGATCCTGCGATGGTGGTTCTTCGTGATTCCATTGCTAATTCTATTTGGGGGGATAATAATTAGTAGTTGTCTTATTTTTTATTTTATTTTATAATATCATGTAGTACAATTTAAACTTGGGTTATTGGTATGTAATTTATTATCTTTTTTACATTTTTGTGTTATAAAATTTAAACTTAGGTTATTGATATGTATTTTATATATTTTTACATTTTTATGTATTACAATTTAAACTTGGATTATTGGTGTATATTTTATCATCTTTTTACATTTTCATTTTGTGCTTCATGATGATGAAAATTATTTAGATTTAATTAAATATTAATAAGAAGTCATTAATGGTAATAACAAATAATTATGACACTAAAAAAGAAAAATTGCCCAAACATTATTAAAATAATACCAATAATATATATTTATTATTATTATTTAGTAAGTATATTAATAAGTATGAAATAAACTCACATAAAAAAAAAATAATAAAAAGTATGAAATAAACTCTCTTATATATACGTTGTCCTTTTTGGTAATTTATCCCTCAAACAACAACTTTTATAAGTGTTAGCCAAACACTCAGCTTTTTTAAAAAACACTTTTTAACAGTTTTACCAAACACTCAGCTTTTTGAAACTCAGCTTTTTCATTATGCACTTTTTGAAAACTCAACTTTTTCAAAAAGCCCAATTTCAAAAAGCTAAACCAAACTCACCATAAATTAACATGTTAGGAAAATTTTTTTTTTTGAGAGAATCATGTCAGGAATTAACCCTTGCACATCTTATTAAATGGTGAAAATGATGGTATTGTATGGTAACATATAGCAACACCCAGAATTTAGCAGGATAATTGATCAAATAGGAGAAGAGGCCGGTATCAAGTTCTAAGAGAGAAATGCAAGGAAAAAAATAATCTAAAAATAATTAGTTTGAAAACTAATAGTCCAATAATATATATAGTATTAACTTGGGGGAAGAAAAATGAAAATGTTGCAGAATGAAGGTGACTGCATATTGGTTTATTTTGCATTACGTTGATCATAGCTGGTGCAAAGTGACAAGGACAAGTGGAGGCGTTTTAGACTTTAAAAAAATAAATAAATATTAAATGATGAAATTCGTATATATTATAATTATAATTATAGTATCATTATACTCTGAGATTCGGCTAGAATGAGACTGGAATTAGAATATGATTTTAATAGCGGTAGAAAAACAATTGATTTAAAGAGAGAATTTAGCAGGAGCATAATAGGAGATCTTTAGCCAGAAATAAAACCAATGTATATGATGATGATGATGACATTTGGCGTTCTGTCTTGGTTACACAATTTGTAAATAATATTGAATTTGTTCACTTATGCGTGCATGGACTTTTATTTTTGCCTTTTGTCTTTGTTTTTATTTATTTTATGGGCGTACATTTGTTTTATATAAGAAGACATAATTCTCTGATATACGACCCAACCATGTGTGGTTTACTAAGCCAGCTTAACATGTAATATTAACAGGTTTCGTAAATGGTAAATATATCTTCTCATACAATATATCAATTAGGAAAAATGATAAGATCAACAGCACTGGAATTTCATATTTCAATAAGTTCAATGACTTTTTTTTCCATAATTTTTTAATTTCTATGTACATGATACGTTATGATTGGTATATAACAAAGGTTGTGTCAATATATAAAGTTGATATCGCTCATAGAGAGGATTAGCCTAACAAGAGATCGAATTGGGGGCGTCCATTATTCAAAGCCAACTCCCTTGGATTTGGGTACCTCAGTAGCCAGACCTACTTTGGACAACAGAGCTCAAAATGGCTATGCCAATTAACCCATACTGAGGATGAAAGACCGAGAGAGTCTAGTTGAGTATGGTTCGCCTACAAAGGAGTTCCCTCCCAATGTATATGCAATATCCCTCTACACAATAGGCATGCACACTAGAAATACAATATTCCTCTACCCACTTTTTGTCGCAACACATGGGTTTGCTCATAGGTTCATGAATTTTGCAGTGTAACAAGTGTTCCAATTAGTTCATTTGGCATAATTCACTTCTTAGGCTTATGGATAAGTTCCATAAGTTTAAATAGACCTTGTTTTTGGCCTTCGGTATCACTCTTTCAAAATTTGCCATTAAAAATTGAGAAATGTTATGTGTACAATATTTTCTAAGTGACATGTTATTATTGGCTATGTTAATGATAGTAAAAAAAATTGTTAGGTTCTAAGACTTTAGGATCTAAATGTATTAGAACTACAATTTGTAATGTGTTGGCAAATCATGATCAAAACATAGAGTCTAGGTTTAGGCTGCTCAAAGTGTGTTTATTTGCAAAATTGAAATCGAGTGATTGCAGAATTTATTGGACTAAATTTGCAAAGCTCGATCGATTGAAAATTAGACTCGATTGATCGAATCTTGTACAGATTTATTTTTCTGCAGAATTTCCAATTCAGCCCCAGCCCATATGACGTGTAGGGTTTTATGTTTTACTCCAAGTATAAAAGGAAAAACCCTAGATACGTTTTAAAGGCTTATTGATGTGCTGTGTGTTGAATCTCTTGTGAGATCTAAAGGTGTTTACCTTCATACACACTTATGGCCTGTTTGGAAGTTTAGAGAGGGAGGAGACTAGAGGGAAGGAAAGTAGTGGGGAGGAGAGTAGAGGGGAATGGTTATCTTCCACTTTGTTTGGATGTTTTAAAAATTAGGATGGAAATGAGAAGAAATGATTTAAATAGACAAATTTACCCTTATTTGAAAATGAACTTACAACATTGGTCTATGATTAATTTGTTAGATTAAATAATTATTTAATCAACATTCTCATTCCATCATATACCACTAATAAAAGTACAAAACTCACATTAAATAAATAAATAAATAAATAAAAGTATAAAACTACAATTAACTATTATAAAATAATTTTTATTACCTCAAAAAAAATTATAATAAAAATAAAAATAAATTTTCTTCAGACCAGGCGAGAACACTACAAACTCACCAAAAACTCTCACTGAGCTCCCTATCTCTCACCCTAAACCCAAGCTTTCTCTCTAATCTCTGAAACTCTCTCAAGCCGAGCCTTCATCAAACCTTCATGGCTTGAGCTTGTCATCACAGATCAGCGCCACCACCACAGGTGACAGATTGCTCCTCATCAAGAACCCTCACCGAGCTCTCCCTCTTCGAAGCTCTCTCAAAGTTCTCATCTCCCTCTCCGATCTAAACCTAGGTGGAGCTTCCTTGCTCCACCGTGACAAACAACGAACAACACGAGGGTGCTTCTCAATCTCCTTACAGGCCATCCCACTATGAAATCACGACTGAAACCCAGGTTTCTTATAAACCAGAACCAAGGTCTCATCAAGACTCCTCCACTCTCAAGCCCAACAACCACTCTTCGATCTACAAGCTAATAGCACCTTGAATGGCACGTGAACCACAAAGAGTGGGTGTGGAGGTGAAGGGCCTCTCGGGTCTGCCAAACACCAAGATAGTGGTGGCTTGTTTTTGTTATGCGGTGGCGCGTGGACGAGTATCTTCACCAATGTTTTTTTTTTTTTTTTCTTTAATATCAGTTTTTTTTTTTAAAATTTTTCTTGGGAAACAAACGGAGCAATGTAGAGAGGAGTGTAGTGTAAATGTTGTTAGATCAGTGGGGTTGTTTAGCTTCAGTGTCAGTGAAATAGTGAGATTTATTTTTTTTTTCATACACCTTAAATTTTCTCAGGAAACAAACAAAGATTATTTATATAATCAGTTTGTAATTTTGTTAATTTAGAAAGGGTAAATTGGAAAATTCATTTGGTTAATAATTTATCTACTCTACTCTCCTTCCAAATCTCTCCAATTTGGGGGAATTAAAAATGAGGGGTTAGAGGGAGTTGAAACCCCTCCCCCTCATTCCTTAAAAAACTTATAAATGAGGTAATTGAATTACCCTCCCTCCCTTTACTCTACTCCCCCTCCTTTTTTTTTTTTTTTTAAACTTCCAAACAGGCTATTAGAGTTATCAAGATCAAGATTCATGTCAAAGAACTTGGTGATCGCTTCAGTTTCTGCATAAAGAACTTAAAGAATATCTGAAACCTTTAAGTGAAGTCTCAAAGTCACAAGTGGGGGAGTACTTGTGGTTGCAGTGGATCAAGGAAAGAAGTAGTCTGTGGACTCGGAGCTGTCACGTGGTCGTGGTAGTAAGTTTTCTATTCGTGGTAGCAATAGGATGTTACTGGTCTAAGTTTTATTGTATAAACTTTAATTCTTTCATAGTGGATCTGTTTTACCTTGAGGATAGCTAGGTTAAATCCTCCCTAAGTTTTTTATCGTTTGGTTTTTCTGGGTTATCATATTGTGTGTTTTTTATATTTTCGTATTATTTACATGATATGATTTGAATGTGTTAACCTAGATCTGAATAATTTATCTAAGTAATCACTTGGCTAAATAACTAGGTTAATCAACTTGTGTTTTAAGGGGTCTAAAAACGTACAAAAATTTAGACAATGATCGATTCAAATTAGAATCAATAATAATATACCACCTAGGACTTGTAGTGAAAAAATTATTAAAATGTTGCGAATGTAACACTTCTCCGAAAAGAAATAATGGGTTAACACTTGACATATATAATTGGGATTGCCCTAAGAAAAATCAAAGTTCACACTACTTTTATAAGTGGTGAAAAAATTGTGTCCTAACAAATATGAAGATCCTGCTAGTATCATACTTTTGCTAGTATCATACTTTTATAAGTGGGGAAAAAATTGTATACTAACAAATATGAAGAGCCCGCTAGTATCATTAATATCTTGTATAGTTAAAAAAAGATGATCTCTTTGTCTTTCTCCTCCAAGAGAAGAATGAAAAGAACAAGATATTTCTCTATCGCCAAGCTCATTGTCATTGGGTCATACATATATAGAAATAAACAATGTCAATTCACTCAGCTGTCGTTCAGCCTACTGTTGAGTCGTTGACCAGTTCAGCAGGGCATTTACAAATCGACCTATCAAAGTCTCTTTTGTGTGTGTGGAATCTTTTTTTTGGTATTGTATTTTTTATTACTATTTAGAATTCTACTTTAATCTAATCTAAGGATATACGTGTGAAACTTCTTCTTAGATATTTGAACCTTAGTCTTTGCCCATCCTAAAACCATTTATTCTTATGGAGTGACCATCACGTCAATGATTTGTGGTGATGCGTAAAGTGTATTGAAGTATTGTTAGCTGTTAGTTAATTGATACTGAAAATTGTAAAGCTTAAGACCCCAAATAAATTAAGCTTAGAAAAGAGAAAAAGAAAAGCTAGGTCAGGGAAATTATTCCTTTTCATTGTATGGAATGTAAATTTACATTGTAAATACATAAAAAGTGGCAAGTACACATTTGCAAAAAATAGTAAATACTGTATATTTTTTGCAAATGTGTACAAAATTTGTCATTTTTTGTATTTCTATAATATAAATTTACATTGCAAGTACAATGTAAACATATAAGAGCAACTGCATCAGTTGATGCAAAATTGTGCAAAATGGAAAAAGGTGCTCATTTTACACATTTTGAGCAAAAAAAAACAACCACATCAGTGGGTGTAAAATTGTGCATTTATGCACAATTGCTACAGTAACTGTGCATATATGCACGGTTACTGAAGCACTTGTATTTATTATTTTATTAGTTTTTTCTCTCTCATTCTCTTTGTCTCTTTGGTTGCTCTCACTCTCACCTCACTCTCACTGCCATCGATCATCAGAGAACGCCACACCATGCATCAACAGAGAACACCACTAGGGCTGTCTAGCAACCCGGCTGACCTGGCCCACCGTCCGACCCGAAGGCCCACGGACAGATCCAAATGTCCACACGAGTCGGGTGCAAGTCAATTAATTTTGAAATTTGATTTTTCGGGTCAGTTTCGGGTCCCTTGACTTCTAACTCATGTAAACCGACCTGCTCGACCTAAAATTTTTAAAAAGAAAAAACACGGTGATGGCCTGATGGGTCTGTTGAGTTTCAGAAAAATTTCTTTCACTTTCTCTCATCTCTTACTCTCACTTTCTCTAATCTCTCACTCAAATCCTTAACCTAGCCTCCTTGCTGCCACCATCACCAAGGTGGGCCTTATCGCTACCCCTAACCCTAGCCTCCTTGCTGACGTTGCCTAGTCCGCCAGCGCTGATTCAAGTTCCACAAGCCTATTGCCGATGTTGCCCCTTCGTCGTTGCACTATGTCCTTGGTTAAGTCTCAAACTCCACAAGCCTCACCTGATCAACTTGAAATCTCCCTCTTGATACTTTGATCTGTGCATTTTGATGGTGGGTCAGTAAAAAAGGTTCTATTTTTCTTAGAAATTTTTTTTGCTAATCTTGTGTTGGTCTAATAAATGTGTTGGTTGGTGGTGAGGGAGGGAGTGGCGGTGGTGCTGTTGGTTTAATCTCTCTTTTTCGTTTTAGTCATAGATCTGGGGTTTTTGGTTTGGATTTTAATTTCTTTGTTCTGGGTTTTTTCTAAAGATTGTTCTAGGTTTTGATTTTGTTTTAGTCTCATAGATCTAGGGTTTTTGGTTTGGATTTTGAGAAGATTGTTCTGGGATTTTTTTTTTTTTGGAATATTGTTCTGGTTTTTTTTTTTTTTTTAGAAGATTTTTCTGGGTTTTGAAATGTTGGGCTTGAGACCTGAAATCGCTCGAGGCTCCGACTTGCTCAATCGATGACTCGCTCCGTCGGGCTCGACCCGAAAGTCCGGTCGGCCGCGAGTCTATTTTCTGTTCACCCGATTCAATTAGATCGGGTGTGTGTTAGACACAAACCTGATCTGGCCCGACCTGTGGATAGCCCTAAACACCACATCAAAAAATTTCTTCCAAAATCAAGTAAAACAAGAAATTAGTATTACACAAGATTTGTTTGGTTGCAGAGAAAAACACAAAGAAAACAAGAAATAAAGAATATTAACCAAACACAAAGAAAATCAACAGATCCTTGGTTGCCGACCGTCTTTCCTTCTATTTCTACTTTTTTCCACCACTTTCTCACCAACCAAACAAGAAATAAAGAAAATTAACAACAAAAAAGGCTTGAAGGATCTGGATCTTCAGTGCTAAGAGAAGCCATAAGAAGACCGATCCAAGAAGTGAAGCCATCACCAGACCAAGAAGCGATCCAAGAAGCGAATGTTGGGGTTTATGCCCTAAAATCCAATTTCATAGCATGTCATAAATAATTAAATAGTTTAATTATATGAGACTATCTATAAATGAACTAATGGGACATTATCTTAGTCCATGAGATGCATAGTATGTGATTTATGTGATTTATGTGAAAAGTCACAGAAAGATATAAATCACAAGTTCTTTGTAAGCTTAGAATTTTAATTCGTAGTCGGTGATGAAATTGGGTATTTCATTTACGAAGACTATAACATATCAACTAAGATGATTTGTCTTGATCATGGAAGTGAAGATTTCTAGTTGATATGTTGATATGTTTTAAGAGTTAAAACATATTGAACTGGACCGCTGTGAAATTTATTATTTTCCTAACGACTGTCAAATGAATAATAAATCTCATGACTTCTATTTACATCAACTCTAAATCCTGAGAGAATAATGAACCTGATCATGAGATGTAGGTTATTTTAATATATCAGGAGCGAGATCTATAAGTTACGGTCAAAATCTCAGTATGTTGGGCAACCACATTTAGTGTTGATGGAACATATATTCTCAAGATGAAATTCATAATCTCTTAATGGGAGTATAAAATATTCCCTTGAGATAAGTTTAATGAGTTTAGTTATTCAGAGTGTTGGGCCCAACCACTTTAGTAAGAAGTTGCTAAAGTATATTTTTATGGAATTGGATTTTATAAATATATGATGAATAACACAAAGGATTAAACTGAGTACTCAAGGATTAAGATGTAGTAATCTTTAAAGTGACAGTCTACATTCATGACTTTGTATTATTACGAATATTTTAATGAAGGGGTTGTGTTTATAATAAAGTCTTGGGATATAATTCATAGATAAGGCTTAGAGTGCAACTATATTTATATAGTGATATTAAATATAGTTAATGGTAACTTTGGACTTGTCAAGAATTGACAGAAAAGCCCAAGGCCTATTGGAGCTAGTGTCTTATTGGTCCTTTTTGGTCCCACTCCAAGCCACACATTTAAGCCCAATTGGAAATGCCCAAAAGGCTAGCCCAATTTGATAATTAGTTAGATATATAGGGAGAAACATACAGAATTTGATAACTAACAACATAGAGAGAAATCTTTATGAAATGGTTTGTATGTGTGAGTGAAAGCCACTCTCTTACTCTCCCTTGGAAACTGATTGAGAGACCACACATCTTGGGCGTTAGTAGAATTGGAGTGAAGATTGAAAGTGTTCCTGAGAACTTCTGATATTTGGTTTTGAATTTCACTGCACACTACAAAATAAATGCCTATTAGCGACCAAGAATTTTTGACGGACCCAAAAAGCCCTCTCAAAAAATCTTATTTGTGATGGCAAAATAAAGTCCTCGCAAATACTTGGTAAAATGTGAAATATTTGTGACCAACAAAAAAAACTGTCGTAATCATATGTTATAGCTGTCACAAATACTAATATTTTGGAGGGAAATTTTTCCTCCATATTTTTTGCGAGGGACAATTAAAAATCTCTCGCAAAAAGTGTATTATTTGTGACGGTTAAAAAAATGCCGTCACTAATACTAAATTATTTGCGAGAGCTAGGATCGACCTTCACAAATAATCATTAAAATGTAAAAAATTTTGGAGGGAAATGTTCCCACCAAATTATTTCTGAGGGACAATAAAAATTCCTTGCAAAATTACTTTAATATTTTGTTAGGGTACTTTTTTTTACACACATAATTTTATTTGAGTACCATCTATTGATTTTCAAAATACACATATCCTATTCTATTTAAAGCCCAAGAATACTTATGCTTGGCAATATTTGAAAAACTCATGATTCAAATCCATGACAAAACAATTTTATCAATGGAATTTAAATCCATAATCAAAGCTCATGGTTTAAACCCATGGTAATTTATTTATCCAAAAGCCCAATCTTCATTGGCAATAGTTGAAGCCCAATCTTCATTGGCAACATCAAAGCCCAATTTTCATTGGCAACATCAAAGCCCAATTCTTATTGGCAAATTGAAAAGCCCAGTTCCCGCTGGCAATATCAAAAGCCCAATTTTCATTGGCAAATATCAAAAGCCCAATCTTCATTGGCACTATTTTATCAAAAAACTCAAGATTATTAACACTTGGCAAAGAGAAAAGTATCATGGCATAATTATTGCTTGAATATTACTATTGCATAAAACCATGGCAATTGTTTTATAAAAGCTCATAGGGAGTTATCTTGACGAATATGTTCTCACATTATAACCCATGAAACACATGGTCATCACTTGAGTCACAACATCCATAAAATGTATCTTCAACGCTCATGGAAAATACTCGATCCCACAAACTTATCATTTAAATTATGATGCGACTATTAGAAGTCATGAACGTTATTTATGGAATCCATCATAGTAAAAGTTATTTTCAAAGGTATTTTGAAAACTTGTCATATTGTTTCAAATATTACAATTGCAAGTATCTATGAAAACCCATGGCAAGCATGTACACATAACCCAACCCAAGGGAACCAGCCCATGTGAGCAAGCCCAAGCAAAAAACACCAGAAAGAGGCAAAGGAATTGAGAGTGGGTAAACAGCCCTTGTTCATCCCTAACCAAAAAGGAGTAACTAGGGACTCATACAAGGGAACCAAGCCTTTAAGAATGGACTAAGGGCTGTCCCATCGGTTTTCTGTCGCCCCTTACCTGACGTGAACAGTGCCCAAGGGCTGCCATATCAGCTGAAGTCTAAAGGATGATGGGACTCCATCATCTTCCTCAAGACTGCACCTTCAACGGAAGGAGAGCTTAACTAAAATATCTAAATTTCAACAAATTGATGCTATAAATGTTAAAAAACGTCCAAGACGTGATTCATGTGCCAAGCTCATGAATCCTAAAAAGGGAAAAATTTTGGAACATGAGGTTTGGAGGGCATAAAGGATCTCCAGCGGAACCCTCTGAAGTGGGTTTAAACTTTGACACTTGGCTTGGGGTGTTGAATCCTACTTCCTAGGGTCCAAATCTCAGTTGCAGCACTAGGATTCTTCCTTAATACTTGCCTTAATCTCATTGGCTGAACACAATCTCAACAATCTTAGTATTTAATGCAAGATTACCCCAAATATTACCCATGTGGGCATTGCCCAAAGAAGCAAAACAGCCCTAAAAGCAAATCTCCCATTTTTAGGCCAAATCCAAGTTATTAACTCAGCTGTCTGGCTTCCCTGAAGTAGAGCTACATTTTTTTTTTGGATTCTTGTTGATTAATGCTCCTCTAAACTCCATTATAAAAGCATGAGCCATCTCAGCCCAAAGACACAACAACTTCCCTCTGAAACCTTCTGATTGATTGGTCATTTTGCTTGCAATTCAACTCTCTTTAAGCTCACTACTCATCCCTTTCAGCCCACGTTCATCCAACCTCATACACTCTTTTCTTTCTCTTTTACACTAAAACAACCCACAAATGCCTCCCACTACTCACAAAAAGCCTAGCCTCAGAGTTAATCTCATCTCACTCACTAAAACACCCCACATTGTCTCATTTATGCCTTATGAATACACACTCATCAAAATCTTAGTTTAATACTTGTTGCACTGAGCTGGGGATCTTTCTCTCCCTTCATTCCATCCTATTTTTTTCTCTTTTATTTGTAACAATGCAGCCTTTGATGTTTACTTTTTATTTTACTGCAGAAGAATATGATGTATTCATAATGATCAAACTCTTCCCTCACATTAATCTAATCATGGTTGAAAGCACAACAAATTCCTCTTGAATGAGACACATAAGGACCTAAAATTTGCTTAAATTTATCTAATTATTGATTGCTGGACAGTATAATTTTACCTCTGTTGTTGGACAATTTAGCTCTTTGGACTTAAGTGAAACATTACTCTTACCGCTGGAGAATTTATTTCCCTTGGACTATCAGAACAGGACCACTAATGTGCTAACTAAGTGTTATAATGTATTTTTCTTTTATTGGGCTTTTGTTGCTGATTTGTTAAATGCAGCCTTTGTTTCCTTGCTTGGGTAGGCTTGTCATCACACCGATAGCCTTTGGGTGTTATCTCAAGAGCCCATAGTTGAGTTTCGATTTGGTTTTCCTACATCTTATTCAGAGGCATCAATTTCCCCATCGACAGCTGTCACAAATACTAATATTTTGGAGGGAAATTTTTCCTCCATATTTTTTGCGAGGGACAATTAAAAATCTCTCGCAAAAAGTGTATTATTTGTGACGGTTAAAAAAATGCCGTCACTAATACTAAATTATTTGCGAGAGCTAGGATCGACCTTCACAAATAATCATTAAAATGTAAAAAATTTTGGAGGGAAATGTTCCCACCAAATTATTTCTGAGGGACAATAAAAATTCCTTGCAAAAAGTTTATTTTTTGTGAGTTAAAAATATAACCTCACTAATACTAAATTATTTGCGAAGGCCACAATTGGCCTTTGCAAATAATTATGAAATTATTAGTTATTCTAAAATTCAAAGAAAAATAAAAAGAAATACATAAGCATATAACACTTTGTATTCTTTAGATGAACCTTTTGTTTACAACCTAAAAAAAATGTCTTGTATATACATCCTATATATGAAAGGTCTGTTCTTATTTTCTAATAAATTTTACCCATAAAAAAATGATAGCAATTTCAACTTTAAAAGTGAATAAAATTTTCTCAAAAGTGGATAAAATTTTCTTCCCATCAAGGAAAGCGAGCTTGTCCAATTGAAATTTAAGCCAATCACAATATAAACATTATCAAATAAGTCAAGTCTCTTTTTTTTTTTTTTTTTTTTTTTTTTTTTTTTTTTTTTTTTTTAAGCTAAAAAGGTTAGAAATGCTTTATTAGAAACAAAGAAGAATTAAATTAAATAGTCCTTTTAAGCCTTTGAAGTCACTCGATTATCATATTCTCAACACCACTCCTACTCCAATCTATATCATCATCCTCATTTTCTTCTTGCAGCACATTTGCATTACAGTGTAAATTTTCTTCTCGGTATGGCTCTTCTTCATCTGATGGCATTTCATAAAGGTTTCATGGCTTGGTTTCAATCACAACATTCCATGTGGGATCTTTTATTCCATTAACATAGTAAACTTGAGTTGCTTGAAATGTTAATATAAATGGCTCTACAGTTTTCAACTTTTGTGATGTATTAACAATAGTGGTTCCATGCTAATCTCTCTTATAACCAATTCCTTCACGAGATACATCATACCAATCACATTTAAACAACACAACTTTGTTCCCTTCAGTATATTGAAGTTCAACAATGTCTGTTAGTTGTCCATAATAAAGCACATTGAAACTTTGATCCTCCCCTCTCACCATAACTCCATTATTTTGTGTTCTTTTACTTTTATCACATTGATATGTATGAAATCTGAACCCATTAACATTGTAACCTCAATAAAAAAATAGCCTTTTTCTTGGGGCCCCGAGCTAATGAAAGCATATGCCCATCAACTTGCCTTGTATTATATAAGTTGGTGATCTACAATAAAACCTGAATAAGGTTAAACTCAAGTTGTAGTAGTTAAAATATAAACAAACATACATGTTCAAGATAAATTACTATCTTACTCTTTTTTCAAACCACGCAATAAATTCTTTTCTATGCACCCTGTCAATGTCAAGAACACCTGCATTTGTAAGGATGTTTTTATGTTCTTTGCACATAGTTAAATATCCTAATCAGTTTTAATATCATATCATGAGAATATCAAAGAAGTAAATTTTGTGAAGATCATCTTACTCAACAAATCGGTCAGCATCGACACAATTTTGAAGGACATAAAATGTTGCTGCATTATGAAGATCATCATTCAACTCACACCTTATTGCTTTCCCTAAATGTCGTCCAGGTGTTGAGAATATGGACAATTGAGAGGTATTTGCACATGTGGAAGTACCTCCATCATAATTTCACTCTAGCTGATTAAATTTCTGCAAGGTTAGACTTACAACTTACAAGGCTTTTGCAAAGATATTTCTCAGCATCATGAAGATATATTGTCTCATTTAGAACCTAAACAATAATGGAGAAATTGACTTTCATGTTCATCATGGAATTTTCACCTTCCCTCTTTATTACTTTCTCCCTACTTTATTTTGAATCAAATAGTAGCAATGAGTGGGTGAGTGGATAGTCTTCTTATCTAACAAAGAAAAAGATTGAAATCAAGCATAATTTTTTTTCCTTTGCAATGGACAATACTCTAATAGCTAATGTCCAGAAAAAAAAAAAGTTAGTATCCCTTTTCTCATAGAAAGTTTGATACGCAGCCTCTTTAACTGATACTGATTCAAACATGAAACCATTTCTCAATGGATGTTTCATCCTGGTTTTTTACTCTTGTTGCTGTTTTTGTTTTCTCAATACACCTAACATGACCTTTCACATCATTTGCAAGTTGAGAAACTTTGGACTTGCTTTCCAGAATCTCAAAATCTTACTAGAAAAAGGTGAAAGGAACAGGGGGGGGGGGGGGGCATAGTCATTTGTCATTTTTATTGCTAAAGGCTCACAGCTTGCGACTCCTATGGACTGCTGGTTCATATGGAAAAATGAGAAAATATAACCAAATAAATTTAGATCACAGCAATTATAGAAGAACTTCATTAGGCTTTGATTTCACTATCTATTTATTACTTTGTAAGACATTTGAAGTTCAAGCATCAAAGCACCATAAGATTTGCATATACTAGGTTCACCTTCACAGCTCAAAGAATAATAAAATACATTGTCTTTGGAGCTATTCAGTTATAATCAGTTTTGGTAACAAAGCCAAATTCCTAACCATATGATATATCATATATACATCTTAAAATCTCCAAATTTTAGAAAGGGTTGCATTGAGGGGGTAGAGAACAAAATAGTACCACTTTAAACAGGCTTAGAGACAGAAACTTACCCCAAAAGACTGAACTTCTGATGGAACCATTGACTTGAGAACTCCCACTTCAAAGAAACCTGCCAACAGTAACTTGTGCTCAAGAGTAATAGGATTTTCTCTTGCCAACAGTAATAGGATTTTCTTACAGATAACCTGCCAACAGGTTATCTGTAAGCTATCTTTGTCTCTACCTTCATGTTCCTTGCTTTGTCTTCGGTCTTTCACTTTCAGCATTCATGAATCACAAAGCTAACCATGATCTATACTACTCTCTTTCATGGATTCCATATCACCATAATCTATTAAAACACAATTGAGAAAAACCAGGAATTCCCAACACTGCAAAAGGGTACTAAGGGAACTTTAAACACAAATAGCGAGTAATCAAGAAACTAGGAATTGGGTAAGCGAAGATACACAAATTAAACCAAGTAATCCAGAATTTTCTCAACTGGGTAACCAAAGAAACACAATTTAAAGCAAGTAACCAAGAAACTAAGAATTGGGTAACCAAAGAAACACAATTTAAAGCAAGTAACCAAGAAACTAAGAATTGGGCAACCAAAGAAACAAAAGTTAAAGCAAGAAATTAAGAATTCTCTCAACTGGGTAAGCAAAAAACCAAAAACCAAGAAACAAAAATGAAAATAAAAAAAATAGAGACCTGGTAGTTACGTTGAAAGCTGTAGCAAAGCTGGGGGTCAATCTAGACGAGCGAATCATCATCAAATTCCATCCAACAGATGCATTGCTCTGCACATGGCTTCCCTTCTCAATCAATGGGTAGATAATTTGATCCAAAAGTTTAAATAAAAATTCTAAATCCAATGCGAAAAGCTCCAATAATATGTTAAATAAATTCATATTTATCAGGATAGTTGTTTTTTTTTTTTTTTTTTTTTTTTTTTTAAATAATAATAATTTTGAGAGACCTGTGGGGTTCCAATTTCTGCTTCTAATACTGCTCTGCTGCCCCTGCCCAAGTCCTTTTTGGGTTTATTACTGGGTTATGTTCTGTTTGATTGAGTTAATTTTCGGGGTTTATATAGGGGTTTATACTTTAGAGGTGAGCGCTAAAGGGTTTTTGGTGTGATCCGCTAGGTAGGTTGTGGGCAAATAAGGCGTTGAAGGTCTATTTGGCAATTGCGTGTTGTCAGTTGGCGTAAGTTGGGAGTGTTAGAGGGAAAAGTGAAAAATTTAGAGGGAAAGAGGAATTGTGTTCCACGGGATTTGGGGGTAGGGAGTGTTAGAGGGAAAAGCGAACAAAATTTTAAGGGAAGGGGGAATTGATGGACATGTGGCACTAAGGTTTAAATGTTTTGTTAATTTAAATTTTGGAATATATCTAGCGGCATGTGATTTGAAGTTTATAAGGTTTAAAGTTTAAACAATTAGTATAATTTTTTTTATAATAAACAAGAATAAATAGGAGTATGTATATGAAATACATAGGTTAATTAATGAAATAAATTAGATATTATTCATAAATTGAATAGCTCTCCAAAATTAGATAATAAAAAAGATTATATGTCATATGTTAAAAGAACAATATAAAATCTCCACAGTGAGCTATATCAAATACTATAAAATAAAAATATAGTTCAGCTATTAAATATTAAAACAAATGATGGGTTTGCTTATATGTGAAAATGGTTTAATTTGAGCTCGATCTAGTTGTTCAATTGAGCTTAAATTTTATCAACACCAATATTTTACCATGCTATGCAAATCCAACGGTAAGAATTGGAATCTAAATTGGCACATGAAGGTTACATGTTGTATACCCATACTTTGATTGGTCCGCTCTCACAATCAAACTATCAAATCACACCTTAATTTCACCAATACCCATTATTTACTGTGCTCTTCGCATCCAATGGTTGGACTTTGAATTTGGTGCCATTTTCAAAACTGTCAAATTGTAGACCCATGCCCTTGTAGGGCTGGCCTAAGGCCCACACCGTAAAAGGTTCAAAATTTTACTCATAAGAAAAAAGGCATTGTCTCCTATTATAAAAGGCTCAAAATTTTATAAAATTATATATGTGTGTATGTGTGTATGTATGTATTTATATATGTGTAGGTGTGTGTGTGTGTGTGTGTATAATGGTTGTTTACCTTTTTTTATTATTATCAGTGATACTAAGGATAACACAAATTTACTATAGGATTACAAATTGACATGTTACCTATCACAAAAAATAAATTTAAACATTCATAATTAGGTTGTTGAAGTTTATCGATTATAATCATTTTCATATTATATTGTGAACATTTTTTAGCACTATTAATGCATTTTTCCTTTTCATTTCTATCAAGACTTCCAAAATACAAGACCAATAGAAACCTAACCCAATTGAAACCCTAAAATGTTTCAAAAAAATGTTACAAATGTGTTAAATCACCAATTATAGATTAATCTCACTCTCACAAAAATACATTGTCATATATCCAAAATAAAGTATCTTTTTTTAATTGACATATATTTTTATTTCTTTTTATTAAAATTTTTGGTTCAACTATGATATTAAATTCTTTATATGAAATTAACATTAGTTATGTTCGTATTATTCTTCAAATTAAATATTTAATATTGTATCAAATTAACCTTGATTTGATTAGCATTAAATAAATTAACCAGTGTTTTACGCCAGCCAATCAAACCACGCCACGTCAGAAAAAATAAAAAATAAAAAGCTCCCAGCAATAATCCCTCTCCAAACAACCAAAACCTCTCACGCTTGAAAATAGAAAAACCCCAAAAGCTCTCACACCATTCCTCTGCTTCCTTCATGCCAAACCTCCACCACTGCCATAGCCTGATTGTCGGAGCCTGAGCTTAAAGAAAAAATAGACCTTAAAAAAAAGACAACCTGCTCGCATGCTCACAGCTTTGTTCATAGCTTCCTTGATGCTCACAAAAAACTTCCTGCACGCCGAACCTCCACCACCACCTCACAGATCGTTAGTTCATGCCATTTGCTCTACTTCCTCTCTTCCTTCACGCTGAACCTCCACCACTACCACACAGATCGCCAGTTCACGCCATTCCTCTGCTTCCTCTCTTCCTTCACGCCGAACCTCCACCACCGCCACACAGATCATTGGAGCAAAACGATTTCGAAGAAGAAGAGTTCGCTGGAGCTTGGAAACAAACCGGAGTTGCCGTGAGCCACAATCCAAAGGTTTGTTTTTCATGATTTTCCCTTTTCCTCAATTTGGATTTCGAATTGGGTGTTCGGATTTTTTGTTTATGGTGGTAGAGGCATGAAGGAAGCAGAAGTGAAGGCGTGAAGGAAGCAGAGGAATGGCGTGAGAGCTAGTTTTCTTTCTTCGTTTTGCTCTGACAATCAGAGGAATGGCGTGAGAGCTTTGGGATTTTTCTATTTTTTGGCGTGAGAGGTTTTGGCTGTTTAGAGAGGGTTTTAAGCTGGGAGTGTTTTTTTCTGACGTGGCGTGGTCTGATTGGCTGGCGTAAAACATTGGTTTTACGCCAGCTCCGGACCTAATGTTTTCTTTATTCTAAATGCATGTGTAGGGGGTTTGTGCTCAGAAGGCCCGTTTAGGCCCACTTAATAAGAACCCAAAATAAGGCCCAAGGCCCATTGGAACAATTCGTTATGGCACGCATAGGGGGAGTTAACCCCGAACCTTATTATAGTAAGCCCAACCCTAAGGTCGAGGTGAGGCAAAGGAACACCACCCCGAGGGAGTTTTAGGTGGTCAGCCTAAATATTGACAGGCAATGAGGGAAGTGAGCATAGGGCATGAACAGGGCCAGGTCGGTGACCGAGGGCTGGCAGTGTCATTGGGGAAGTTCATCGCCAAACACTCTTTGACATCTGGAACAAGTACTAAGGCAATCCTCTAAAGACGTGAAGATCCCTTGGGATTCTGATGAAGATGGGAATATGTGTGAAGTGGGGAAAATAATGATGATTACCTCACTAATAAGAGACTATAAGAGGAAGAAGTGGGTAAAGGATCAAGGTTGGGAAAACATTCTAAGAAAAGAGATATAGAAGAAGAATACTAGGAAACACAGGGGAATGAAGGGAAAACACAGTGAGGGAGGTGCATTAAGGCTATGAGAAGGCACACTAGGTGAAGCTCATTCAATCCAAAACTTTAGTTATTTTATAAAGAAAGTTAGATAAATACATAGCAAGTTTTGATTATAGGAACATAAAAAATAGTAGTACAAGGACTTATATTGGAAGTCCAAAACTTGTTACATAGTGTGTGCAACTACTAATAATGTCATCAATAAATTTTGGACTTTATGGCCTTTTTGTGATTAAAATCTTGGATTAATGAGTTTGCCAAGTATTTATATCTTTTTATTTAAGTCAAGTATAAATAAGATTGATACTCTCTCATAGAAAAAAGTATAAATAATATTTCTTCTAAAAATAAAAGTATAAATAAGATGGACTTTAAATACTTCAAACTATAAATTATTTTGAAAGATAGTCCCCTTCTAAATAAACATGTTGTATATCTATTTCTCTGGCAAAATTTAACTCGTGTACATCTACAATTGCCTATATATATATATATATATATATATATCATGAGGCAAATGATATATATATATATATATATATATATATATGCATCTATTCCCCAAACTAGGAATATCTATAAGTTAAAAATATTATAATAAATAAAAGCATTCACAATTAATATAGTATATGCCAAATGTAAGGAAAATTTAGCATGTGAGGACCAAAGGAGCTCAGTAGCCGGAATGCTAAACATGTAAACTTGTAAAATTTTTTGCCATTGTGCCACCGTTCTAAAAATTCTAACATATTTTAATTCCAAAATATCTCTCTTCAGTCTCTCATCCCCTTTCTCTCTCTCCATAGCTCATCTCTTAGACCAAGCCTCTCTCTTCCTCTCTCTCAATGTGTCTCTGTCTCTATCTCTCATTCAGTCCTCACTCTCTATCTCACGGTGGTTGTGGTGTTTTTTTGGGTGATTTTTTGTGGTGATATTGGTGTGGGTCTAGTGGTTTGCTTGCGAGATCGGCAAGGATTTGATGGTCTAGTAGTTTTGGTGATGGGTTTTGGCTGTGGGTCTGATGATTTGCTTGCGAGATTGGCTTGGGTCTATCGGGTTGCCTGTGAGACCGGCGTGGGGCTGATGGTCTAGTAGTTTTGGTGATGGGTTTTGGCCGTGGGTATGGATTGTTTTGGCCGTGTGTCTGGTGGTTTGCTTGTGAGATCGGCATGGGGTTGATGGTCTAGTAGTTTTGGTGATGGGTTTTGGCCATGGGTATGGGTGGTCAGGTTCATGGTGGTGGTAGAGGGTTGCCTTGGTGGTGGGTATGGGTTTGCTGGGATCGTGCTTTGATGGGTTTGCATAGCACACACCACACCACATGGTTTTTCCTCTAACCCCTTCCTTCTTGGTGTCTGACTAGCTAGAGTGAGTATTTTTTTTTTTCAATATCTAATTTATGGTTTATATTTTATTTTTAATGGGTTTTGTATATGGTTATAGGAACTTTGAATAAGCTTTAAGATACAAGAAAGATGTGGAGTTTCCAAATTTGAAGAGGTCATCTTCGTATAATGTAGATCGGTATGTCAAATTTTGATTACTGCTTTGAGTTTATTCATGTTTGTTTTATTTGTCTGTTTGTGAATCATGTGCTTCATAGTGTTCCTAAAATTGGGTATTGTTAGCTATAAGACTGTGGACTATGACTTGTACACAGTAAACGTTTTATGTCACTATGGTGACTTAAACCACATTACTACCATTTTGAGCCGGAACACATTTCACACATTAGTAAAATCCTTAATAATATTGTTGAGTTGATAAGTTGTTATCAGTAGAAATATGAATCCTTGAGGTGATTAGTGTTGAAATAAAGTTAGTTTACATAAATTTACTTCTAGTGAGCAATGTTAAGTTTACAGTAAAAAATTACATTCTTTCGATAATATGTTGGGGTGGCAAGTTGTAATTGATGGAAGTTTGTCAGCTTTGGTAAAATAGGTTGCGTGTGTCTTAGACAAGTGAATAACTTTTGTAGCTGTTTTCATAATCAGTGGGGGAAAACATCAAAATTGAATTCAAATATGTTACACATTAGTTTTTACTATGGTATTATCATTGTTTTTAGGAATATGAATATTGTAATTGGCATAATCAATTGCTAATTAGGACAGTCTTATTGTAATTGTTTTGTCATAGCACAATGCGTATTACTCATTCTAGCTAATTTAGAGATGGGTGAGGATTTGAATAGAGACAAATATTTCTATGCAGTTAGCATTTTTTTTTTTTTTTTTTTTGGTTTTAAATAAGCTTTAAAATGTTACTAAAGTTGCATTATAACAAAAATTTGGAAGGGAAATTCACAGCAAACGGCTTGTTTGTTCAGAACAATGTAAATGGTTTTGAAATGAATTATTTTGTAATGTGTTCCTTGAGAGACCCAGAATTCCAGTACTTGGCTAGTTGCTTACAAGCTTCAACCTTGCCTGGGATTCTGGGTCTGATCTGATGAGTGATGGCATTGATTCTCTGATAACCCTTTTGGCCTGCTTTTGATTTGCATGCGAGATTCGTACGGAGATTTTCAAATAGCCAGCTAGCTACCAATTCACTTTGATTCACAAAAATAGCAATTTGATAATTAATAGTATTGGCCAAGGTTTGCATTGGATGAACCTGTTGTAAACAGTGGCTAGGTTTGGACTTGAAGTTACACTTTTGTTAACTTCAAGGGCCAAGATATTTTTCCTTGACTTCAAGCTTTGGATTGTGTAGAGGGTCTTGTTGGCTGTTGCACATAAATCCGGAATTGTTATATTTTTTTAATTTATATTTAATTTTGATAGTGGTTTAAGTAATCAAATTAAGTTATTATCATTGTTAAATTTAAAAAAAAAAGTTATTACTGTTGTTTATGATATATTATTATATGATTAGATTTGATATGGTAATATGTGTACTTATTTATTGAAGCTTTGATACAAATACAAATTCACTTTAATTGTTTTATTTTAACTCATGTTTAATGCGTTTTTTTTTTTTTTTTTTTTTTTTTTTTTTTTTTTTTTTTTTAAGGATGGTACTAGCAGAGATGAAGAGGACAACTCAAACAATGACAAGGAGGTCGAAAACAGCTTGGAGGGTGACTCAGAGGAAGACTAATATAGATCTTGTCATAATTCTAGTTGTTTAAGTTTAAAACAAGGTTTAATTTCAGGATTTCTTTGTATATTCTATATTTTAAAGTTTGAATTTATATGAATTTTTGTCGTTCGATGGATCAATTTTTAGTAATTATTGTACTATTGTATCAATTTTTAGTAATTATTATACTATTGTACTATGATAGTTAAACAAAAATGATATAAAATAAATTATAAATAAATAAATAATGAAATATTTCAAAAATTATATAAAATATTATCACTGAAGACATTAAAATTTGGTCATAAATAACTTTATAGTGACAACAAAGTCCCTCGCAATTTATAGAATAGCGACGCCCCTTAACCCCTTGCAAAAACGTTTTAAGCGACAGCTTAATGTTGTCACTATTATTCCTAACTAATTGCAAGGGGTTAAAATTCCTCACAAATAAATTTTAGTGACAACATTACTTATCTCGTCGTTAATTTGGAATTCGCAAATAACTAATTATGAGGGTATAAAGGTTCTCACAAATAATTATTAACGACGACCGTTCCCCCTCGCTAAAAATAAGTTGCGAGGGGTTAAAAGTCATCACAAATAAATTTTAGCGATGTCATTATTTGTCACTAAAAAGTATGTCGTCAATGTGGAATTCGCAAATAATTAATTGCGAGGGTATAAAGGTCCTCACAAATAGTTGTTAACGACGACTGTTTTCCCTCGCTAAAAATAAGTCGTCGATCTTTCTCGTCGTTTGGTAATATATTTGTGAGGGCGAATTTGTTCAGTAGCGACGGTAAATTGCTCTCGTAAATTATTTATTTGCGAAGGTATGGTCGCAAAATCTCTTTTAGTGACAAGTGCAAATACGACGGCCTTTGAGGGCCAAATGCCCTTGCTAATAACCTTTTGCGAGGATTATTTGAATTTTTGCGAGGGAATATGGCCCTCACTTTCTATTCTTTATTCTATAATTCATGGTTACATGTTATCTTTCATGATTGAAGTAAATCCGTGTTTGTTGCTTCCACTGTGTGTTTTGTATGAGATACAAAACCAAATTTTCTAACAAATGGTATCAGAGCGGTCTTCAATATCATGCTTGTATAACATGTGATTGTGTTTTTAGAATCAAAGAAAACTGTTTTCTTGGTGATTTAATTTTCTGCAGTAAAGTTTCTGCATAATTGTGTCCTTGAATGTACTCTTTTGTTTAGAGATTCATGGCATTAGTTTTAAAGTTTTAAATGAAACTGGTATATCTGTCAAGCATGAGCATTTCGTTTTGCACTACTTGAATATAGTAGGCAGTTATAGTTTTATTTGATAACCATTGCTGATGCTATCAACGTATATAAGATATACATTGGTTCGAATAATAGGTTCATGTTATTCGAAGTGGTTATGATTATGTCGATTTATATACATTCCGTGTATTGATAGTATTTGCTTTAATGGTGCCGTGTTCATGGAGTTTGTATGCATCAAGGATTCAAATACTTTATTTCATATTGAATCGGTATATATATATATTGATAATGTGGAATTCGTATGTCATAAGGATTGAAGTACCTTATATCTATTGAATCCAGTGGCGACTCCAGGAATTTTGTCCAGGGTGTTCCTATTCCACTTTGAAAAAATTTCAAGTCATTTCGGGTGTTTCGGTAAATACAGGTCGAAAATAAATCTAAACCATTAATATCATAATAAACATCATGTTTTGAGACTCAATTAATTTTTTTTCTTTTTTTTCTTTTTTTAAGTTTTTCATATCCAGATGCATATTTTCTAGTAGACATTTCTAATCAAACAATATATTTATAAAGACTAAAATAAAAAATAACTTTAAAGTGTAGAGCAAATGAGAAATAGAACATGATTTATATAAAAAGTATTGTTGTAATTTCACCAAATAATACCAAGTTTTTAACAATCTCAACCTACAAAAATAAAGATTTATTCATTATATTACCGATCACTATATATATATATATATATATATATATATAAACACAAGATTAAAAAAAAGAATAAAAATTAATCACAGCCATAACAAAAACAAGCCCAGCCCAGCCAAGACCCAATCACCACAAAAAACATAAAACAAATCCTATTATCCTATTACATTTACACGTATAACCCAAAAAAGAAAAAAAAAGAAGGCAACATGGCCCAGCCCTCTTAACAAATATAAAGTAGAATAGAAAGCAAGCCAAGCCTTATAAGCCTATTAGTTATACACTTATACTAGAAGCAGTGAAGCTCAAAAGTCAAAATGACAAAACCCATTACCCAACATCCCAGCCAGAATCAAAACGCAGCACGGCACTGATGGCAGCAGCGAAAAAAAAAGGGCAGTCGGCGAAGGAAAGGAAGCTTGAGCCAGCAGCTAGGCTGTCTGATAATTTAGATTAGATTAGAGGAAAGGAAGCTTGAGCCAGACAGCCAGGCCCAGTAACAGTGGAGAAAAAGAATGAGAGAGGCGGAGAGCAAGAGTTGAGAGAAAAAATGAGAAAGAGACGTTAAAAATGTTAGGGATTTGAGGTTTTTTATTTGTTTTGATTACTGATTGTTTTTTGGTTAATTTCGTAGACCGGGTTGGTAGTTTATCCGGTTGGATTTTGGTTTGTCTAGAGATAATGATGTTATTTTTGGTGCAATTGATTTTATTTAGACAAAAAATTTTTGTTGTGCTACCAATGTTTAACTGGGTATAAGTGTAAAATCCAAACAAATTTGTTTTGTAAACTCATAAGGTTTTACAATTTTTATTTATTTATTTATTTATTTTTAGATTTTAGTTCAAAATTTGTTTGGCATAAAATTTTTTGAGAGTGTTCCTGATTTTGCTTGAGGGTGTTCCTATTTTATTTTTTAAGGGTAAACAGATAAAAATTTTGAAATTATTATATATAATTTTTTTTTTCAAGTCCGGATGTTCCTAGGAACACCCTGACTTCAACGTGGCGTCGCCACTAATTGAATCTGCATATAATAGATAAAAGGTTGATATGATTTATATGTTATCAAGATTAAATCCTTATGTCGATATTTGTTTCCTTGGTCATCTTATAAACATGTTTTAATTCAATTAGATCAATTTGTGATCAAGTGCTAGAATTAATGTGCCATGATTTATAGTGTCGGTGCCATGGTATATGTTAGTTTAATAATATATATTTATTTTATGGTCAAACAGTATGTTAAATACTAGGATTATGAAATTTATTCCTAATGAGATTAGGATTGTGTTTTCAAGGTTTCTAGCATTATTATGGTTCTTGATCTAGATATTGAAAACCCTAATGTTTGATCTGTAAATCTTTGTTGACAAAATCAAAAAGTGTTTTTGATGGAAGAACAATGAAAAATGTCAAAAACGGTTAACAGAAAAACGGTTGTTTCTGGGTGTTTTCGCGACTGGCGAGTCGCGAGTGAGTCGCCAGAGCTTCTGGATGAACTCGTGACTGGGGTCTTGCGACTGGTCTAGTCGCCAAAATGAGTTGCCAAAACTCGCGGCTGGAGTCTCGCGATTGGGCGAGTCGCCAAAACGAGTCGCGCCAAAATTCTGACACCTGTTTTTCACTTCTTTTTGACTAAGTGTTAAAACTTTGATTAAAAAGCAAAGCTATCGGATTAATTTTATAGTCCCTAAAAGTTAAGGACATTTATTAATCATTATCTAACTAAAAGACCTAATGAGATCAAAGATGTTAGTTAAATAGAACTCTTAGTCCTAAATTGTTTTATGATTAAAAGTCCTTAATTTATTTTAATTAGAGGTTTTTAATGAGATTAAAATTCTAATTAAAGTTATATAGTTTCCAATAAGATTAGAATACTTTATCTAGTAAATTAAGGATAGAGTTCTATATAACTAATCTTTGATTCATTAGTGTTTAAGGAATCCTAAATAGTTTAGGACTTCCATTTTAGTTAGTGATTCTAATAAGATTAGAATCTTTAACAAATTCAAGGTTGTTAGTTGTGATGGGATCACAATTATTTAAGAAAAACCCAAATAATGAGTGGGAGTGCTGAAATAACTCTTTTGTTAAATTTATTGTAATGTGAATAAATACCTTGTCTTGACTTCGAGTCTTGCATTCCATGCGGAGGGTATTTATTTCATGGATTACATGATTAAACTTCTTTGTGATTGTGTGAACGTTCGTTACGCTATTGTGACGTGACTTAGTTATATCACATTGAATTTAAACAATTAAACACATTTAATGTGTAGGGTTAAAATTGTGATTAGATCACAATGATTTCATGACAATCCACTTGTTTTAAAATTTCTAGTGGGAGAGAGATTCAAGGGTTGATTCTCACGGCCTCCATTGCTGGTTTATAGTAGTGTGATTAGGCACCTCGCCTTGCTTCCTTCGGGGGGTGTTTAATTCATGGTACTACAGGTTAAACTTCTTAATGATAGATGAAGTGTGTTTTTACATTGAGAACGACCACGCTTCCGTGGAGTTACTTGGTGACTCACATTGATTCTAGGCAATGGTGTACACTAGACTAAGTGTAATGTTAACCTCCCTTCGGAGCTATGTCATTATTACTTAGAGGCCAAAGGAAAAGCGGCAAATTATTTTTGTTTGGTAAGAGTTACCATGACAGCATTAATAATGAGAATAATTCTCGCTTGATCATAGTGATTGGTATGACATCGCTTCCGAGGAATATTAATTACAGGATTAGGTTGTCGTTGCACCTAGTATAATATGTTTTTCGGGTTTCATATTATATGCTTATGGATGCAAAATATAATGTCCCTGCAATTATGTTTATAGTCTCAAAATAAAATTGTCATAAATTTTGTTCTTTAGCTACTATTTTAAGTGAATCACATTAACTAAGAAATAATTTTGGACATGGTGCTTAAAGGAGTGAAGTACATATTTATGTTTTGATTCAGCATTGTCATAATTTCCTATACATGATGCATTTATGGAAGATAGCTTATGATATGATCATAATCTCCATTGAAATGCTAATATGTTATATTGGTTTCTATCTCAATTGTGCTATTGCATGAGATGGAAGAGTTAGTACTAGAATTAGACTTTATATTTAGTCTAAATGAGATGTTTGGTATGAATCATATTGAGTGCTAAGAAAAGCTTAAGGAGTTCCAATTCTATATCATTTTATGAAAATATTTTATTTTAAAAATGAATTGAAATTCTTGGATAAAGAGATTAAATCTTAATCTGATATGGATATGATCCACAAGTCATTATTAGAATCATTTGATCCATTCAGATTGTTTTGAAAATAAGTAAATTCTTTTATATTATTTGAATTGATGAGTGAGTTCTATGCAACGGAAGACATCCTAAAAGCTAAGGCAAGGATCAATATGATTTAATTCAAATTCTTAACCTAAACCAAAAGGTAAGGGTGGTAAGAAGAGGAGTTATAATACCAAACAGTTGGAGAAGCTAGTTGCCCTAATAGTTGCCAAAAGGAAATTAGACTTAAAAGCATGACCAAAAAGAAATTGTTTCTGTTTTGGTAAAGCTAAGCATTATCCATGATTGTTTTCTAGATGGAAATTTACATGTTTTACTTTTTAAAGAGAAAGTTTCCATCCTTTGGTTTTGTATGTTTTGGCACTTATGTCTAGATCTTTTTAATCTAAATGGTATTCAAGATTGGTGAAAGATGGGCTTTTAGAATCATTATTTTGTTATATTCACAATCTATGAATTCTATTTAGAGGATAATATGATCTAGGGTTCCTTTTTGTAAAGGAATAAAGTTCCAATGACTTCTTTAAGTTAGTACATACATAAAGGAGGAATAGGGCTCTTTTAAAGGTAGAGTTAAAGGTAGATTGTTATAGAAGAAAAATGTCAGAATTTGTTAAAAAACAACTATAAAATACATTTAGAAATGAGATGGTTGTATTAGATATACCACAAGACATTATTCTGTAGATAACTATTACACCGATACAATATCATAGTGGGAGGATTATCAATTCATACTTTTGGAATAAACTTTTGAAGTCATTCCACAAGGATATGAATTTGATCCTTGGTCCTACATAAAGGCAATAAATGATATGAATATGGATTACTGGTTCAAGGTTACGTGAATAGAATTAGATTCTATTTAAAGTCTAGAACTTGTAGAGGCACTTAATTGCATTAAGCCTATTGTTTTCAAATAGGTCTATAAGTAAATGAGATTGATATATAGATTTGAAGGTGCAAACATTCAAAGTCAAGACTAGTGGCGGAAAGATTTATTCAAAAAGAAATGGTTCAATTATGAAAAGATTTTTTCACTAATAGTCAAGTTTGACTCTATGTAGATTCTTTTATTCATTATATTTCATTTGGATGAAATATGGCAATGGATATCAAGAAAGCTTCTTTTAGTAGCAATCTTGAGGAAGACATCTATTTAATGTAACTAGACTTGTTCATAGCAAAGAACTAGTGGTGATTAGCATGCAAGTTGCTTAAAGTCCATTTATGGACTAATACAAGCATCTAGGTCATAAATATCATCTTTGATCAAGCAATCAAAGTATTTGATTTTGATCAAGTATTAAAAGGCCTTAAGTGTGTAAAAGCTATATAGAATAATAAATTTCTTAATGTATGTTGATGACATTCTAATCATTTAGGATGATGTAGAGTTATTGTCATCAATAGAGTTTTGGTTGTCTAGTCCAGTTTGATATAAAGTACTTGGGAAAGACTAGTCACATCCTAAGAATTATAACTTTGTTAAAATTAAGAAATTAGGATGTTGGGTCTATCTCAAACTGCTTAAGTAGATTAGATTCTAGCTAAGTATAGCATATATTACTTCAAGAAAGGATTCTTTCCTTTTAAGTTTGAAGTTCCTTTATATATAGGACTATAGTCCTAATGCATATAAAAGGAAAAGCATATTAAGACGGTTTCTTATACCATATCAATAGGAAGTCTTTATGCTATGCTATATACTAAGCTAAATATCTATTTTGTGGTGGGCATGGTAAGCAAATATCAATTAAATCAAAACCCACTTAATTAAGTGGGAGTAAAGCATATACTCAAATATCTTAGGAGAATGAGGGATTATATGCTTGTCCACTAAAGTGACGTTTTGATGGTTATTGGATATACAAATACTGACTTGTAATTTGATTGTGACTCATGAAGTTGGACTTCAAGATATGTGTTCATCCTAGGTGGTGAAGATACACATTAAGAGTAAGTATTATCTCATTAGAGAGATATGAGTACTTGAGAAGTCGTAGTAGAAAAGATAATTTATGCAACAAATTTGGCTGAAACTTGTTTCCAAACCTTGCCTTAGAGTGACTATGAATTATTCTAAAGGGAGATAAGTGTCGGATATATGATAAATTGTCTTTGAGGGCAAGTGAGAGATTGTTGGGGTTTATGCCCTAAAATCCAATTTCATGGCATGTCATAAATAATTAAACAGTTTAATTATATGAGACTATCTATAAATGAACTAATGAGACATTATCTTAGTCCATGAGATGCATAGTATGTGATTTATGTAAAAAGTCACAGAAAGATATAAATCATAAGTTCTTTGTAAACTCAGAATTTTAGTTCGTAGTCGGTGATGAAATTGGGCATTTCATCGGCGAAGACTATAACATATCAACTAAGATGATTTATCTTGATCATGGAAGTGAAGACTTTTAGTTGATATGTTGATATGTTTTAAGAGTTAAAACATATTGAACTAGACCGCTGTGAGATTTATTATTCTCTTAACTACTGTCAAATGAATAATAAATTTCACGACTTCTATTTACATCAACTCTAAATCCTGAGAGAATAATGAACCTGATCATGAGATGTAAGTTGTTTTGATATATCAGGAGTGAGATCTATAAGTTACGGTCAAAACCTCAGTATGTTGGGCAACCACATTTAGTGTTGATGGAACATATATTCTCAAGATGGAATTCATAATCTCTTAACGGAGATATAAAATATTCTCTTGAGATAAGTTTAATAGGTTTGGTTATTCAGAGTGTTGGGCCCAACCACATTAGTAAGAAGTTGCTAAAGTATATATTTATGGAATTGGATTTAATAAATATATGATGAATAACATAAAGAATTAAACTGGGTACTCAAGGATTAAGATGTAGTAATCTTCAAAGTGACAATCGACATTCATGACTTTGTATTACTACGAATATTTTAATAAAGGGGTTGTATGTATAATAAAGTCTTAGGATATAATTCATAGATAAGGCCTAGAGTGCAACTATATTTATATAGTAGTATTAAATATAGTTAATGGTAACTTTGGACTTGTCAAAAGTTGACAGAAAAGCCCAAGGCCCATTTGAGCTAGTGTCTTATTAGTTTCTTTTGGTCCTACTCCAAGCCACACATTTAAGCCCAATTGGAAAGGCTCAAAAGGCTAGCCCAATTAGATAATCAGTTAGATATATAGGGAGAAACATACAGAATTTGATAACTAACAACATAGAGAGAAATCATTATAAAATGGTTTGTATGTGTGAGTGAAAGCCATTCTCTTACTCTCCTTTGGAAATTGATTGAGAGACCACACATCTTGGGCGTTAGTGGAATTGAAGTGAAGATTGAAAGTGTTCTCGAGAACTTCTGATCTTTGGTTTTGAATTTCACTGCATCAATGTACGCTTTCTATTCTTTATTCTAAAATTCATGGTTACATATTATCTTTCATGATTGAAGTAGATTCGTGTTTGTTGCTTCCGCTGTGTGTTTTGTATGAGATACAAAACCAGATTTTCTAAGAGCGAAGCCATCACCGGACCGCCGAAACCTGACGCTGATGAAAAAAACGGAGCTCGTACGCCGACGAAAACAACTGCTACTTTCCTTTGCGTGTTGGGTCTGTGAGAGAGAGGGGCGGTGAGGAAGAGTAATAAAAAATTGTAAAAGAATGAATATCTTATTGAATAAATGTATAAAATAGATAAATTGATACGGGTGTTTTGTAAAAATAGGTGTGTAAAATAGAAAAAGTAGTTTTTTTTTTTTTTTTTTTTGTGCAAAATAGAAGAAAAATTTGCATCAACTGATGCAGTAGCTCTAAGGGTCCTAAAAGTTAATTAAAATATTATTGTACCTAAAAAGTGAGTTTATTTTTATTTTTTTAAAATAGTAGATATACAAATAAATTACAAAAATGAAAAGGAAAAATAGTTGTCAAACATATTATATAAATCCACATAGCTATGAATCAATCAATTGATCATTATATATATAAAAATAGAGACCTCACATAATAAAGGATGAGATTCTGTCATGTACGCTTTCTTTAACAATAAAATCTTAATACTCTTAAGTTAATCTTCCACATCAATTCTTTACTTAAGTGTCACATCAGAGATATAAACTAACTAAAATTCAAAATATTCAAAAGATAAGGACTCTTTATTTAATTTTTTTTTTGGGTTCACCATTTTAGGACATTCCTCAAGTGTGACATTAGAGACAATGTCTAATTAAAATTTAAAAGATAAAGACTCTTTATTTTCTTGGGTTCACCATTCTAGGACTTTCCTCTCTCTAACATGCGTAGCACTTTTTGTGTTTCCATTCATCATTTTCACCTCTTGCACTTTTGCTACTTCATATACACAAGCCATAGCCCTTCATCTTCATGCCATAGGTTACATGCCTTTCGATTTTGTTTTAGACCTCATAATTTATTGGTTTATTTGTAATTTTATTTAGTGTGGTGTCTGTATGAGGCTCGTACTCATTTTCTATTCTTTCTTGGATGGTCTCTCTATAGACTTTCCTTCACACATGATAGTATCTATGATAGATATCTATCAAGACACAGCTTCATGTGATAAGCTAATCTTTCCTTCAGCTATCATACTCATCCACACACACATGCGCATCCCTATTCCTTCTGCCGCTCTTTTCTCTATCATGGGTGCTATTAGCCAAGGATTTATATGGAGGAGTGATGCACAGTTGGCTGCTAAGGCCAAGCATCCTCGTGAGGAGTCCATTCCCGCTTAGCAGGAGGAAGCTGACATTTGTGCTGCAGAGGATGCTATCTATGCCTCTCGACCCTCTTCCTCGTTTGCTCCATCTTCTTCTTCTAGAGTAGAGGCATTTCTTGTTGCTATCTTGGATCAACTTCAACACATGCGTGTTGATTTTGGTAGTTGTCTTGATCATCTTTCTGATGAGATGTGTCAGATGAACACCATGATTAGCCACATCGCTCGTCGTCAGTCATGCCTTGGTGGTTTTGCTTATTTTCCCTAACCCGATCCTTTTGAGGATTCTTCTAATGGTGGAGATGATGAGAGTGATGATGCTTCCGGATCTAACTATAATGATGAGATGATCAGCTCTCAGTGATTCACCCTTTGTCACTTGTGACAAAAATGGGGAGTAGTTTTGGTTATGAGAGAGTAGTCATGTTGTTAGGGGGAGAGCTAATCTAATGATAGGGGGAGAGTATTTTTGAGATATGTAGTGAGGTTTTTGATGTATATTTCTCATTACATGTACCTTGATCTTGTGACCTTTTTACATACATTGTACTTATTTGATATATATAATAATGATGTATGTTTTGCACATTTATCTCACATGTGTTGTTTCTTTTTCTCTTTACACACATGTTTCTTATTTTATATAACTTGTCTATATTTCACACTTGATGCCTTGATGGATCTTGTTTAAATGTTTCAACTACGATAGGTTGCAAGTCTTTCATGCCATGATCATCTTGCAAAGTTTTTCAAGGGTTCATTGTTTTAGTTAAACTTATTTAATTTTTGTGTAACAGTTATGGAGATTGTTGTTTTATACATCTCTCATAATTATGCTCGTGGTTTTGTCACAGATTGCCAAAGGGGGAGATTGTTAGGGTCATATTTTCTATGTAATTGGCTAATCCTTTGACAAAACACACTATACTTGTAACTGGGTAGATCTAATTTTGGTTTAATATATCATGAAGTATATTGTTCAAAAATATCAAGTGGTATCTTTAAAGACATGAAATTGATCTAAGAAACAAGTGAAGAAAAGTTGATTCATTAAGTCTCAACAGAAGCTTGACAGATACTGTTATCAAGGATTAATGGAGAAGCTCGACATATGCTCGATCTATCGAGATTTACGATTTCAGAATTTTCAAATCTAAATTTGGCCCATGATGACTTGTTTGATTAGGGTTTCTTTTCTTACAACCCTAGTCATATATAAGACTTATTTTAAAAGTCATCAAGTACGAAAATAGAGACCTAGAACATATATTCTCTATGTGAAGCAACTGCGTTTGTATGCCGTAGAGTTTTGTAATCAAGTGCTTCATGATCTTTCTTTGTTGATGAAGTGAAGAACATTGCAGCCAACAACAATCATTTAAGTTGCTGGATTTAGTCACGTATTAGGATCTGTGTAAATGAGTTAGTCACAGATTGGAGATATGTGTAACAAAGGAAAAAAGATTGCTACAAGATCAAGTCCAATTGGGTTTTGGAGCAAAGGTTCAACTATAAGTTGGTATTTTGGCATATGCCAGGGTAGTGATAAGATTCCTCATACTTGTAACCGCTTGATTATTGATTAGTGGATTTTCGGGAGTGGTGACCTTAAATTTACTTGGTGGAGTTTTTGCCTTACGAGAGGTTTTTCCCATTTGTCAACAAATCACCGTGTCAATTTAATTTCTGCTGCATTTTGTTTATTTGGTAGTTTGTTAGTGCCTCCACGATTTGCATGTAATTTGACCTAGTTAATCAACTTGGGTAATTGAATTAATTAACTAGAGTCAATCAATCTAATCCCAATAAACATTATGGCTTAAAAGGCAGCAAAGCCAACATCAAATTCTTCATTTAGAAATGATTAAGTATTCCTTTATTTTGATTACATGTGAACTAGAAACTAGAAAACATTTGCTTAGGTTAACATAATTTTATATATAAAAAAAAGTCATACAATCACAACATGGAAAAATAAAAACCCTTAAAGTTTCATCAAAACAAAAAAAATTATCCCATAAAAAAACTAAAAATTTATGCTTTGGTAGGATCGGTGGAATCTCAAACGATCCTACACAATCCTATATATGATTTTACCATTTTTTCGATCCTAAATATTTTGGTGAGGTGGGATTGTAAAATCATACAATCTTACAATCCAGATCGTGATTTTGACAACCATGCTAGTAAGACTTAATTGTATTTTTAGCTATACGGTGAAGGCTGTTTTATATTTTTTTATAATTGAATTAGTTAACCGATGTAAATATCCAAAATTACAAACAAACACTATCTTATCTTCATCCTTATTTTCATCTTTGAATGGGTTGGATAAGCATTATCTTAATTATCCATGAAAAGTACATTACATTGGGTTCAAATGAATTAACTCAAGTTAATTAGATTGGATCCAAAATCCTTTGGGATTGGGAGGTTGATAAAGTATAACAAAAGAAAAAATAGATATAGTTTGTTACTTAAAAAAAAGTATTATATAGTAAGAAAAATATTACCATAGCACACTCTTAGTGCGATGGTTACTCCATAAATATAAGTGCCTGTGGATGTGGAGGAAGGGGGAGGGGGGGGAGAGGCAAGAGCCAGGGTTCAAATTTTCAAGAGGAAGCTTCACACACATATAAACAGATTAGGCTAGAGTAGAATTTCTATTTTAAAAAAAATATCAATTTTTTTTTTTTTGGCTATGTCAATAGTTAAGGGAAGTGAAATTCAAATCAACTGTTTGATGGCATATAAATGAATAAAAGAATACAACTCATAAAACAATAAAAAGGGAAAGAAAAAAAAAATTGTCAATACAAAACCATTAAGCTATTGGCATATTAAATTGTTGATCAAGCCGCCACTTGTCAAATTAAGACTCATAGTGCAACTCATTTTTGCAGTCTTCATGTTTTTTATAATCTTCAGAGGATATTCTTCCACTAAATTGGGCATGGCTGCTAAGCTTCAATATCCCTAAGCTACTATCACCACCAAGAGAAACCGGCTTGTTTGAACTTGCATCCATTGTCACAATAATTTCTTTTATCCCCATAGGATTGACAAAGCCATGTTCTATTTGGCTTTGACCAATAGTCATGCCTCGATATTGCATGATGGCAAGCCCACTCTCAAAATTGAAGTATCCAAAATTCATGTTCTTGATACTCATTTTAGCAACCATGGTTGCATTAAATGATGGAGACGGTGAATTGCTATACCTTAGGTTCTTCGCTGTTATTGAAGTTAGTTCAACATTAGGACCTTTTACATGTATCGTGATTAATGCAAAAATCAAAGCGATGATGCATAGGATGACAAATCCGGCAAGAAAATATACCAAACATTTACTACTCCTAGCTCGGTTTTCACTCCGTTTCAATGATGCAAACTCTAAGTCTCTTCTCAGATAAACTTGGGTAGGTGAAAATGGACCTGATTGAAATTCTTCAGCCATTATTTGAGA